>VDFB02342479.1:0-383312 GCA_007258455.2 Sequoia sempervirens
GGATCTCACTAACAGGTTTTTAGGGTTTTAAAACCCATTGCAAACTTAAGACCTTTACTAGGTTGTGGCTCTTTTAAAGAAATCCTTATACTGTGATATTGGAGTTTACGAGAAAAAACCCAAATAGGTTTGATTTCATGTGGTTTTATGCCTTCATTGATTTTCTAATGACCTGTACCATCTTGCATATGCTGTCCTCACAATGGAAACTTGACTGTGACTATCAGGGTCCTCTCAAAGCCTAAAACCCATATACTATGATGACTGTTCATTTGTCTTTTCATGGACTGTACTATTGTCCTTTTGATAACTGTGGCATTATCGTTACTCAACTATGTTTCTATAAGACTACCCTTTTAAAAAATTCTATCACCTTATAGGCTATACACTATGAACAGTCATTATAGCCCTTAAGAATGATGTAAATACTGTCAAGGATTTGATAGCAGCATGCTTGAATGCTTCACTGGTTTTTACCATAGAATGCAAACATGGGACAATGGGAATATCTATACCTATCATTGGAAACCCCCTATATCATCTACTATAGATTTAAAACATTCTTATCAACATAGCATTTCTAGATATTCTGAGAACTATCCTTTTCTCTTGACTATAACAATAAATCTTCAATAGAGAACACATTTTTTTCTCACTGCCAAGTCTTTAACCTCCATTGTAGTCAACTTGCATTATGGAATCATCACAACAAGCATGAAATTGGAACCTCTGATTGTCTCTTGATATTTCCTACCAAACTTGATGCCTCAAGCCATGGCATCCTTTCCTCATCAAAGGTTGAAACTGTCTCTGTCTCTCTCAACTATGACTACATGATTGGCCTTGGTTGTGCATTTAAAAGAAGTTTTTCACACCTTATTCTATGTAGAAACAAGGTCAAACACATGATAATGCTTTGATTCTATTCATTGGCTATCATATGAATATTTTCCATGTATATACTTATAGAGCAATAGGTGAATTGTGACTTATTTTCCAACCTTGGGTATAGGATTATGTTCAATGAATGCATTTTACATAGCACCCTTTAAGATTTGCTACTACACATTTAAGAGCCTTTATTGAGGTGTCCTCATACATGATAGAGTGCACTGTTGCTAACACTTCCCTCATGGATTTCCCTCAACTCATTAATACATCCAATCATAATGAAGAAAATTACTCCTCCTGTACGCTTGACATGGCGAGTGCTAATGTTATGAAGCTTTCTGCCTTCCGAATGGGAATATAAGATTGTTACTGACTTCTTCATATTCCTGTTACTGTCTTCATTCACAATGAATAATGAGCTTTCATATGTACTCTCTCATTTAATACCCTTTTAGACATAGTCATAAGTATGACTATCCTTATTTGTATATCCATCAAAATGACCTTCCTTTCTTATGATGACCTTCTAGATGACATGATTGTAATTCCTTGAATTTGAGTTTCCATTGTCCCTTTGCATTTACCTTTTAACTCACCCTTGAACTATCAAGATTTCTTAGCATATGGTCCATTCATTAGGTCTTCTCATGGTGGTTTTCTTGTCTTATCTAATTGTCTGTGCTCCTTTGTCACTTCATGATAGCCCCTCTAATGCTTGAATTTTCCTTGTCAATGTTGTCACTTCATGATTGTCTATACATAGTTCATTAGCTCCTAAAACATTGTTATCACCATCATAAATGACTATCCTCTTATCATTCATTTGTCCATGCTCCTTTGAAGGTTCTAAGACTTGCTTCCAAATATGCTTAATCATGATGCATAATGTGATGTTTTTTGTGATATCTATCCATTAGATGAATGTCATAAAATTCGCTTCAGGTCTTCCCCTATTGACTTTTCCCATGTTTATGACAGTCATTGTTCTCCATAAGGGTACCATGCTATGAGTTCTCTGTTGATTCATATAATAAAATTATACCTATACCTGCACAGTCAACAAACAAGTTAAGAAAAATAAGAATCCTAGAGCTTCTCATGATGATTAAATGATCTTTACTTTTCTTGGATCTTCATAATATCTGTGTATCCGATCTCAAGACACCTTCAACTCTCTGAATTGATGCTTAATAAGAGATAGGATATATATCTGGTGGTTTGGCATATAAGAGACATGGAATCCTAAGCTCTAACATCATTTTCTTTATCCCTTGTAGACACCTTTTTGGAGCTATCAATGAAGGAATTGAAGATGCAACTGATCAACAATGGGGTTTGTCATTCAGGCAATGATGGTTCCCTTTTCTCTTACATGTCTTCTTTACCTTCATATGTAAAATTTTATTTCGTTGCATCCTATTCAGTTACTCCCACAACTTGTGTGGGAAAATTATAAGCATATTTCTTGTAATGAATTTAAATAACTACTTTATGTAAAAGTGTGTGTACTATTCCTCTTTTCTATAAAACAATTGCATAATGAAAATTGAAAATTCATTTCATGGCACTATTTGTATGATCTGAATAAATTTAAGCAAAATATTTTGTGTACCTTTCTCCTTCTCCAAAGTAAAAAACATCAGTGTTGTCCCAACCTAACCTGATTGGGTTGAAAAGCACAATTAGGTAACATTTTTGGTGAATTCTGCTATATGCTTTCCTGCTAAGCATCTTAGACCAGTAGCATGAACTTATCCACTGGGCATAGGAGTCAATTCCTATCCTTACGCACTTGGAAAATCCTCTATAACTCAGCTGCTAGAATTTGAACAAAAGCAAAACAAAACTTGAAAGCAAACTACAATGGCTTTGAATAGGGCCATCAAACTATGCAACAACACTTCTTGGAAAATGAAAATTGAATTGAAATGGTGTGCAATCAACACTTATTAACTGAAAACTCTACTCTAATATGGTACATTTTCAAAAAAAATCTCTTTATAAATAATGTTTAAGGTGAATCCCATTGACTGGAATAGGTAACACCTCTCTATCCAACTTTGAAAGCTAAAAAGTATTATGTTGCTTGCATTCAGTAATCACATAAGGGCCATCCCACATGGCATCAAACTTGGCATGCATATCAGGTTTACTTTTAAGCTCATCCCACTTGAAAACAAGATCATCCTCCTTGAACACTCTTGGGACTGCCTTCCTATCAAAAATCCTTTTCATTTGAGCCTGATGGATCTCCAAATTCCTCAGTGGTTCCTTTCTTATCTCTTCTAACTCCATTAGCTATGCAAGCCGGATTTCCATAGGCTCTTCCTCTAACATTTTTAGCTCTTCAATCAAGTTCAAAGTTGGCAATTCAACTAAAATTGGAATCTTGGCTTCTTTTCCATAAGTAAAAACATATGGTGAATTACCTGTAGCTATTTTAGGAGTAATCCTATTAGCCCATAAGGCTAGCTTCAACTTGTCATGCCAAGTCCTTTGATTATCCTCAATCATCTTCTTGATGATCCTAATCAAGTTCTTATTGGTTGATTTAGCTTTTCCATTACCTTGAGGGTAATAATTGGACAAAGTATTCAGATATATATTATTTTTAATAGACCAATTAGATACTTTCAAACCAACAAATTCCAATGCATTATCAAAAATAATGGAACTAGGAGTACCAAACCTTGCAACTAGGTCCTAATAGAAGTTTAGAACAATAGTCTCATTGGCATCCTTCAATGTCACAACTTCTAACCACTTAGTAAAATAATTAGTTGTAGTCAATATCCATTTGTGACCTACACTTGAAGGTAGGTTAATAGGCACAATAAAATCAAGTCCCCACTTACCAATGGGTTGTTCAACTTGAATTTGATGCAAAGGAAAGGTTGCCAACCTTTGTTTTCCTACAAATAAAGAGCATTTGATACATTTCCTAACCCAAGCATGAGAATATTTAAATAGGTTGGGCAAAAAGTTACCAACTCTCATTATTTTTAGAGTTGTAGTTCTTGGTGCAAAATGGCCACCAAAAGATCCATCATGAAATTCCTCCAGAATTTTATCAATCTGATCTAGTTCAACACATCTTAACAAAACTCCATGAATTTCCTTCCTATATAAAACTCCATCTATGACTGCATAAGGAATGGCTTGAAGTCTGAAATTCCTTCTTTTTGCTTTGTCCAACCCTTGAGGACACTCACCAGTTTCAAGATAATGCTTCATATCTTGCAGCCAATTGGAGGAAGGAGCTGGAACATCAATTTGTTCTTCAAGTTCTTTGTTGTCCTCTACATCTACAGCTAGTTGTTCACATAAACCCTTACCTCTTACATGCTTGTTAACCTTAATTTGGAGATCATATTCCATTACCTTGGTAATCCAACCAGCTCTCTTATCATTAATATCTTTGCTCAATAGGAAATATTTCACTGTAGGATGAGCAACCAACAACTAAATCTTATTGTTAGAAAGAATGTGTCTAAATTTATTAAGACTTATAATCACATCTAGGACATGCTTCTCAACAAAAGAATACCTCACTTCATAGTCTTGAAGAACTTGGCTGAAAAATGCAATGGGTTGCTCCAAACCTTGTTCATTCTGTTGACACAACATAGCTGAAATAGTATCCACACTTCCAAAAGCATAAAGAGTAAAATTCTTGTCAAAATTAGGATTAATGAGTGTTGGGGAAGTAGCTATGGCATTCTTGATTTCATCAAAACTTTCCTTTCCTTCTTTGGTCCAGCTGAAAGTGACATTCTTTCTCAACATAGAGGTTAGAGGTTGCAAAAGATAAGCAATATTTGGAATGAACCTCCTTACCAAGTTTATTCTACCAAGAAAGCTTTGAAAGACTTTCTTGTGAGTGGGTAAAGTTAAAGAAAGAATAACACTTATCCTTTTTGGATCTCTAGAAATCCCATCTTTAGATACTACATGTCCAAGCACTTTACCTTCATGGACAAAGAAGCTAGATTTCCTGGGATTCAATGAAACTCCATATTCTCTACACCTCTCAAAGATCTACTTCAAATGAACTAAATGGTCACTTGCATTCTTAGAGAAAAAAATAATATCATCTAAGTAAACCATTACAAATTTTTTCTTCAAACCATGAAAATCCATATCCATGGCTGTTTGGAAGGTATCCCCTACATTGGACAATCCAAAAGGCATCTTCTTGTAATCCATGGTTCCCCATTTTTTCGTGAAGGCTATCTTACACTAATCTTCCTCTTTTACCAATATCTGGTTGTACCTTGAAAATCAATCTAACAAAGAAAAACTGTCAGATCCAACTACAACCTGTAAAATTTATTCCATAGAGGGCAGTGGGTAGTGATCCTTTAGAGAAGCCCTGTTAAGGTCTCTAAAGTCAACACACAATTTGATTTCACTGTTCTTATTCCTTACAAGAACAATATTGGACACCCATGAGGTATGCTTAATTGTGGAAAAATAATCTTACTCTCAATCAACTTATTCAATTTAGCTCTCATGAGGGGCTCAAGTTTAGGATTCAAAGGCCTCTACCTTTGTCTTACTGGCTTCGCATTTTCTTCTAACTCTATGGTGTGTTGTGCCAAGTTCAAATTGAATCCATTCAATTCATGATACTCCCAGAAAAACACATCAGCAAACTCTTCACAAAGTAAAATGAAAGCATATCTCTCCTCTATAGTACATACCTTGCCAAGTTTCAGGAACTTTTCCTTCAAGATCTCAATAGGCTCATAATTCTCTTGTTTGATAAAAAAAATTGCCTTTTCTTTTCTCACTTGACCATTTGAGTTGAAAATGGACTCAAGTGTTACCAATGAATTTGGTAACTTGTTTGACTTAAGTTGAAGAATCTAATCTTCATACTGCTTAGATAGATTTTGCTGATTAGAAACTAAAATTTCAGCTTCTTCAATCAAGAAGCTAATAATATGCTCATCACTATCAAATACCCACCAATAAATGTTATTATCTAGAATAGCAGGCCTAAGAAAACTTTGACATAGTGCTAAGCATCAACATTCTTCACCTCAGCTCAAATATCAAACTCAACTCCCATGGAAGCCAGTGTATCAACTTGTTTATTTTGATTCCTTGGTATGGACAACAAGTTAAATGCATCAAACTCTTGAATCATTACCCAAAATTTATGCTTATACTACTTCAGCAAGTCATTTTTAGTAGCATTGATATTCCTTACTTGATTGACCACTAATTCACTATCTCCAAACACCTAAAGGCACTTTACATTTTTCTTTCTAGTCCATTCTAAATTGTGAACAAGTGCCTCATACTTAGAAGTGTTATTAGAAAAACAAAAAGAAAAATGAAAGGATGAATAATACCTCTCACCACTTGGAGAAACTATCATAGCACCACCACCAACACCTACCTTGCTTCTTGAACTGTCAAAGTACAAACTCCATACTTCATTGGACTGCTGTAAATTACGTTCTTTTTCATCCTTAACCAAGTTTGGGACAACAAGTCCATGCTCCTGAATCATGTAAATACCCAGATCTGCTTGTTCCACATGCTTGTATGGGTCTTCCTCATGGTTCTTAGCTGTCCATTGATCTAAAAATAGATTAGGAATTCCTTTAACCAAAGTGTTAGGCTCTTGAATAGCTTGCTGATCTTCTTTACCTTGCTTGTGGTAAGCAAGATTTGGATTAGTAGCACTAGGCATAAAAGGTTCTATGTGATCTTTAGCCAATAACTCAGATGTAATGGTAACCTTAGTGCCATACCTTGTCTTGAAGAAGAGATGTGATCAATTAGATGAAAAGTAACCTCCCAATTTAGCTATGAAATCTCTAGAAAGACACCAAAAAAGTAGGGTGGTAGATCTATCACATATATATCTTGTGGAATAAAAAAATTAGGGAATGCATGCAAAGTTAGATCTAGATTCTTGATCACACCCAATGTCTTGATGGTTTTCCCATATAACTAAACTACGTCTTTTGATTGTGGCTCATAGGTCAAACCTAGCTTGTCAACAATATGCTTAGGCATCACTAAACTGCTAGCACCCAAATCAATCATACAAATATGCAAAAGATGCTTTTCTACAATAAAATTTACATAAAAAGGAGGTGGTTTAACCTCTTGAGTTTGTTGTTCAACTTTTGATTTAGGTGCACTTGCTGATTCTACCTTTGGTTGATCACTAAGAAGTGCAACCTTTGGCTGGTCTATTGCTAGTTCATGAGATAAAGACAAGTTAGTCAATGCATTTTGAAATAAATCCTTTTGTCCTAGAAGAGCCAAGGAATCCCACATCAAAACATTGATGTTAGACTTCTGCATATGCTCTAGAATGTTGAATGGAATAGAGCTAACTCTTTGCTACACTTTAGGAACAATAATACTTTTGGGTTGAGATTACTGAAGTGAAGCTTAAGTCTTAAGATGATCTTTGTTCACAATAGGCTATTGTCTAGACAAGATTTGGATAGGCTGAGTAGGAACTTATCCTACATTTCCTTGTTAGTTTGTGGAGGCTTGACTTGGAGTAATAACAAGCTATTGTCCTATATCTAAAATTCTATTCTTTGCACTTGTGTTTTCTACTATAGATATGTAAGATTTATTCTAACCTTGTCCTTGAGGATAGCTCACCCCACAGAACTCATCACGTTGCCAATTCACTAAGGTGACATCATTGTAACCCTAATCTGGATAGGAAACTTGTTCAATATTTTGTTGCTCATAACCTTGTTGGAAAGTAGCACTATTTTGCACCATCAAGGCCTGATTCAACATCCCATTGAGACAAGTAGACTGATTGTGTGGCTGATTGCATGGAGCAGAATCTTGTACCAAGTTATTTTGGATAGGAACTAACTCCTTAGAAGTACTAGGAATATTGGGATTATATGGTTGGAAGGGTCTAGGATTATAAGGCCTTCTTTGTACCTAGGAATCAACTTGATAGGAAGGTGTTGATGGTCAAAAGTAACACAACAACATTAAATAGAATATTTCTACTCTATTTCTCTTGAAAAAGACAAATGATCTAAAACCACCTATCTTCCACGGTCTCTATAGTTGGTTCTCAACTGTGCTGTCATCATTTAGTGGTCCATGCAACTATAATATTCAAGGGGCCTTTGATGATAAATGGGAAAAAAATGAGTAGTACAAAGTAATTTAACATGGGGTGTTTCAAATAAATAGAAAAATATCAATCAGAGATTTAGAATAGTAATGCGTGAACATAAATTCCTTCAAGTTTAGACATATAATTCCTATAATGAGCATTTCCTAATTAACTAAAACTGTAGAATGACACAATTCATGAAAAAATTCATACCATCACATGCATTCATAGTGTATATTTAAAACATGCAACCATTCACCATCACTTCTTTTTAGAATCATTTTTTCAATCATAAAACATCATAAGCTCATCACCAAAAATTAACAGATCAATAAATAGTAAGAAAAATCATCCACAAATAACACAATAGATGGTTTTAAATTTGGATTCTTCTATTGATTTTCATCAATTAAGAGACATTTATGCACAAAAAAATCCACTAGCATACAAAAAGCCATTGTTTATTAGCATTACCATTAAATTAACAAACTTCAGAAAAATAAACTACTTGCATTAAAAGCTGTAAAAATTGTTCAACTGTCTTACATAAAGCTATAAAAATAAAATGTATCTAGTCTTAGGTAGCCAATTTGACTTCAATCAACTGACCTTTACAATGAGGATAAAAATTTCTCTTATAGAAAGAATTATCACTAATTTCTCCTATCAAAAATCAAGATCCACGAATTTGCGGCCCAAATCCACAATCATAGTGAGGATCAAGAGTGATCCCATCATTAGAAACGTTATCTGGTATGTCTTCTTTCACCCCAAATTTCTTCATTTGGGGAATAGTCAATATTTCATATCCCCTTCTTCTCACGTCAAACTAATCTTGTAGGTTTGCCCAAAATTCTTTGAGAAGTGGATGATGAAGGGGAAATTGTGGAGCATATATACCATTCATTTTCTTCTTAGGAAGAAAGTTCTTCTTGGATGTATGACGTTTGAAATTCATGGACTGAAACTCATCTATTGTTGTCTTAGCTTCTATGGAAGAGGAACAAGAATAAAGCCCCAATTGCATTGGGAATGAGTGGCAGGTAGCCTTGTGCTGTGCAAAAAACTTGGCATTCACCTTGGCTACTTGAGGAGCAAACTCCATCAAGACCCATCTATCACCACAACACCTTGGTAATTTGAAAGGGTGCTTATCATACCCAAATAGTCTAAAATAGGTGGATTTGGAGTATTGGATAAACCACTATCCCTATTCTTCTATAAGTTCCATTGCCTCCCACGACAACCTGAAACCAACATCTCTTTTGAGTTGATTAATGATAACATATAAAAATTCATCATTAACTCTTTTAAAATGTCTCTCTGTTGCTTGCAACTCCAGCTAGTCATAATGCTCCCATACTTTCTTTTGATTCAGACCATCACCCATTGATCCCACAATAGTTAACCCTAAAAACTGTCCCATTCCTATATGATGCAGAGTAGGGAAGAAAACTAATTACAATCACAATTCAAAGGGTTTCAAACAACTTTCCCTTCCTCAGAACCCCAATACAACAACTTTTCACAATTCTTCCACAAACTCCTTGTAGCATATCAAATGATGAAAATACAACTTATCTTTCAAGAAAAAACTCAAACCCACCAACCAAATACCATTTCAAATATCCATTATGGCATATTCCAACATATCTCAAAAACACATACCTTTGTTTTGGAGCATATCATCCAAATAATTGTTGCTACGCTATCCTCCTTGGTCAATTAGGCCACTTTTACAAGGAATCACTAATTGATACTCTCTTCCAACCCCAACTATCTATTGAAGGGTCACAACCAAACTATAAACAATCAAACTCCATAAATTTTGTTAGGAGAAACATTCACTAAATCCTCTTAACACAAAACCCTCATTTTTGACTAGTTTAAGGAGGGTTTATTGAAAATATGCACTCCAATCCTTAGTTAGCCTTATCAATGCTTCCATTACACCATACTAAGTCTACACAAGCTTTCTAAATCCTCTCCCATGCTACAACAATGTTATTTCACCAAACAACCATTCTCAGCTATCAATTTTTGGCTTAAAACTAGACTGAACACATCTAGGGGATCACTCCAAGACACACAAACAACCTTCCCTGATCTTAGAATCTTCATAAAACATAAAAATACATCTACTTA
This sequence comes from Sequoia sempervirens, assembly GCA_007258455.2. Classification (NCBI taxonomy): domain Eukaryota; kingdom Viridiplantae; phylum Streptophyta; class Pinopsida; order Cupressales; family Cupressaceae; genus Sequoia; species Sequoia sempervirens. Next base: position 10,157 of record VDFB02342479.1, read on the forward strand.
TGCCATTCCACCTAGTTATTACAAGTTTAATTGGGTGGAATGGGTTAAATCTCCATTTTTTCCTTTCAACCCTTAAGTTCTAAGTTTAAGACAATCAACAAAAAATTGCTTGCAAAAACCTTAATACTTAATGAAATTCAGTTACTCAAACACTAAAATGTTCCTAACACATGTTTTCAACAAATTGAAGAGCCTATGAAGCAATATCCCTTTGTACAGATTCATACCACAACCTGGAGCAACAAACTTTTGTGAAAACTCACAGAAATTACAGAAAACAATGTTATTTTATTGTTTCCACTTCTCAAATAAACATTCCAACCATGCCTCAAGATTTGTGAGTCCAATTTAAAATTTTACATACCAAAATAACCATCTCAACTGACCCAAATGACCCTTCAAACCTCCTGACCGTTGAACTTCTCTATTTTGCATTTTTTACACTTTTTAATATGACAAGTTTTGCAAGAATGACACCAAACTTGACAAACTAACCTAAAACCAACTAAAAATTACTTATAACATAAGAAAGTGGTCTATTATGACCTTATTTGCATGACCAATGACTCAAAACACCTAAAACTATCACAAGACCTCATTTACAAAAATGGACTACCATGGTGCTCCTACACCATACACCCGTCTAGAAAAAGATTCCAAGTCCCTTGAGAATTGGAATGCAGCTTGTCTATACCATCTCCTTGGTATTCCAAAATCCCTTTCATCAGGTACTCCTTTCCACTGAGTCAAATATTGAAGCCTTGAATCATTTTTTGCACATTTGAACTTGTTTCCACTTAGGCATTGCTCCACCTTCACAAATTGATTTGATGAATGTTCTCTTACTTTTCCCTCGTCTGAAATTGATGTATAACTTTCCTTTACATCTACAAACATGCCTTTACCATCTTTTTTTTTATCTGTCCTTTCCTTCACTCTTGAAGCATACTTGCTTTCAACCACTTGTCCTTGGCTTTCACCTTGTTTCATTCAAACTTAAATGCATTCATCACTATCTTCAAGTTCTCTGCCCTTAAGACCTCTATCTTATTAGACTTACAAACCTTTGTATCATCAAGTTAAGGAATCTCCATCTTGATAGAATATGACTGCCCTTTTACCTCCTTTACATTCAATGGAGAAATCACTGTCCTTATCACAATTTCATCATGCTTTTCTAACCCGTTTCACATTTCTGCAACTAATTCATCCGTGACCTTCTCTTGACCCACTTTGGACATCATCTCATTATCTTTTCCCTCCAATACTGAAACATTATTCAACCTTGCTGCCTTAGCATCAATCTTTCCTTCCAAGTTCATTTCACTCTTCAAGTTTACTGTTTTAATACCTTCAAATGTAGAAGTGTCTGCAAACTACTTCCTCTTTTCTTCCAATATTGGATCATTTTCCAAACCTACTCTCCCAACATCATCTCCTTTTGTAGTAGCTTCAATTTCTTCATGTTTGTCTCCCTCAAGCTTCACAAACTCTTTCTTACCCAACATAATCACCTTGGCTGCCTTGGTCCGCTCCTTAACATCTTCCTACAATGGTGTTAGTGTAAAAGTATTTCCATCCTTCTCAATTTGATAAGTATTATCTCTTCCATCATACATGGCATGTCTATCAAACTACCATGGTCTTCCAAGTAATAAATGACAAATATCCATAGGAAATACATCACAAAGTATTCTATCCTTGTATCCACCAATATTAAACTAAACAAAAGCTTGTTCACTAACCAAAATTGATTGATCATCATTCACCTAAGATACTTTATATGGTGTTTCATGAGGCACTTTTTCTAATTTTAGTTTATCAAACATTTCATTTGACACCATGTTATTAGTAGAACCTGAATCTACAACTACTTTGCATACCTTTCCATTACATTTGCAAGTTGTCCTGAATAGTGTCCTTCTTTGAGTTGTCTCCTCCTTGGATGCTTTAAGTAAGGTTCTCCAACTTCTGGAGCAGTAAGCTAACTAGAAGATTTTTCACCTTCACAATCATCCTCTTGCACCAATTGAACCCTTTTTTCACCACCGCTTGATGTAGAACCTTGTTTCTCTGGACACTTCCAAGCTGGATGCCCAAACTGATTGCAATTGTAGCACCTTTCTAAAAATGAGTTTGAACTTCTACCTAGTCAAAATCTTCCTTTGGAACCTCTAAAACCACCTCTTTGATCAACCACTTGGTCTTTACCTTTATTTGCATCTTTGTGTTCTTCATAGGTCTACCTTGTAGCTCTTCCTCTATTAGTGTTACCTCTATCTCTTCCTTGTCTTTCTTGCCTTCTTTTTAACCTTTCTTCTACCTTGACAGCCAATTGAAAACATTCTTCAATTGATCTAGGTGTTGTAAGACCAATTTCATCTTGAATATTGTGTCTAAGCCCATTGAGATACCTTTCAACCTTTTCTACCTCATCCTCTATATGTCCTTCTCTAATACTCAACCTATGGAAATTCTTAGTGTATTCCATCACATCTAACTTAGTTTTCTTTAAATTTTATAGCTTCCTAAAAGTTTGTATTACATAATCTGTAGGTAGGAATTGTGCTTTCACTTTGGCTACCATCCGGTCCCATGAACTTATCTTTGCCTTTCCCTTCTCGAATATTTCTCCTTGGACATAGTTCCACCATGTTAGGGCAGTGCCCTTCAATTTGTTTTTTTTTAGATTTCACCTTCTTATCCTCTTGTACCTCCTCAAATTCAAATAAGTTGTCCAAAGCATCTATCCAAGCCAAAACTTCCTCACTGTCCATCTTACCACCATACATAGGCACTTCAAATTTCACCTTTGGAGTACCATCCCCCATGACATCCTTTAGCATCCTAACCATTCTCATTTCCTCAAGGTCCAATTGCTCCTCATCATGGACTTCTACTAGAGGGTTCTCATTCTCACCCTCGTCCTCCTTATCACTTTGGTCACCACTGACCATACCTCTTCTCTGATTCTTCTCTAGGGATTCTATTCTGGCTAGGGTTGCTTCTTGGGACTCCTTATAGAGCCTCTCCTTCTAGAGCAACTTTTCTTTTAGTTCTTTAACCTCTTTGGCCATTGAATTGTTCTTTGAAGGAATCTTGCCTTTCAACATTCACCCGTTCACTGCTTCAAACTACAACTTTCTCCTATGATACCAATTGATGCAGAGAAGGGATGAAAACTAATTACAATCACAATTCAAAGGGTTTCAAACTTTCCCTTCCTCAAAACCCCAATACAACAACTTTTCACAATTCTTCCACAAACTCCTTATAGTATATCAAATGATAAAAATCCAACATATCTTTCAAGAAGAAACTCAAACCCACCAACCAAATACCATTTCAAATACCCATTATGGCATATTCCAACATAACTCAAAAACACATACCTTTTTATTGGAGCATATCATCCAAATAATTGTTGCTACGTTGTCCTTCTTGGCCAATAAGGTCACTTTTACAAAGTATCACTAATTTAGATTCTCTTCCAACCCAAACTATCTATTTTGGGGTCACAACCAAACTATAAACAATCAAAATACATAACTTTTGTTAGGAGAAACGTTCACCAAATCCTCTTAACACAAAACCCTCATTTTTGACTAGTTTAAGGAGGGTTTATTGAAAATATGCACTCCAAGCCTTATTTCACCTTATCAATGCTTCCAATACACCATACTAAGTCTGAACAAGCTTTCTAAATCCTCTCCCATGCTACAACAATGTTATTTCACCGAACTACCATTCTTAGCCATCAATTTTTGGCTTAAAACTAGACTAAACACATCTAGGGCATCACTCCAAGACACACAAACTACCTTCCCTATTCTTATAATCTTCATAAAAAATCAACCTGCATCTAATTATTCCATTCCACCTAGTTATTACAAGTTTCACCAAGTGGAATGGGTTAAATCTCCATTTTTTCCTTTCAAACCCTTAAATTCTAAGTTTCAAACAATCAATACAAAATTGCTTGCAAAAACCTTAATACTTAATGAAATCAGTCACTCAAACACAAAAATGTTCCCAACACATGTCTTCAACAAATTAAAGAGCTTGTGAAGCAATATCACTCTTTACGGATTTGTTCCACATCCTAGAGCAACAAAGTTTTGTGAAAACTCACAAAAATTATAGAGAAAACAATGTTATTTTATTGTTTCCACTTCTCAAATCAACATTCCAACCGTTCCTCGATATTTGTGAGGAAAATTTAAAATTTTACACACCAAACTAACCAACTCAACTTACCCAAGTGACCCTTCAAACCTCATGACCGTTGAACTTCTCTATTTTGCATTTTTTGCACTTTTAAATATGACAACTTTTGCAAGAATGACAGCAAACTTGACAAACTGAGCTAAAACCAACTAAAAATGACTTATAACATAAGAAAGTTGTCTATTATGACCTTATTTGCATGACCGATGACTCAAAACACCTAAAACTATCACAAGACCTCATTTACAAAAGTGGACTACCATGGTGCCCCTACTCCATTGTAGCACAATAGATCACATATGAAGACATGTAGAATGTCTTGGTTTCTATTAATTTCAATCTTTGATCATGGATGTTGTCTAAAATTATCTATCACTAGTCCAAATGTTGTTGTCCATCAAGAATTAGTTGAATAAATGGGAACATCCAGTTCCCAAAAGTACGAGAGTCCTCCTTTCCAAATACTCTTGCCAACAATGTAATCATATCACCGATGTCCTTAGAGAAATAAAAAAATTTAGGCTTAGGTGGCATATTCTTTACTAATTTCTTCTCTTTCTTAAGCCACCTCTTATTAATAAGCCTTTTATTTCCTTCCTCATCTACTGCCTAGTGTTCAAGTGCATCAAATTCAGACATAATCTTGGGGTTAGTGTGAGGAGGAGGATCAAAAACCTATCTAATCATCCCTGGAGTTAAAATTAATGATCACATTTCCTTGTGAATCAATGCACTGCCTCTATCTTGGATTATAAGTTTTTGCAACAGTTAAAATGAACTCCAGACATTGCACAACAATAGGGAAAGTAGCCACATGTGCCAACCTAGAGTCTGCAGTTTTATTTTCCCTTAGGGAAGCATCTGCTAAAAAAGTATCATCATGAAACTGCTTTAAATCAATGTGGCCTACAAGTGTATCGGTGATATTCATGACCTCAAAACCAAACTTGGATGGTACTGGGGTCCCTTGGAACTTATACTTCATAGTAACATGAATCTATTTTGGTTTTAGGTTTTTAACCTTTACTCCCTCTGATGTTCCTTCACCAGCTACTTCTTCTGAATCAAACATTTATTAAAATCTACAATACTAACCATTATCACACAAAGAGAAGAAATGAAAGGTGATAGATTAGCACCAACATTCATATTAAATCCTTATCATTCAATAATAATCCACATTTTACAAGTTAATCTAGTGTTTTCAGGCTTCAAGTTTGGGACACAACCAAGAACTTGATCATTTTAAGCTTAACACTAAACTATGTCGGAATTCAAAATTGGGGAATATCTTGAACTTGACTCAACACCCATACTTGCAATGGTGAAAAGGGTTGACTTTTATTCCATGATCTAATCCTATGAAGTGTTCAAAAATCAGGATTGGGTTAACACCAAGCATTGATACTTATCAAATGGAGTCGATTTAGGGTTCTCCCAAAATTCTGATCCTGATGAGTCATCAAAAGTTGGGATCAGGAAATGGTTTGAGATTGGACTCAAAGGAGTGAATAAATTTGAGTAATGTCCAAAGTTCCAATCCTTATCATAGTTTAGGAGTCAGAATCAAAAAATAGTTTGGATCCTGACCTTTAGAAAATAAGTGGGGATAGGTCAACTCTAAGTTCTAATCCCAACATTGTGTCAGAAGTTAGAATTAGGATGGAACCTAACACTATGTCAAGGGTTTGGTACCCATCCAAAATCTTATCTCGATGGTAATGCAGGGCTGAAAATCGAGACGCAGGTTGATACATTGTCAAAACCCTTGAATTTTTTTGAATTCACAACCCAAACTTCGATCCCGATAAAATATCATAATTTAGGATCGAGAAAAAATGAAGACTTAGACCCAAGCAATTTTAATTAGCCACAATGTAGTTCTAAATCCTGATTCTGACAAAGTTGCAAGAATTAGGATTAAAGTAATGGGAAAATATAAAGGTGAAATAAATCTAACAGTATCCTTAATCACACCTTTAGGATAGAAATTTGGTTAGTAATGGATAGAACTTAAACTTTATCAAATTTAAAATAGATCTGGTCGGGTAGTACAAAAACCCTAGGCAAGTTAGAGCATGGCAGGAACAAAAAATCTACGCAAAAAACAAAAACAAAACATGCAAAAATGGAAAAATAGAGGAAACCCAAAACAAAGAAAAGAAAATGAACCAAAGGGTTCAAAGAAAACTAAAGTGCATCAAAAAGGATGCCAAGAAAATGAGAAAGAAACGAAAATGAAAAAAGAAACAACAAACAACAAACATGAAACACAAACAAAAACCAACATAGGAAAATAAAAAATGAGAGAAAAATAGAAGAAATAAGCACTTACCTCACAAACACGACTAGAAATCCAACAACATGGTGAGAAAACTGAGTGTAACCGCAAACCTTAACCCTTAGCATCACTCTGGTTCACTTCGTTGAAGTCTATAAGTCAAAATGAGTGAAAACCAAGGAGCAGAGGGAATAAAAACTGATTCGCGCGTGCGAATAAGTGTTAGTTAATGTGGGTAGGTTGGGCATCGGGATCAGGGAAAAGGTCATAAATGCACCATTACAAGAATGAAGGTAGGTGAGAATAAGGATCGAGAAAGGACATGACGCCTAACCTTTAGTGAGTGTAAAGTTTTGACAAGGGTCTGAAATCCAAACCTTGACAAACAAAGAAAAACATGGAAATCGGGATTAGGATGAAACCCAAAACAAGAACTTTGGAAAAGTTCTTGGTCCCAGTTAAGGTCTAATGCTCAATTCTAAAAAAATGGGGAGTCAAAAATTAGGATCGGGATGGAAATAGGAAAAAGAACATTGGAAAAGTTCTTATTTTTGGTTCCGGTCCGATGTCCGATTCTAACACAAGAAAAAACACACAAGGAAGAAAAGGGAAAGTTGGGATTGAGACAAAAATTGGAACTTACACTTTTAAGGGTGTAAGGTGACGGTCCGATCCAATACCCGAATCTGACAGAACAAAGAAAACACAAAGCAAAGAATGATAATTGAGATCGAAATAAAAAAAAAGAACCAAAACTTTGAAAAAGTACCCAGTGCAAATGTCAGTCCAAAACCCAAACCTGAAAAACAAAGGAAGACAAGGACTTAGGAGAAAAAAGGACAACTCCTAAAACCTAAATAAGAACACTAAAGGAAAAAGCAATAAAATGGGGACCCATTTTGACCCAAAAAAAAAAGGGGTGGTTATGCAAGGCATAACAATTGGCAACTCGATTGGGAAAATGGTTTACCCATTTTCAAGATACTTAAGAATTCAGTCACCCAAAACCTCTAGTTTATGGACCCTTAACTTGAGTATGATTAGTTACAACAAACAAGGTTGAGCTAGAATCTCAAAATGTGAATCAAAATAACAACTTTGAATCTGAGTGTGTGCATGTTTGGTGCATCCTTTCCTTAAAGACCCTACCTATCCTTGAAACAGCTGCATTAATATCCAAGCTACTTGAGGTGAATCACTTTAGTTGTTGTGCAATGATACCTTGGGCATTGCTCTGCTACCAGCTAGGTGTCTATAGCCCCAACGAAGATACCTCTAGTTCTCTCAAAGTATTGCTCTATTGCTAGCCAAGTATCCATAGCCCAGATAGAGATACTTGAATCACCCTTATAATATTGAGTTTAGTGTCATTTATGCTTCTCTTTTCTTTTCTTTTCCATAGTTTACTTGAAGCAGTCATTTTCTTATCTTTTCCCTCAATATTCAGATGTAACAATCTAAAAATCAGGTTGAGAACTATGGTGGACCTCATGAGAATGTTGGGACTTATATTTTTCACCTGAATCAAGAATATGGTCATCCTAAGATAGCTAGGCGCTTAAGTAAATAAATGATTCTATCTAATTGGTGACAGATTCAACTGTGGTTTATGAGATCACTTTAAAAATATACCTATTTGTTCATAACCTTTCAAACTTTCATTAATATGTACATAAAACATAAGTTTTGAAACAAAGGAGCTCAACAAACATACCTAAAAATGCCTAAATCAATTTCTTGGTCATAGAACCCTTAGTATGCTTTGAACAACTACCCATTGTAGACACCGAAATCTGGTCTAAGCCTGCGACTTCAATATTCTTGATAATTCATATTTCTATGGTCATGATTAAATAATGTCAATTATTTAATTATTTTGTAAAAGTCTTCATTTCTTCTATTAATTAAATAATCTTAATTATTTAATTAATTCACACTTTTCTTTATTCTATCTGATTAATTAAATAAACGCTTTTTATTTAATTATGTTACTAATTAACCTTATCCTTGTCAAATTAAATAAATTCTTATTTAATTTACCCTTTATCATATGTCAAATATAATTAAATAAATCCTTTATTTATTTAATTATTCATTTAATCCCTTCGTCACTTAGTTAAATAAATCTTATTTATTTAATTATTCTTCAAATATCAAATCTTGAATTAAATGAATCATTTATGATAGGGAGGTTGGATGAAACAATCACTATTTCATGCTCTAGGTCCTACTTGGAAGACCTCTAGGTGTTTCACTCCACCACTTGAAACCTATAAGACCTCTTCCTTCTTAGGGTCCCCTGATTTCTCCTTGCCAACCCAACTATCAACTTAGTTCCTCCTACCAAGTCAAGACTTGGTGCAATCTTGAAACACTTGCCTTAGCCCTTAATCCACCCTAAAGGCTACAAATCCTCCAAATCTTGAATTTAGCTTTGCAGGGGTGTGGAGGTGTTTCTAATGACTTCAATCCATCCTACCTTGGTTCTTGAGGGTCCACCTGACTCCATTTCCTAGTCACTTCCACCAAACCCTCATTTAGGCCTAAAAAGGCTACTAGCCCTAGGAGCCCCAATTAGGTCTCCTTCTTTGAGAAATCAGGTTAGTTCTCCAAATCTTTCCAAAGAACCCCCAATCTTTTCTTGGGATTCCTGGTTCATATGAACACCTCTCAAAGATTTTTGGGGTCTTGGGTCTCAGCTATTCGTACAAAGGCTTAACCCACAATTTCGCAAAATTAGGCCTTTACAAACCCTTCCTTGACTTCACTGCAAACTGTTAGGTATTCCTCACACTAGATGGATTGATGGAGCTTCCTCCTCCATGATATGTATTGGCAAGGCACTTACTTGCCCTCTCCACACTATGACTTGTCAGGAAATGTACACCCCTACACATCAAGTGCTTTGCACTTTTGTCTTCCCTAGCCGGACTCTTCCTGGCTCGCCTAGGGCAAGACTTCCATAGTAGCTCCTGTGTTTTCAAAGGCCCTAAACCCTACCATATGTACATACATGGAGTCTAATCACTATTCCCAAAGGGCCGTACAATTTGTATGGTGGGAAAGTGAACTAACGCTCCATTTTCACAAAACTGCCTGGTTCAGACTAGCAACAATAAGAAAACCAAAGTATTTACAACCAATCCTTAAAATTGAATAAAGAAACTAACTAATGCCACACAATTCTTGAAGAACAACTACACTACACCCTACACAAATTACAGTGCCATGATCAATCCATTAAAACCTCACTTCAATGCAAAAATCAGAAAATTCACTCTCAAACACAATTGCTTTTCTTGAATTCACAAAACTTCAAAACATAACAAATGCTTCCAACCCCACTCCATTACCGAGGCATCCCATAAATAGGGTCTCTAATTTAGTTATCCTCTCTCTTGGGCTCTTCTTGGCCGCTTGTAGCTCCAATTGAGCAACATTTTCAAATATTTTGCAAGAATTCCTAAAATCCAAGACCTCATTTTTAGCTAGAACCTAATGACTCCTATTCTATAGTCAACATGACCTTCATCAGATCAAAACCCAACCAAAAATTCCATTAAGGCTTACATCCAAATGAACTAAATTTGATTGCTTAGTTGTCCTAGACAAGACTGTCCTAGACAAACCTTCTAAACAACCTATGGAAACCTATGGGTGCTCTTGCACCAATTTAATTCGTAAAGATCTATTTTAACCCATTCTTCTATATTTAGATAATTGTGTAAGTTATCTAAGTATTCACTTTGAATTGACTCGAGATCTATTTAAATCGGTCAGTTAACTCTTGATTTAATGCCTGAGTTGCTTGCATGAATAAACTATTTGTCATATCATTTAGTCATCTAGTTCTAACTCATTTGTGTGTACATGCGTATTAATTAAATATCTTTATTTAATTAATTAAATCTTGTGTGTGCGTTCGAACAAAGTGTTGATTTAATCCTATCTTTATCCTTGTCATGCAAAGACTATTCTTCTATTTTCGAATACCAAACTCGAAGATTAAATCATTTATTTAATCTTTATTTCTATTTCTAATTTGTATCACTCATGTCACTACTAACAGTTATCATAATGCATGTCGAATATTTCAATCTCAATTGTCTGTTGATCTTTCTATCTTGACCTGTCATTCAAATGATCAATTTTCTATAAATTGATCTGTCCTTCATCATTTCAATCTCTCCTAAAATCTTATGACTTTTGGAAGCATATCTGTTATTTGAATCTTCGACATTTTGCTAAATCACTATCACAAGCTATACTTGCACAAGAGAAATCTGAGGGCAATTATACTACAACGAAAAAATGGAGAAGGGAAATCAATGTTATACATGGAATTACATAGATATTGGGTGAGATTGTTCAATTTATTTATGTTTTAGCTTTCCTTTGTTCTTTGTTGTTTAGCTTAGATTGCATTAGAGCCTTGATTGCATTGTTGTGTGCTTTTAACCTTTCTTCTACATTTTCTAGATGTTACACCCATTATTCCAAAATGAAGAAAATGAAAGTCCATAGAAACATAAAGAAAACAACCAACAAGAAAAGAAAAATAAACAACAAACAACAAAACAAAAAACAAAGGAAAACAAACAAACAAATAAAAAAAACAAACCAAAAATGAGAAAAAAACTAGACTACATATGAACAATGGATGAACGATCAGGCCTTCATGGGCCAAAATAATGTTTGGATCTCTTGCCAAACTAGCATTTAACTATAGCATGATGCTTGGAAAATTGCTGGAGAGAAGTATCCCTCTGTTCTTCTAGATTGAGCAGATTAGTTAGTTAGACCTCTATCCTATCATCTTTTGAATAGAAATCTTGCATAAACTATAGAACGGGTATCTGTAGATGGATAGGGAAGACTGGTTCTTGGCCATAGACTAACTTAAATGGTGAGTTTCCTAAGGAGGCTTTAATTCGAGTTCTATTTTCCCATAAGGAAAATTTTGGCTATGTGGGTCAATCCCTAGGATTACTTTCTAGCAAATTCTTAATTACTTCCAAAAAATTCTTATTGGTAGACTCTACTACCCCATTCACCTATTGATAGTAATTGGATGAATATTTCAAAACAATTTTATATTCATATTCCCACTGAATAAATTGCACAGAGGAAAATGTTGGACTGTTATCACATACCAAAGAAAAGGACACCCCAAACCCAGTAAGAAGATGTTCATTGAGGAATTTGATAACGATATCAGTGGTGGCATTATTGAAAGGTTGAGCTTTAGTCCACTGTGTGCAATATCCCATCACAATCAAAGTGAACTTGTGACCTATAGAAGAATTTAGACTAATTACCTTGAGAAAGTCTAATTCCTATTGGGCAAACAGTCTTACCTCATATATGTGATGTAGGGATATTGCTTGGTTGCACTCTCTAGATACTGAGGTTTAACATGTGTGACATGTCCTTACATGTTGATGAGAATCTTAGAATACATGAGGCCAATAATAGCTAGATCTCAAAATATGGCATGCCATGGCATCAACTTAACCATGCCCAGTACCATGTCTACCATGAAACTTAGCAATGGCCTGTTTCACCTATTGCTGATCTAGACAACACAAGTGGACACCTTTGAAATTATTCATGTACAAGGATCCTCCTTTGATCATATAATGAGCACTCTTTAGTCTTAGTTCTCTTCTCTGAGTGGTATTCATCCCATTGGGACACTTATTGTTTAACAGTAAGAAAATAAAATCAGCATACCAAGGGTCGCCTATGAATGATTGTATTGTATACTATTGACAAGTGATATTGGAATCAATGTTAGCCATTGCTTTGGATAGGACTTGTCCTCAAACCAACTTCATAGGGTGAATTTTGAGGTCAAATCCTTGTAGGATCGCCATCCACTTTCCCCTACTTTCTCCTAGCTCACTCTGCATAAGAAGGGACTTCACTGTAGGGTCAAGAACTATGGCTATAATCTGACTGTGTAGAATGTAGTGTCATAACTTCTTAACTACTCTTACTAGTGCGAAGGATTGCTTCTCTAATGGTGGGCATCTAATCTCAACATTCTTAAAGGGGGAACTTAGAAAAGCTATCGATTGTTCATCCCCTTCACCTTTCCACTGTGTCAAAACAAAAACACATGAATGATCAAACATAAAAGAATAAATATAAAAAGGAATTGACATAACATTACCCGAAGCTCTAGAATCCAAGAGGTAGTTATGTAAATTCTTCCCAAAAATTCTTAGACTCAAAAGGAATGAGGGTGTCCCCATCTTACCTCTATACATGAATGTGTTCATGTTAGTAGCAGGAGTCACCTTTGTCTTTCCTTTCAACTAATTTTCATCTTCCAGGGCCTTCAACATGAGTTCGCATTGAGTGGGACACCACTTCGGAATGATAATGAAGTCATCTATTTATGCATTTGTGAAATGAAATCAAATTCCATGTTATTATTATACTATTGTTTAGAAATGAAAGCAGAACTACCTTTGTTTGGAAACTTAGGTGGGCCTTTTGGTGGAGGTGGATTGCTATCTACTTTCTGATTAGGGGGAACCATATTGTTGGTAGGGGAAAATGTGGTAAATGGACCCTTGTTCTGAATTCTTAGAAAATGACCTCCCCTGGCTTGGAAAGCCTAAGCATCATATGTATCTGATTCCAATTCATTTTCTCCTTGCATGGGAAGCTGATATTCTTCATCATACATTTCAAATGCCATAGCAGTATCAACCGATTCACCACATTTGTTAGGATTACCTTGTGGTGATTGGGAATCAGCTTATGCCATCTTAACCATTTTCTCTACCTCTGGGCAGTTAACTTTAGAATGTGCGGTAGTGTCATGCAGTTTGCACCAGTTAGTCATGAAGTTGAGATCTCCAACATTTGCAAAATGTGGTTTATCTTTATTGGCTTGATAGTAATGGGGAACTCCTCCATTGTTTGGTCCAGTGTTCCATTGCCTGTTATTATTGGGTCTTCAGTTGTACCCCCTATTTTGATTATGATACTTTGGTTCTAAAAGTTTTGATTCTAATAATTCCTTTGATTTTGGTTGGGGTTTTGGTTGGAATACCCTCCCTGATTCTGATACTAGTTTTAATTTTTATTTTGAGGGTGGTTAATTTTAAACTGGCCGATCTCATTGGTCAATTGGGATAAGGTTTTCTTCAGAGTTTTTTAACTATGTTGTCAAATGAGGAGTGCACTCACTTTCTACAGTCATTACAGCCGATGGTTGAAGCATGGTGTTATATCCTCTAGCTTGATTGTGGGAATTTTGATATTTTGGGAGGAATCTAAAGTTCCATTGTTGACCCATGGTAAAGCAGGTGGAGGTTGTAATTCAACCAATGATCCATAGACAAAATGAGACATTCTTGGGACTGTATTAAATAAAGTGGGCCCATGGGGCATCCCAGGATATCCTAATGGAGGCAAAGTTAGTGCCATACCACTTGCTTGAGAACTTATTTGTTGTTGTAGCTTGATGACTAGGTGGCATACTTTAGAAAAAGAGTCTATCTCATTAGGAAGATAATTTCTCTGAGAAAAAAATCCCGTCAAGGGATCAATGGCTTTAAGATAGCCTGAATAGTAATATTTTCAGCCACTGTGTAAGGTGGCTGCAACCTCCTATACATCCTATGGAACTGTGTGTTGAATAGGGGCAATGGTTCATGCAATTCCTTCCTAATCATGGTGAATTGGTGATATAGGATGACTAGGTCTACATAGACCCAAAATTGATTGATAAAGACATCCTCCAAATTAGTCCAACTGAGGATGGATCGAATAGGTAGGTTCAGGTACCAATTGTAGGCCATATCTCCCAATGAATGGGAAATAGTCTACATAGAATGTCATGATGTGCTATTTGGGCTCGGGTGCAAGCATCCTTGAATGATTGAATGTGATCTTTAGCACTTCATGAATCTCCATGGGCATACCTAGGGAAGAACTTCTCTAGATTTTTGGGCATCTCATGTATGCCACTGGGAATGGTTCCTAGTGGCAAGGGATTATTTGCCAAGAATGCCATTGGTGGTAGTGGATTTGGTTGTACCAGTTGTGGTATTAATGGAAATCCAAGTGCAGTGAGTGGTGGTGTTAACAGTGACAGGATTGGAGTCCTATGGGTTCTAGGTCTAGTAGGAGATCGAAGTTCAAATAATGGCTCGAGATTTATAGCAAATCTCATAACTCTTTCAAACCTATCTGGTGAAAAGGACCCAATTCACTCCAGTTTGTTCCTCTGGGCTCTCCTAGCGCCGGTTCTATTGATGGTCAAAAGTAACACAACAACGTTAAACAAAATATTTCTACTCTATTTCTCCTAAAAAAGAAAAATGATCTAAAACCACCTATCTTCCAAGGTCTTTGTAGTTGGTTCTCAACTGTGCTATCATCATTTAGTGGTCCATGCAACTATAATATTCAAGGGGCCTTTGCTAGTAAATGGGTACAAAATGGGTAGTACAAAGTAATTTAACATGGGCAGTTTCAAATAAATAGAAAAATATCGATTAGAGATTTAGAACAACAATATGTGATCATAAATTCCTTCAAGTCTAGACATATAATTCATGTAATGAGCATTTCCTAATTAACTAAAATTGTATAATGACACAATTCATGAAACAATTCATACCATCACATCCATTCATAGTCTAGATTTAAAACATGTAACAATTCATCATCATTCTTTTTAGAATCAATTTTTCAATCATAAAACATCATAAGCTCATCACCAAAATTAATAGATCAATAACAGTAAGAAACACAATCCACATATAAGACAATAGATGGTTTTAAATTTAGAATCTTCTATTGATTTTCATCAATTAAGAGATATTTATGCACAACAAAATCCATTGGCATACAAAAAACCATTGTCTATTAGCATTACCATTAAACTAAAAAACTTCTAAAAATAAACTACTTGCATTAAAAGCTATAAAAAATTGTTCAATTATCTTGCATAAAGCTGTAAAAATAAAATGTATTTAGTCTGAGGTATCCAATCTGACTTCAATCAGCTGACCTTTACAATGAAGGAATTTTTTTTGTCTTATAGAAAGAATTATCACTAATTTATCCTATCAAAAATCAAGATCCATAAATTTGGGCCCTAGATCCACAATCCTAGGGGTGCTTCCAGTTGATTTTGAGTCCTCTCTTTGCTGAAATTCTTGAAGTTGGGAAGCATGACATATGCCAATCTAGTCAAAATTTGACTAGGAGTTATTGCTTTATATTTTGCTGATCATCATGTCCAATCTTTGACCCATCAAACTGATTTCGAGCTATCCATTTTTCCCAAAACTTATCTAGAGGTGTTGTTTTCCACAGGGCAACTGTAGCTAGTTGACATTTCTGATTTCATCCCTTTTCAAAAAATAGAATATTCCCTTGCCACTTAGCTACTTTTAGCTACTTTGTACACCTTTTGTTTGAAATAATCATCCATATTGTTAAAAATCTGTTGTAAAGTTTCCTCTATAGGCACATCCACCCATTCCACCTTGAACATTTTTGTTTCATATTCTTTGGTGGTGGCCATATATATATCCTACAATTGGGCAACATTTCAGGCAATGTCTCGTACATAAAATCTGATGTCCATAAGCTTATCCAGAATAATCCATTCATCATCATCTCCTTTCTTAATCATTTCCTCCAATATATTATTCCACTGATCTTTCATTTCCTATAAAGAAATCAAACTAACACTTGGTGAAACCTCCTTACCAATCAATTCAACAATAATCCCGTTTACAACCTTTCTTTCATCAAACAAATCTTGCTGAGCCTTCTGCAATATTCTTCTATGTTCCATGAGGACTTCTATTTTGAAGATCAATATATTCATACATTTATCAAGATAACCAAAATATTGATCTTCTAAAATGGCATATTCAATGACATCTACCTTAAGCAACCTTTTCAATATTCTCACCTTCTTCATATGCTCTGCATATTTATCCTCTTCAGATCCTAGCAACTTATTATACTCTCCCAGGGACTCAATTAGATCACCTACCTCTTTATAACTTTTTGAACCAGTAGTGAAAAGATCCTCTATATGCTTATTAAGAAGGTCAATCCATTTCTCCATCATTTTTGATTTCATCTTTATTTTAGTCAGCTCCTCCACCTCTTTATGATTCATTAAAATAGGAATTTCTGATGGTGTTGGCTATTCAAGAGTGGATTCAATTACTTCTTTCAGAAAACCTTTCATCTGCCCTACTTGAGCCTTAAGCTCATCCTTATCCTACTTTTCTTTGATTAGTCATGATTTGGTAGTGGTAGCAATGATATCAATAAGATTTATCTGCTGATTTATTGTATGCTTATCCAAATTGATAGTGATTACATGGTAATTTGAAGCTTGCAACTCCTTGTCATCCTTATCATCCACAAGAGTGGCAATGTCTACCACCACGTCTCCGCCCTCAGTGAGCCTTGTAGAGTGAATAGAATGAGGCTTCTTCTTAGGCTTCACTTTGTCTACTTCCTTTATCATTTCATCCCATGCTATTGGCTAGGCTTGAATTTGTTGTCTTTTTTTCCAAATTTAATTTAAGCCATGTGGGAGAAGCTGGTTGAGTTATCACCTATTGAGTACTAGAAGGTGTTGATGAAAGAGGTGTAGAAGAAACTATCTCAACGGTCTACTTAGAAGAACTCTTTTGCTGCTCCTTTTGTTCTTTCTACAACCTCTCCTGTTCTATTTTCTCATTCTGAGCTCTAATTTCTTCTATCTTTTTCATCTCTTCTTTTTGTGCAGTCTTTTCTTCATCCCTCAATCTCCATTGTTCTAATTCCATTGCACGGAGTTCCTCTTTTGCTTCCTTGTATTGTTCAACTTTCTCTTGTTCCAACTCTCGTGCATGATCCTCTTCATCAACTCTCTTTTGGGATTTTGAAGCTTCCTTTTCTCGAGCTAGCTCTTCATCTTTCTTTTGTTCTTCTTATTCACTAGCTAGCTCTTCAACAGCTTGCTTTTTAGTAACTTCCAATATTTCCTTTTGTTCTTCCTTGGTCAAAACATCATTCATTGTAGCCTCATCCCAAAGGCTTCCCTCTTGAAACCTAGCCTCCTCTTCTCCAACTTCTTCTCTCTTAAGATATTCTTCCCATTCTACTTTTTCTTCATGAAGAGGAGTTCCTTTAGAGTCTGAGGGCATAGGTGAATTTGTCACATCAATCATAGGAGGCTTCTCTTCTTCAACAACTGTTGTTTTCGTAGTTAATGGTGTAGTAGGAGGGGTATCTTGAGCTTGCAAAGGCGTAGTAGAAGGACCTTCTTCAATAGTTTGTTCTCCAGGGTACACAGTAGTTATATGTGTAGCACCAAGACCTAAAATGACCCCTGCAACAACAACTTGATAAGTAACTGTAGATGCTAAAATCTGCAAATGCTTAAACTTTAACACACATTAGCATGGTTAGTCATTTAAAGCAAAGAAAACATAACATCTCTATGAAATACTCCAATATGCTTCATAATGCAAACAAAACAACAAAAGATCAAATAAACTAATTGAGAGCATACAAAAAGCATGGTGCATACCTATCCCATAGTGAATTGGTGCTACTTTGATGTGGAAAGTAGCCCTTTCCCAACCCTTGATAAGCTCTTGGATGGATGTGTGATGAACAAAATGGAAAAAACCTAACTATGAATGATGAAATCTATGCTAAATTGGATGAAAATATGGATGATTTATGGAGTCAAATGACAATAATAAACTTGCATGGATTGTGGATTCAAATGCATAAACTTGTGGATTCAAAATGCCTAAGATTGTGTCCCCAAATACAATAGAGAAGGCCTCTATTTATAAGGAAGAAGGATGGAAGAATGGAGAATAGGATGAATGTGGGATTAAACTTGAATAAATGGAATTGTGCAACTTGTCAACATGCTAATGAAGGAGGGTGGAGCACATTTTGAACAATGTGCATGTTAAATGCATATAGGTGGAATTTGAAATTCAAAAGATGGCTTGTGGAGGAAGAGTTGTAAGAGGAGTAAATGCCAAGTTGGCTCAAGAAGAAGGACATGTAAGAGACTTAAATTCCATGTTGGAGGACAAATTCCTTTGGAAGGGAGATTTTAAATTGATGGAATATTCCCAAGAGATGCCATATTTGAATGGAAATGGAGGAAATAATAAATCAAATAAATTGATTTATGTGTGCAAGTTGCAAAAGCTAGAGGATTTGAGGATTAGAGTTAGGAGTTAATTAGGATTTAATTAACTTAGGTAGAATTAGCTAACATGACATTTGAAGGAGGGTGGAGCACATTTTGAACAATGTGCATGTTAAATGCATATAGGTGGAATTTGAAATTCAAAAGATGGCTTGTGGAGGAAGAGTTGTAAGAGGAGTAAATGCCAAGTTGGCTCAAGAAGAAGGACATCCTAAAGACTATCATGAAGACCATCTAGAAACTATATCAAACTTTCTAGAACCATGGACATCCTGAAGACTGTCCTGAAAAAATAATAGAATATGCCAATTATTCCTTAGAGATGTTGAGAAGACCATCTATTAATGAGGCTAAACCAATAGAAAAATAGACGTCAAGGGGACCGTCCAAAAAAATCTATAGACATCATGAAGACTATCAATACAAATTCAAATATGTGAAAATTTATTGGAACCTTACCAAGCCCAAGGGAAATAGTCATCCAAATTTATTCTTTGCACTTTCCTCCAACCAATTAGCCAAAAAAAATTAACACAAAAATTTGTGAAGCTCTTTAGATGAAAAAATTGTATAAGGTAGAGAAAGATCAATTGCCATATTGACAAATTTATCCGTTGTATGATTGCATTCCCTGAAGAAATGTTGAAACTGGTATGCTTCAAAGTTTCCAAGTAGTTGTAGTGCATGGTCTAATAAATACTTTAAATGCCAAAAACCTAGATATTTTTTAATGAGGGCACCAATCACCACCTGAGAATCTCCCTCAATCTCTAAATTAGATAGACAACAATTGATAGCCAATTCAAGCCCCATTATTAGAGTTGAGAATTCAACCACATTATTTGTGCCATCAACCAATGCCTTACAAGTAGCTTTAACAACCCTACCCTCACAGTTTGATAGCACAACCCCCCCACCAGAAGAACCAAGATTACCTCACGAAGCACCATCAAAATTTAATTTAATCCAAATCCATTTTGGAGGGGACCATCTAGCCAATTTCCTTGGATTAATAGTTTTATCAATTTGCAATGAACCTTTACCCTGAGGTACATTAATTGAGTGCCAACTTTTTAGAAGATGATCATCCCAAGAAGTAAAGACCATTGAAGAAGAGTGCATCTTCAGGACATGGGTTGTAACCAGTTTTGAGATGGAAGATTCAATCTTTTGTATAATTTGTTTAACTGGGATGATCTTCTATCAAAAGATTCTATTGTTTCTTTCAATCCAAATTGACCAAATGAGAATAGAGGGGATAATGTCCCATATACATGCAAAGAGCGAACCTTCTCAGACCAACGTTCCAATTGCAAGCATGCCAAAAACTCGAGCCACATTGCCCAAGATTTTTAGAATAACAACCTTGACAAGAGCAAGCAATGGAACCAAAAAATATGTAGGCGCTCGAGTGCCACTGATAGAACATAAGGTATGCAACAAAATCATCCTCTCAAGCTAGCAAATATAAATGCAAAAAGACTAAAAGTTGGTTAAAAGCCATAGAAGGTGTTCAAACCCCACTTTCCTCTAATGAAGCCATGTCTGCCGGAGGAGAAAAATATGGTGCATAAAAAGGATCATTCTCAACATGTTTGATGAGGAAGTGTATCACTCAGAACATAGCCCATAGACTATTCATCAAACAACAACCCACAATTGGCCTAAAGGCCCTAAGTTGAATACGAAAGGCTTTCGAATGACTAGAAGATAACTCTTTAACCAAAACACATAACAGAGCCTGAAGAGCATGAGAAGAGAAAAAATGAACCCTACACACAATTCCTCCAAGCAGGTATGTGTTGCCTCGTGAATCATATTTTTCTAATGCAACTTCCAAGATATACATTGGACAAACATGAGGAAGTAAAAATCTCCCTACTAAAAACTTCACCATCATCAAGCACCACAATAATTCCATGAGGTGGGAGACAAATAAAGAAGCTCATGAGGAAGAGCCGAAAGGTTCGATTCAATCCAATGAGAATTGAGGACATTGATCAATTCTCATGAAACGTCAGCAAAATGTACACCCTAAAAAGTCCCTCCATTGCTGGATCATAAAGTTGCTACGAATAAACTAGAACTCTTGGAAAAAAAACCTCAAACTTGGCTTTTAAAAAAAGCTCATAAATATCACTTGTGCAAATTGACAATCTCTAAAAATTTTGCAGGTATCGTAATCATGGCCAGACAAATTACCATAAACAACTCTTAAGATTACTCCACTATGCATGGAAACACATGCCTATGCCATGTCGCTGTACCAACCCTTGATTCATTAATAAGGGTATAATTCCCATACAAAAACATCATTACAAGCGAACTCCACACAAGGATATCCCATCTCCCCAAAAAATTGATATCAACAGCCTCAAATAGGAGAGGTGCCATCACGTGTGAAAAGCCATCTTAGCATGAAGAGTGATGACTGTAAAAACATAATATCCTCCAAAACATTTTTATTCAAAGCTGACATAGGAGCCAAGTGTTCAAAGACAAAATTAAGCTTGAGGAATGCCAAATATTCCATGGTGGCCATCTACATACTGCAACAAAATTACAACTAGATGCCTGTCCCATAGAATAAATAGTGCAATTTAGTTCCCAAACACTGTTAAGATGACCATCAAACATTTTAGCCAAACCAAATAGAAGAGGACATCAAGGAGACCGTCCAGGAACCAAGGAGCATTGTAGACATCATGGAGACTATCACACATTTGAGCAAGGCAAAAACATTCATGTTATTGAACAACATAGGATGTCATGGAGACCATCTAAGAATTGAATCATTATCAATAGGGCCAAAACCCATAGAGAAACAGATGTCAAGGGGACTGTCCAAGTAGATGTCATGATGACCGTCCACACCAAAGCATTCATATTATTATGTAGTAAGAGATGTCATGAAGACCATCTAGCAACTATATCAAACCTTCCAGAACCATGGACATCCTAAAGACTGTCCTAAAAAAAATAGAATATGCCAATTATTCCTCAGAGATGTCGAGAAGACCATCTATTAATGAGGCCAAACCCATAGAAAAACAGACGTCAAGGGGACCATCCAAAAAAAATTGTAGACATCATGAAGACTATCAATAAAAATTCAAATATGTGACAATTTATTGGAACCTTACCAAGCCTAAGGGAAATAATCATTCAATTTTATTCTTTGCACTTGCCTCCAACCAATTAGCCAAAAAAAATTAACACAAAAATTTGTGAAGCTATTTAGATGAAAAAATTGTATAAGGTAGAGAAAGATCAATTGCCATATTGACAAATTTATCCACTGTATGATTGCATTCCCTGAAGAAATGTGGAAATTGGTATGCTTCAAAGTTTCCAAGAAGTTGTAGTGCATGGTCTAATAAATACTTTAAATGCCAGAAACCTAGATCTTTTTTAATGAGGGCACCAATCACCACCTGAGAATCTCCCTCGATCTCTAAATTAGATACATGACAATTGATAGCCAATTCAAGCCCCATGATTAGAGCTAAAAATTCAGCCACATTATTTGTGCCATCAACCAATGCCTTACAAGCAGCTTTAACAACCCTTCCTTCATAGTCTGATAGCACAACCCCCCACCAGAAGAACTAGGATTACCTCATGAAGCACCATTAAAATTTAATTTAATCCAACTCCATTTTGGAGGGGACCATCTAGCCAATTTTCTTGGATTAATAGTTTTATCAATTTGCAACGAACCTTTACTCAGAGGTACATTAATTGAGTGCCAACTTTCCAGAAGATGATCTTCCCAAGAAGTAAAGACCATTGAAGAAGAGTGCATATTTAGGACATGGGTTGTAACCACTTTAGAGATGGAAGATTCAATCTTCTATATAATTCTTTTAACTGGGATGATCTTTTGTCAAAAAATTCTATTATATCTTTCAATCCAAATTGACCAAATGAGAATAGAGGGGCTGATGTCCCATATACATGCAAAGAGCGAACCTTTGTAAAGGGATGGACAACTTTGAAAGTGCTTTAGAAGAGAACTTTGAAGAGGTCCAAACTAGTTGAGCGTATTCTATAGCCACTTCCAACATGTGTGAGCATTCTCACAATTCAACAAAAGATGGTCAGAGGACTCAAAAGATTTCCCACATAAAACACAAACAAACATAGGAGTGATCCCCAAACGGTCCAATCTCATTCCAGTTAAAATTATATCTTTCAAGGCTAACCAAGAGAAAGCACCTGCTTTGGGAAATATTACCGATCCCCAAAGTAAGTGATGAGGCCAATCAGAAACAAGGTCCTTCTCAACTAAAAGCATGTATCCCTCTTTAACCAAATACACTCCCGATGGTGACTTGGTCCAAATAATTTCATCCTTATAGTCAGACACCAAGACTTTCCTCTTTTGAAGCTCCTTCTTGATCTCAGCCTTGAGTTGAACCAGAATAGGAAAGAAATCAAAAGACTTCCATTTGACTGTGGGTGGGAAACAAGATAGATTAATTTTGCTATTTTTTTTAATGGGTTTAATCTCTTAAAGGCATGATTTTCCTTAATTTTTAATGAATTCTACATGACTAATCTTGCAAAAAGGTTGTTGGTTTTTGAAGATGTCATGTTTAGCTTTTCAACACATTTTATGATTTCAAAATTGATCAAGATTTGAGAAAGTTGTCATTATATCAAGTTGTTGTTACAATCTAATCTTCTAAAAATGTTTCACAAACAATTGAAAGGATAAAATGAATTAGCTTTCAAAGTTGGATAAAATTTAACCAAACAACCTCACATTTGCTTTAAATTTTGACATGTGCTTTAAATTTTTTATTTCATTTTATTTCTAACATGTCTCTAACTTCTTGTTTTTGTTTTTTGGGTTTTGTAGGTCTGGACAATACAACTTGAAGAAAAGAAGCATACTATTATCATTTGAACTATAATTGTAACAAGTGTTTCGACACTTTTGGGGAAATTATAACCCATTTATAATGCTTTTTTATTTCACACTTTAAGACCACACTAGTTTTCAATTAGGTCTTAAAAAGAATGCTCAAACGAGACTAAAATTGAACCCCCATTTCATCATTGTATTTTGGGTCTAAAATTGAACAAGGCAACTTAACTTTTTGTTTGGTGCATAAAATGAATTCATCTTAGCTTTAGGGGTTAAAATTTATGAGTGTTTGTTGTGTTTTGATTTACAAATGTGTTATTGAATGTGTATGAAATTCTCTTATGCCACATAATGATCTTGAGAAACATAAAAAATTTCTTAACACTTTGCAAAATCACCTACATCTTTCAATTTGGATTAAAAATGAAGCCCTTGCTAGTGTAGGGAAAAGGCGTGGTGTGTGTTCTCTCCTTTTTTCATGCAAACTAGGATGATCGAACTATAAACATACTTCCTTGCTATTGTTTATCTTTAGAGGGCTTTCCTCCTTGATTCGAAAGGAGGGAACGACCCAAGCGGTAACGAGCTAAAGACAAGCTCTTCTGAACCACTATATAAATGTGTGGTTGTGATGAAAATTGTGATTAACAGGAAGTGATACGTGATAACTCTCCCTAATATCTTTATGATGTGAAAATTCCTTGGTCTAAGGGTTGGGATACCTCTCGAGGGCATTTATCATAGTATCCCTTGAATCAGAAGCCCTTATTATGAACCATTGTTTAGAATCCAAAATCCTTAATACTTGTTGGTGCAAGAACGGTCATTCTAAAGCTACCCCACATTTGTACTATTCATTATTAAAACAGAAAAATCCTTAGGATCTTAGGATCTTTAGGATTTAGATTTGGTGGTCACAAGAAGTTTATGCTATGAAGGGGAGCTAGTGTCGCAAAATCTCTAATTGTTCGCAATCTCTTAGTGTTTGGATAAATCTAAGTGGGGCCTCAACAAGTATGGAAATTTTATCCTAGGATTGTAAATGATTGTGATTCAGTCTAATGCTTTGCTTGGTTCTAAAACATTACAAACAAACATTCACTATCTTCCTCAAAATTTCAAATACTTTGTCTTAAATACGGATACCTTTTGAAATAGCCTTGATATTACTACTTGTCCTAAGAATTTATATCCTTAGATATTTCTAAATATCTTGACTTCTATCTCAATCCATATTTTCCAAAGTTAACATGAGCAACTATGGCTTGAAATTCATCCTTTTCAAAAAATGGACATTGTGAAATTTATGGTGTTTTTGACATAGACATCTAGTTTGAAAACATAATCAAGACAAGTGCATGTGGTAAAAATAACCTCATTAAACCAAGATTAAATCAAATGAACACTAAAAATTGATGTATGTTCAAACTTTGACTCCCCAAAACAAGCAAATTGAGACAAGGAAATTGTAAAATGTTGAGTCCAAGTTCCATTATCCAAAATCATTAAGTTTCACTTTACCAAAATCATTGGGTCCTATTTCCAAAATCATTTGAGTCCTATTTTACCAAATCATTGGGTTCTTGGATAGGAGGCAACCTTGGTCTCACTTCATGTCTAGGAACAAACACAACTGTGGGTATTCACATCATGACCATTCCATTAACTGCCAACCTTCCCCAAAACACAAGATGGACACCAACATTTGGTAAGCCAATTACATTCCACGATGCCACAATAACCTTGAAATTTTGAGTGCAACCATCTTCACCCATCACCACAAATACCCCATGTGCCTAACATTATGCAAGGTAATACGAACCAAGTGCCTCAAGTAGGAAAACAAGGGAAAGTTAACACTCTCATGCAAGGTCAACCCTTGAAAATTGGTTCTAACAACCCCATTGACACATCAAAACAAGTGGTTACCCAAGCTACTCAAGTCAATCCACCATCCACCATCCACATCAAACCCATCTATTGTCATCCCAAATCAAAATAACACCTTGGTCACAAATCCCATCAACCAAGGTAATACCTTAGTCACACCTCAAATACAACAAGGGAACCCCTACCCATCGGTCAAGGGAACCCTTTCAATCAGTTATAAGCTCTAAATGTTCCATTACCATTGCAATATCTAATGACATCATCATCTTTCTCCACGGTCCCTCTCACCACGAAAAATCAAATGGGACCTCAAACTTACATCCCTCCATCTAAATCCACCATCTTGAAAGGAATGTTGAACCAAGGGAACCCCCAACCTCTCATCAACAATCCATAACCTAATAAAAAAATCAACACCCACAATCCATCACAAATATCCCAACAAACAATTGATCCTACATTACAAGCACATGCCTTAGCTTTATAGCAAGCACAACAGGCTTATCAACAAGCCGTCTAACAATAGCAAAAACATCAAGAAAACTTAATAGCACAACAACATCAAGCAACCTTAGTAGCACAACAACATCAAGCAGCCTTAGTAGCACAACAACAACAAAAATCCCAACAAGTAGCCTTAGCAGCACAACAACAACAAGAAACCTTAGTAGCACAACAACAACATCAAATAGCCTTAGTAGTGCAACAACAACAACAAGAAGCAACCTTAGCAACACAACAACAACAATAACAACAAGCTACCTTAGCAGTGCAGCAACAACCACAAGCTCAACAAGCCACCTTAGTAGTGCAACAACAACAACCATAACGGCCCAACAAGCCCAACAATATGCCCAACAACAACAATTGATCGTGCAACAACAAGGTTCCTACTATAACCCTCAACAAAACATCGTCAATCCAAACATGTTAGGAACATATACACCCACACAATCATCAACTTATCCTACACTGCCATATACACCATACAACACCTCATCATTTCAGAATCTCGCATACAACCCATCTATCATCCGAACTTATGTTCCTCCACCAAACCCGCAAGACGATCTAGAATCACAACTTAAGGCATTGTCATAAGAAATGTAGGATTTTTGGATGGGAAAGACAAAGAAGCCTCATACACATAATCTATGTCCCTATCCATTCAATTGAAACATCACAATGGTATTGTTCTCTCCTGGCTTTGAAATCCTCAAATTCAATAAATACAAAGGGAGGGGAAATCCTGTAGACCACATCAAATAATTAAATGTCATGTGTATGGAGGTTTCCTACAATGATTCCTACTTAATGCACCCCTTTCCATGAAGTTTAACAGGTCCTTCCATGAATTGGTTTTCTCAATTACCTCTAGGTATCAAAAAATTTCAAGAAATCATTGAAAAATTCATAGATCACTTTTCCTTTAATATTAAAATGGATGTAAGCTTGGAAGAGTTATATAATCTCAAGCAAAACAAAGGATAATCTTTCACCAATTTCTTACAACAATGGAGACAAAGAGCTAGTAAAAGCAAGTGGCCACTTCTCGACAAACAACAAGTGGCTATTATCATAGCAAATCTAGATCCAAATCTATCCTTCCACTTGAAAATGCAGTGCATTACCTCTTATGAGAGCTTGTCCCTAGATCCCTTAACATTGAGAGAGCCCTAATCTCATAGGGAAACGCATAAGTATATAGAGACAACCACCCATCCACTAGTTCTAATGATAAATCCCACTTTTGGGCTAGGAATAAGAATATTACTAGTGATTGTGTTGTTAATGCAAAGGTGATCTTAACTACTCCAAGACAAGAAAACATCCAAACCATAAACACTCAACATGGACAAGAAAGAAAAAATAGTGCTCCAAAACGACAATTCACTTCCTTAGGGGAACCTATGGAAGATGTGTTGAAGAAGTTGATACAATCTAATCTTATCAAACTCCCAAATTTCTCAAACTATCTAGAGCCAAAAGTCAAACCTCATACTATAAAGAAGATCATTTTTGTGAATTTCACCAATACTAAGTTCATAACACACAAAATTATTTTAGAATCAAACATCTAATAGAAGATCTTATTGAACAAGGAGACATTCATGTCGATCAAAAATATAGGAATGAAAATCTAAAAATTTACACAAACCCTATGCTTGACCATACAAAAGAAAAAGATTCAGGAAATGAATCAACCTTAAAAAATGTAAACAATACTCGTGATACCATAGTGGGACATTTTTATTTATCACAACATGAGGAATCAGACATGTATCAAGATACTATTTTAAAATAAAGTCCAAACCCATAAAAAATGTTTAGCACTATTTTATACCATAATGACATCAAGTGGATATCAGATTGTGATATCTCTCCCATATATGACTCAATGATTGGGCATGTTGAAGAAGTTCCAAATGAGCCATAAATATCCCTTGTTGCACCCATACCCACAAACTATTACGAAGAGTCTTTTACCGATGACATATCATCCACCCAAGGATCATGTCAAGAGGAGGCTCTTAAGGATGACAAAAGTTATTCTGAATTGAGTCGAGATCAAGAACCCCTATCCCCAGAGTTTCACCAAGAGCTAAGGGACATCTTCCAAACCATTTTAAACTCCAAATATGTCCCCAATATCACCCTTGAGATGTTTATTTCTGATGAGCATATATACGTTCTTCATCCAAAACATGAGTCTCCCACTCTTGATATTCCTACACAAGAATAAGCAACAGTCAAGATTCTTGATTCTTATAGTGATTATGCATCATCAACATATTTTGACTCAGCATCAACATATTTTGAAGCAGTATCAATAGAGAATGATGTCATAGAACTAGATAAAATAGTTCATATTCCTAAACAACAGGAACCCATAGCAATATAAAGTGTTCATGACAAGTCATATTCAATGGCTATGGATCAGAGGGTACATTATCAGGGCAAAGGATTAGGTATTGATAACACCTTCACAACACTAGGGGCAATATTATCTACAACAAACATCACCATATGGGGCGCGAAGAATCCTTATGATGAAAATGTTGTCAATACTACAAATAGATTTATATTGAGTCGACATTCACCCATCATCTCATACACAAATTGAGACCAACATAAAAATAAGAATTCCTATCAAAGCAAGGTGAAGATCATAAAAAAAATGAAGCCATCAAGCAAAAAGGACAAAGCAAATACAAATGGATTCCAAAGCAATATAAAGAAAATTATCCCTTAAAAACTCCATTAGTTAAAGAAACCATGGGGAAAAATAAAAAAGGGAAATGTATCCATAAAAACAGTCCTCAAATACAAAAGCAAGCTCCTCAAGTAAGCAATAAAGTATATCTAGTGGTTGGTCCTAATTCCATGAAAACCTCCATTCCCACCCATCATTTCTCATCTTTCCAAGTTTGGAGAGTCAAAGGTTCCAAACTATCAACCAATCCATCTCATATTCCTTCATGCATGACACCATACACTCCATTCACAATATCCAATTCTCACATTGATCGTGTGTTGGAAGCTACCCTTCATCATAAGGATTTTGAAGGCACTTTATCGTGATGTGCACACATAGACAAGGTTAATTCTGGTATCCATAAGGCAGGTCAAAGTTCTTAAAGGTTGCATTCAAGTGCTCATATCTTAGCAAAGCACCTACTTTAGGTAGGATATCACTGGAACTTTATGATAGTGACCTCTACATCAGTGCCACTAGGGGTTCAACATGAGGGTAAAATTTCCAAAAAATAAAAAAATAAAGAAAATAGTAAAAATAAAAATAATCCTCTAGTGAAAACCACTACAGTGGCACTTTGGGCAAGTACTATGATGAAAACCTGGAAAATAGGCATCATGAGTAGAATTGAGTGTCTATATGATCCTTCTCAGATAGAAGCATCTCATTCTTGTCATGATAAATCCAATGTTCCCTCCATCCATCCAATCTAGATTCATTTAGATATTCCACATTATCTTGATCTTGACAAAGATTCAATGTACACTTCAACTCTACTCATGGAAGACTTTTGACATGATCTTTACCATTTTATCTTGTGAAGTCCCATAGCCTATATCTAGCATGCTAAAACTCTGTCAAACTCTTCACATATACATTACCTATCTTGGTTATCCATTGCATTATGAAGAATTGCTAGACACTGGGGGCAAGTTATTACACTCTTGTTTTCAAATAACTCTTGATCCATTTCTTTTATCTCACAACATGATATCGACATCGTGATCTAGGTATTGTTTGCCTCAAAATCTCTTGAAAATCCCAAAAACATTTAGAAAACTTTATCAAAATCCAAAAAATCCAAATCTTGTACAAATAAAATCCAAAAACACTTGTAAAATATTCATCAGAAAATCCAAAAACATTTAAAATTCCTGTACAACTAAAATCCAAAAACATTCACAAAATTGTAAAGGCAAAATTTAAAACATCCAAAACATATCAAAATCCCTAAAAAGGTCAAAACATCAAAAATTCAAAACGCAGTACCCTTGTCAAACTACATTATCTCTGAGCTTGAACATAGGCAAGGCCATCATTGATATGCCCCCAAGACACCCTAGGTCAGTATTTTAGGAGTCCATCATAATAATCTGACATTCCATCACTTGTGCATTTCTCATCTTGTAAATAGGTTGAGTTAGTTGATCTACGTGGTCTCTGCATGTATAACGTAGGCAAGGCTTATCTTTGACCATCCCCCAAGGTCCCTAGGATAGGTCTTTTAGGTTAGGTTCTTGGTTGGATATTCTCTCAAAAATCCCTAAAAATTCAAACATTCAAAAAACCCTAAAACATTCAAGTATCAAAAAACACAAAAATATTCAAAAATTGAAAATCCCAAAAACATTAGAAAACATTCAAAAGACCTAAAACACGTCAAATATCTTTGAAAAAACCCTATACAGCCTCAAAAAATTGAAAACATAAACATTGAAAAAGATCAAAAATAGCCTCAAAACATTTCAAAATACCAAAAACATTGAAATATTCCAAAAAATACAAAAACCACCCATCCCATCTCGCTTTCACCCACAATAAACTTTCACCCATAATAAATCAATCATCACCTTCAACCTTTGGTAAAACAAATAGAAAGCAAGTTTAGCAAGTCATAAAGTGAGAATCTAAATGTTAAAATCTAAAGTCTAGATCATAAGTAAATGCGTTAGTGAAGTTTGTATCAACGCCTTATCATAAACCTCATCCTAATCAAAACACATGATCAACATTTCCTAGGATGTATCCTTCTTGTGATGGACATCAACATCAAAAATCACCTTAGCTATATTTAAAATGGCAAGAGATATGGATACCACTGATTGTTTTTCTTTAATCTTTTCTTATGATTTATCTTATTAACCCATTCTGAGGACCTCTCGATGATGTCTAAATGATTTAGAGAGAAAGGAATGGAGCATTGATCATTATCTTTAATTTTTTGTGCTTGTGGGTATTATTGTAAAATAATATTAGCGCATACTTGCTTAGTTGTGTGTAAGGAAGTTGTTTGGAGTAGATTGTTGACTTTTGCATATGCTTTGGTCTGATATATTCTAAGCTTCTAAACTACATTCCAACGAGGTTTTCATATGTCAAGGTGTGAACAAGAACTATCCTATCTGTTTATAGAGTCAAAGTCCATTACACTAGATACAATGCCATCTTGGTTATCAATACCTTGATGCATCGTGTCTATGTGTTATATCAAAAATAAGGAATGACAAAAAATCCCAATCCCAAGATATGAGAAAATCATCATCATCATCATCTCTCACCACCATCATCTAATAAAGTCTCGGTGCATCATGGACTTGTTGGAATTTTTGAATCAATCTCAAAATCAATGGTCAATCCATTCATCTTATTCTTCTTATTCTTCTATCTTTACTAACAATTCTACCCAAGTATCAAATCTATGTGATCTACATCAAAATATACATGAGGCTACCCATAGTTGATGATTGTCCATACATCATGAAATCTGTCTACATCAATATCTGAGCTATCACGACAACAATCCATCCTCCATTGGGGCACAATGGGGCATCTATATCATCTTCAACTCAACAATCTAAAAATTTGCAACTCTTTGATTCAAAAGAAACTTGAAATCTCAAGCATAAGTCTGATTTTCACCTATCGTGAGCCCAATCAAAACACATTATTCCCCGATTAGTATTTCGAGGGGGCAACCAACCATCTTTCAATCATATCGATATCAAATCATCTAACAAATTTTGTTCTTAGCCTTGCTAGCAAATCTTGATCAATCCATCAAATCAATCATCATTGGGATATATCATTCCTTATCAATCCTCGTGTTATTTAACACAATCCTTGCATTGTGAATCCTCAACAATGTCATCAATCAATCAATTAGATCAATCAACTTTAGCTTAGCTATCAACATCTCAAAGAGATCATCGATATCCATTTCAGATTGTCATCAACATCAAAATTAGCATCAGTTTTTGAACCAATGCAATGAGTACATTGCTTCAAAGAGGGGAAAAATGTAGACACCTAAAAATGTTTCAATGGATCACATTAGCTAACTAACATCATTTCATTGTCAAAACCATCCTCTTTTCACTTGTTTAATTAAATAAGCCTAATTATTTAATTAAATGCCTCATTTTCACCTATTAATCTAATTGACCTAATTGGGTTAATTCACCCCCTCTCACACTGACATTTCATCTGATTTAATTAAATAATGCAAATTATTTAGTTTTAACCCTAAGTCATGTTATTTAATTAAATAACCTAAAATATTTAATTAAATATGATATTTGCATCTTTAAACAAACTTTGAAACAAATTTTTAAAGTTGTTACAAAGTGTGTTTGTTTGCATGATTGTGAGCCCTTGATCTTTGCTTGATCCATGTGATCTTTTATTCTCATCCATTGATGAGAATCCTTGATCCAAGTTTCATCCTCCTTTCATTTGTGACCATTGATAGATCAAATCAATCTCATCCATTGC
Organism: Sequoia sempervirens; assembly: GCA_007258455.2. NCBI lineage: Eukaryota > Viridiplantae > Streptophyta > Pinopsida > Cupressales > Cupressaceae > Sequoia > Sequoia sempervirens. The sequence continues at coordinate 42,669 of VDFB02342479.1, forward strand.
TTTTTCATTTGATCTCCATTAAATCAATTATTTAATGAATATCATATAATTCCCCTAATTTGCATAATTGAAAATTTGTTTTAATTATCAAATTACTAATTCTTCCACTTGCAAGGGAATATTCCTCCTTTGCACATTCCTCCAAAAGGGGAATATTCCTTCCCTTTTTTGCACAATTAAAACTTTGTTTTAAATTGCAAAGTATCATTTTTCCTCACCCATGAGAATATTCTCTCTCCTCCAATCATTTGAAAAATAGATATTCTCACTTGGCTTCTTGAGCAAGTTACCTTGTGACCTGTGTGTAGGTAAAAAGTGTGTTTGTTTGGAACAAATGAGAACCCTTGATTAAATATCTTGTATTCTCACCCATTGATGAGAATCCATGATCCATGCCTCTTCTTCCTTTCATCCTTGACCGTTGATTGATATTTTTGATCTCAACCCTTCATTTCTCATTTGCTTTCCTATAAATAGAACACTATTTGGAGACAAATGGATCCATCTTTCAATTCCAAACTTATGTTATTGAATTCACCCATACTGACACTCATAATTTACTCACATTTACCATATTTTAGTTCATTTTTAGTTGCATATTAGCTTTAAGCTTCCATCAATGGCTTCCATGATAACATAGATGCATACATTTAGCTTATTTGTCAATTAGGATTTTAATATTTTTAATCTTGAATAGATTTAGGGTAGATTTTCATACCCACATATCAATCATCTTAGCATAAGTCATGTTAAAATAGCTTGCATCATATTCATTTAGCTTTAAATCATGTTTTCATACACATTTATCAATGGTTTCATCAGTTTTCTTCAATAAAGTTGATTGAAACAAGCTCATTATCCAAGGGATTGAGAAAGGGTCACCATTCCACATCAATGCGACACCACTCCCTCAATAGGATAAGTTTTAATGTCTTAGATTAGAGAATTTTCAAGCTTTCATAATTTAGAATGTTATTTTTAATGGCTTCTTTGTCTTTGTTTACAGTGAATGATATTATTGGGATTGATGCTTAGTGGGTTAAAAATACCTCGAATTCATATGGATTGGATGTAGTTAACCTATACTAATGACATTGATCATAGAATGAAAAGTATAATTTTTTACCCAGCCTGTGAGTGGATCCATGCTTTTATTCCTATGCCTCCTATCTGAGAATTTGGTTGCAAAAAGTTTTGGGATAAGGTTCTTTACTTCTTTTCTTGTTTCTTCCCTTATGTTATAAAAGGGAATGCCGAGCCTCATTCAAAATTTCAAAGCATTTTAATTTTTTGATCTTTCATCTCATTCTTTGTAAGATTTTTTTGCACAGTTTAAGATATTTGATAGCACATATAGTGAATGTTGTAATTTTTCTCTGTAATAACAAAAGATGACTCAAATACTTAAGTGTATTTCTTTAATTTTGAACATCGACGTATCTTGCTCTCTAGTATTTTATTCACTATATTTTGACTCAAAATATTCAAGGGTTATTTATAAGTTGTCATATCACATCATGTGTTTATGCTATGGATGTTAAACTATTGGATTTTGTTCAAGGAATGGATTAATATTCCTTTCAGTTATTTATCAAAGATTTTGTGAATGACAATGCAGCAGGAATTTATAAGTAGTGTGATAAGTGTTGTTCTTTGCTTGGTTTCTCATAGTAAGACAGTGAGGTTATAAGAAGCCATGAGTTGGTCTGTTGTAGGAGTATATTTCATTTTCTATCTCAGTTGCAGATAAGGCACTGATCCAAATAATTCATAAACTATGAAAAATGATGTAAAATCACATATCAAATCATAAAACAAATTTTACTTTTGATGAGAGAGCAAACCCAAGACACAGAAATACACTCACAAAATAGAGAATAATATTTTCTATTAAAATATGGAACTCTTACATGCAGAGGATCTCAAATCCTCGAGCTCTGAGATACATGCAAATTACAGACTTACAAAAAATTACCCAGATTCCCCTTTTGCAGCATGCGAACTTCTTTCCCCAAAAAGTTACTCAAAAATCATAAACAATCCCATAAATAGACCCATTTCGGTTTGGAACCAAAAACAACCTTTGAGATAAGATTTTTGGTGGTTTGGCACCAAAATTACAATTAGAAATTCAAGTTTAAATTCACAGTTGAAAATTAGCACATTTCTAAAATATGCACCAACTTCCGGAAGCCATAACTTTTATTCTGACCGTTGGATCTTCAATGATAATACTTTTTCAGAAAGCTCTCGAGAAGATGATTTTCTACAAAATTGGGCCTATGGCATCTACTTTGGTTTTTCCACAAATTTTTAGGCCCATCCGGGACCGTTTAGTGCCTCAAACTGAGCTCGGAAGGTTTTTCAGGGCAAAAAGTAGAAACTGGAACTTGAATAACTTTCAGACCGTGAATGATCTTGACCTGATTCTTTCACCAAAGTGTGTATTTTTTCATCCCGAACCTTCCCATAAATTTTTGTCTTCCCACACCTTCAAATTAAAACATGGTAAAAATAGCAGTTGAGCAGAAAAAGCAGAACAACAGTTTTGAAAGTTGGAAACTCTTATTCGACGAAAAGGGTATACAAAAATACAAAAACATCTACAAAAAGAAAACAACAGGAACAAAAAATGGAAATCATCTTTTTGGGTGATGCAAGATTACCCTCACACAACTGGATGCTCCTGCATCAACTTTATTGCAAATTTTATGTTTTATTCACAAGTCCACGCTAGCAAGGAAACATCAAGCATTGAGTTGAATGATGAATCGCTCAATACATGTAAAACTTATCACTATGATAATTAAAATATGAAATTATTAATAATATGTTAATGTATTCAATCTAATTCATAATTTCGTGGAATACAATATAAAATATCATCAACTATAGTTTGGAATATGATTCATGAAGTGTAGTATAAATACCTAAAAATTGCTAATTCACTTCCATGTTCTAAATCAAGTCAGGGTCCTCAAACTGATGTTCAATTTGAGATAAAGGAAAAGAGTCATCTTGATTAAGAGTCTAGTCTTCATTTTCTTCACCCTACATCTCAAATTTAACATTCATTGTGTCACTATCATTCGTCCCGTTGCTAATGCCACCATTACCAACGTCAATGTTTGAAGTGTTGCACAACCCTTTTCTTTTGTATATGGACCTCCAGATTGTGAGTTCCCTTTCAAAAGGAAAAGTTTTAACATTATACATAGGTCCAAACACCCTCAAGCAATTTTCCAAATTCTCATCTAGTTTTTTTCTTATCTTTGATTTCAAAAATGCTAATGAACTGAAAACTCTCTCATCTTCCACCAATCCTATTATCATTGTTTGACATAAATCAGCAAGTTTAAAATATTTTGATATCGAACCATGCAATATTTCACTTTGACCTAAGGTTTTCCAAGCCATTTTTATTGATCCCACTTCCATGGGCTTCTCCATGGAATCAAATTGGTCCATCAACCTTCTTGCAAAATGCTTACATTGTTCTCTAAGCTTATCTCCATTTATAATTCCTTCTATTGTTTGTTCATTGTAATCTATACTTTTTGAAAAGTGTTTGGCCAAGGTATTTACTTTATCATAAAAATATCTTGGGCTATCCCAGTTGCCTCGAATCCAAAATTGAGGATACACAATAGACATGGCTTCAAGTATTTCATATCAATGGAATCCATTATAAATCTTAGTGGAAAGAGATTTTACAATTTCCTTCAAATTATCACTAACAAATTTAACAATGTTGTTAGAAGCTTCCTTTGTAACAGGTATCTCTCTGATAGAGCGCCTAACCATTGTACATAGTGCATTGGTATCTCAATTCCATGTAAAATGAAACATAAGTTCTTGCCTGCATAAACTATAAATAATTTTCAAGATGATTCAAATATGCAATTTTCTACTAGCTTAAAAAAATTGGGTTTTGACAAGTTAGATCTAGATATAGATTATCGAGGGCCATGCATGTCATTCTACATAGTTTTTTATATTCATAGATATACATAGCTTTGTCTTGGACTTTCTTCACAAGATTGTTCATTTCATCTAGTATGGGGAGAAGACTAGCTAAAGTCAAAAGTGTCTCTATATCGCTTAACCTATTTAAGAGGTCAGGAGCTTTGTCTACTGTGTTGCAATGCTCATACATTATTCCAATCAAGGATCGTTATTATGAAAAAACTCGTTGCACTAGTCCATACAAGGAGATCCATCTAGTATCAACATCCTTAAGAATCTTGTTTCTTGTTGTTATTCCCTTGACAAATTTTTGAAATTCTGTAAAACATTTGGGAATTCGATAGAAGTATGCATAGAACTCACAGAATAAATTTTTAACTTTTGATACTATAGGGTACTTGCTTACAATTCTAAATGATAAATTCATTATGTGGTTCATGTAGTGAATGCTAATCATGTATGGTGCACAAGTAGTTTGTAACTTTGTGCAAACACCGGTTTTATGACCTTGCATTACACATAATTTTTTTGGAAATTTTCAAGTCATCTATACCTCCAATTTCATTCAAATATTTCTTGACTAGTTCAAATAGATTTTACGATGTTGAATTTTCCTTCATTTTATGAACACAAAGAAGATGAGCTTGGTGGAAATGTTTTTTTATAGTATACACATGCATACAAACCCAAGAAGTATTATCTACTACAGTAACTTTATCTAAAGATAATGCAATGAAGTTTGAATCTTTTACTTTCTCCTTTAAAACTTGCTTTTCCACTGCAATAAGACAACTTTCCCATTCCCATCCAACATTTATTGACCAATGTGTGCTAGGAAAGTTAGGGACACCCAAAAAAGAAAATAAATTAAAATATTCTAGGTAGTCTGTCATAGGATGCCCTCTGGACAAAACATGAAGAATAACATTCATCTAAACAATTTTTCCAATTGTGCTCCTTCCATTACTTTTCCAAATTGAGCGTCAATTGTGCCTCCACATGAAACAAGCTTTGACATTATTTGCTTAAGCTCATCATATTCTACGACATACTTAACATGAATAAATTATTCCTTTGATTTTCATCTTATTACTGATTGTTCCTTTTCGTCTATGATTTATTTTTTATAAGCTTTACCAATATGCTTTTCTATAGTGTCAAGCTTTAGCTGCAACTTCTTGTCTCTTTTACATTTCCAACTACAAATCATACACTTTCATTTTTTTGGAGGTTCATCTTTGTTTTCTTTCTCCACTGATTCAATGAATGGGTACTTTGACATCTAATCAAGCTGAAAATTCCTTGTCATTTCCCACTCAGGCCCCATTTTTTATTTTCCTTCTCTTTTCTTGCTACCAACATCATCTATGGCCCTAACATTTTCATGCAAGTCAATTTATCATTTTGGATAACTAGGGTATCCCTTGGGATATCTTCTACAGTATTGCCATCCTCATTTGACTCATTTAACTCAATGGAAATCCCACCTTCAGGTGGCGGTGAGGTATTGTGAATGCCTTCTTCATTAATATTTGGTGGAAAAATTAATGATGTAGCTCCATTTTTATTTGATGGATCTGAAGCATTGCCAATTCTAAAGTAAGACTGTAAGGTAACTCTATGTTTTGGGTGTTTTGATGGCCTCCTAGTCCCTTCACCATCCTAAGGAGTCCTACCCTTATTGCACTTTCTACTCTACATCTTGATCTCTCACTTTGAATAAAAGCTAGAAAAAAATGTCTTCTTGTTTAAGGACATAGAATATAGATCCAATTTCCTACTCAATATGCTCTTTAAAATTGAAGCAATAATGGAAAAGAGATAAAAAAATCTTATAACATTATGAAGAAATGATCACACACCTTTAACTTTAGGTTTTCAATGACTTGTTATTCATTAATGAAGGAATGCCTGTGTTGTAAGTTTGCAACTTTCCTATGATCAAATTGAAGGTTCCAAGTCCAACTTCTAAATCGAGAGCTCACAAGTTTAGAACTGAACAAAATGTGTAAGGATAAATGACAATTTTAATTGTATTTATATCAATCTATATTTGGCAAATTCTACAAGATTTTTAAATGGTATATTAAAAATTTGGTGAATCCCGCTTGATTATACAATGATACATTTAAGTGTTGGGCGAATCAAACCTCGATGGAACACATACATTGTAATTTTTAAGGTGATTATGGACCTACAATTAGTATGGAGGTGTCATGGAAATTAGAAAAATGTGTCCTCAAATGTAGTTATTTTATAATGTTATTGGAAAAATGGGTCCTCATAACCAACTATTCATAAATTTTAATTGGTGAAATGGGTCCTAATACACAATGTTGTTTTAATAGTATTGGTGAATATGTAGGTGATTTAATAGATGCTTCTAAGATTCTAGGTGAAAATATTAATTGGTCCATTTGAAATACATAGTTTGTTATGGTGAAATTATTACTTAAATATGCCTCATAAAATAAATCGATGGTGAATGGAAATGCATTGAACCGATAAATCGTAAAACCTGGGTGATTTGGCCACCCTTTTGGGTGCGATTTATTCACCAATTTTGACTTGGATGATATGTAATATTTTCCAATTGGCAAAAATTCACCACTAAAAAAATTCCTGTATATCTCAATCACCAATAAAAATTCAATTTAGAGTGATTGTAGCAATAAATTTTTGTTCACTATGTTGAATTCCACCACTTGACTGAGAGTTCCATCATCTGACCATTGAGAGAATTAAATCTTTGTAGATCTGCAAGTTCTCACCATGATCTAATGATCATCGTTCAATCACCTCAACTTTAAAACACAGCCGTTGGATCAAATCTCCTTTGAATTTGCACCATTGATCTCTATCACATACCATATACTTAGCACATTTTTTCTTTGTGCTTGAAGAACGGTATATGTGATGTATAGGAGCTATGCGATGCAATGAGCGATTACCACTTGTCATTGTTTTGCATATCACAGTTTTATCCCTATTAAAGTGGATCAAAATAGTGATTCTTCGACAGTCGTTGATCTCTACTTTCTATTACGCTAATCATTGATCTTAATGAACATTGTATAGCCTTTGTTTTATAGATGTCATCAGGGACATGTGGAACCGTATCACATAATCACAAACTTGGCATTGTTAGAGGGAGACAAAAATGCACTATCACGATAACCATCTGATCTTATCCTTCATTGCACACCGTTCATCATCATCACACACTATTTTCTTGGTGCATTTTAGCCTTGCACTTGAAGGCTTCAAAATGTAATGCATAGAGTCCTTGCGTTGCAATCGCCTTTAGAAAATTTTCATCATTTTGCACTATCACAAATAATACTATGTTAGAATGAATTTGAAATGCGATGTTGCATTAGCTGTTGATCTCTAACACCCTTCTCACAGTTCATCAATCTTAGCAAAGTAGAAAGCCTAGAAATATGTCCCACCGAACACGTGGTATGATTATGCACTTTCACACTTTTAACCGTATAAGAGTGAGTCACAAATGTGCTATGAAGATTAAGTGTGATGCAATGACAACCATTGATCTTTAATCTAAGATCTCCATCATCAATCAAGCTAGGCAAAGTATTAAGCACCAGATTTAAGAAAATTTAATACTCCATCAAGCCAATAAATACTAGGATGAGGGACTGGTTATATAATGATTTTGAAGGCTTAAGTCACAACTTAAGTGACCATAAACTATCTACTAGCAGTCAACTAAAGAACAAAAAATATGAGGCGCTTTGACTGATAACCCTTAAGGTTTTTCTACTCCCTAATCAGACCAAAGAATATAAATAATTCATTTATGAGCTCAATCTTGATCATCTAGACTTACAGATCATACCTTTGAAATGTACTTGAAAAACCCATAATATATCTTCTATCTATTTCCTCCACAAACCTCTGAAAGTAGTCCCTATAAAGGCATGTCTACTTTTCATGACAACATTGCAAATTTTAGTGCAATATTGCAACTTTTCAAAACATGTTGAAAACATTCTTTTCTCTCCATCACTCTTCACCATTCTGCCTATGACTGATCCTCTAACATATGACATCCTCAGACATCAATGATCACTATATTTCCAACAATCTCCCTTTTGACATTAATGGCAATCATATTTCCAACAAAATTCACCCGTTCACTCAACAAAAAGGTGTCAATATATCATATAAATAATAATAGTTTAAGTATCTATTAAATTAACACTTTGAAAATAAATATTATGTTAAAAAATTTCTTATCTAAAATAATCATCTAAAAGATCACATAGAAATGATTTAAATCAATAACCATTACAAATAAACATGAACATATCAAATCTCATCTCCATAATACACCTACTCACATATCCACATAATGTGATCATATAAGAATAATTCCATCTAATAATAATAAAATCAATAATCTCAACAACCCCTATCAACATAATATAATCCACCATAATAGCACTACCACTAATAATCAATCAACATATAACCAATAACCCATCATAAATGAACAACTCGATAAACACATACTTACATAATCAACAAAAGAAACTCATTTGGTTATCACAGAGAAACCACAACTACCATTAGTTAGATAAAATTAGTTAGTTAACCATATCCAATAAAAACCAAGCATATGAATGTTAGTGATGTATAGGAACAATCACCACTCATGAAATCATGTATAATATCCAAACATAGAAACACATGAAACATTGGACAAAAAACATCAAAGACACATAGAATCAATAGGATCACAAAAATGTGAGGTCTCACACTCTCACCCCTAGGATTGGACTTCCTCCTGAAAGTCTTCAAAGGTGAGGGTATGCCTGATCACTTGAAAATAATCCTTTAATTTATCCCATCCATTTAAAAACAAGGATTTCATTAGAAGCATACTTCAAGTTATATGAAATTTGGACCTTACATTTCCCTCCCCTTAGATTCAACTTCCTCCTAGAAGTCAGTAAGGATTTAGGGAAAATTTTCACTTATATCATACATATTTATAGGCTCAACATTTCATTTATGAAAATTTTCCAAGTATGTTAAAAATAAAATTTCTTTTAAAAAGTATCCTAAAATATTAGAGTAAGATTTATAATTAACTATAAACACAACCCAAAAGATTATTTATCCACATTACACTCATACTAATACAAATAAAAAAATATTACATAGATAGATGTTAGATCCACATCACTTCATATTTTATTTATGTAATTATTAAATACTATAATACACATATATATGCAAGATTCACTTCAATCATTATTAATCATGCAATTATATTAACATTCTGTGACAACATGCTTATCATGTTCTCAAATTAATTAACATCTCAATAAAACATCCACTTCCTTTTATTACATCGATTTCTATTATTAATTCACAAGTATTCCACATCACAAAAATTGATTTACAACACACATGATATCAACACAACATTGACATACCACAAGGTTCATGGAATGTGATTTATGAGGATGAACGATGCCAAATGCCATTGGTTAATCACATGACTTATCATTGTAACCGAGATAACACATAGATGTAGAGTCATTGTTCCATCACAAAAGATCCATAGAATCGTGATAATATTAGGAAAAATGGTATCGAGGCCCCCTTCTCAGAACCCCTCCATACATTTCCTAGTAGCTTCCCCTTGTTAGTGTAAGGGGGTTAGCCTCTGAGAAGGAAGGTACACAAAGAACCACACATAAGAATTAGGGGGAAATAAATTATGACTGGCCCTTACCAGTCCCATTTGCAACCCCATCCTTACAATATAATTTCCCTAGAGCATCTGCACTCCCATATGACCTACCAGGGATCCCTCCTGGATTTGGGAGTTTATAGCATTCACATTACACCACATAAACCAGTAGTAAAAAGTCATTAAATTAAGAAATCCTCAAAACTCAAGAAAGGTAAAAACAAGATTCCAAAATTACAATAAAAGTTTCATAAAAGAGAAGTAAAGAGTAATCAAAGTAAAAGAAAGGAAACATCTAAAATCCAATTGAAACCATTTAAATCAAATTAATTCCTCGAGGAAAAAAGGACCATTACAAAATTAACACAAGCTAAAAATCTCAAATCTCAACATTACTAGCATCCATTGTTGAAAGTATAAAGAATCATCAGTCAAGATGTCAATCAACAATAAAACACATTTCACAATTTTACACATTACATCCACTATGTGACTTTTCTAAAGCCACTCAAGGGATGGAGGGGAATGGTGGTCTCAAACCACAAAATATCCACATAATAACCAATCATAGTCCCACACAATTTGGGACATGCCAATCAATTTACCCATGAATCATATATTTGAAATATCCCGCTATGAACATGGAAGATTAATCAAATCAATTAGGCTAGGAATAAACTAAGAAACAAAGAAATTGACCTAATTAAGCCATATTCCAATGAAATTGTTTACAAATATCAATCAAGCTTAAAGAAAACATGAAATCCCATTGGGGGATTAGTGTTGGATCTGATGTGGAGTGCTTAGTCCTAAGCCTAATCCATATTAAATGATGTAGAGCTTTAAAGGATTGATGAATGGATAGCAATGGTGATTCAAAAATAGTAATTAATCTCAAAGGTGAGTATGAAATTCAGTATACTGTAGTTTCTCAAATTATTGTGAATAAAAATTCATGTACAATGAATTCTATTTATAGACTTTTTGAAGGAACCAATGGTTAAGATCAAATTGGCTAATCAATGGATATAACTGAATGAGAGGAAATGACATGGATCAATGATCAAATCAAGGATTAAGATCGCTCAATGAAATGGATCAATGATATTAATCAAGGGCTCAAATTGATTGAGACAAATAAAATCCCTTAATTTTAGGAGCATGGAGAAGATATTTCTATGTGGAGGGAAATATTTGAATTCAAATTGGAAGGATATTCCATGAGAATATTCTTTCAATGATCGGAGGAATTAGAGGAAATTAGTTAATTAAATAATTAAGAAATTACTTAATTGTGCAAGTGGAGGGAATTTAGATCTTTAATTAAACAATTATAAATCATTTAATCAAAGTGGCATTTAGGACATTTAATTAAATCATTTGTATTATTTAATCAAATGAGAAGACTTAGGATATTTAATTAAATAATTTTCATTACTTAATCAAATAAGATGAAAATTAGCATGAATGGGTGAATTAATCAAATAATATTAATTATTTGATTAATAGGAGAAAATGGTGAATTTAATTAAATAATTGATATTATTCAATTAAATAGATGAAAAAGGATGAATCAGGATAGAACTTGCATTAGTAATTGAAATTAGGTGTGCAATGTGATTAAGACATTTTAAAGTGTCTACACTAAGTATGAATACCCATTAAACTATGGGTCATAGGTCAAATAGGGAACTTTGAACCTAGGTTCCAAGTCCATGTCAGGGCCCACTAACTAAAATGGACTAAAGCAAAATAATGAGGTACAAGGGATTGGGTCGTAAAGTGCACTGAGAACTTGGAACCTTGGACCAAGGTTCCTCTTGGGACCCATGACTCAATAGGAACCAAAGGAGTTTTGGGGACATTAAAAGTCCTAGAAATTTTAGACAAGGAAAAAAATATACAAGGGGAAGGACATAAAAAGGACATAAATTGACAATTAAGCCTAACTAAAGACACACAAATACTAAATAAATAAAACTACCAAAAGGGGTCCCTAGATTTTCCATGGAAAAAATGATGGTTTGTTATGCATGGCAAAAAAAATGGTCTCTATTGGGCTATGTTTTCATTGATGTCAAAAGGGGATTAGAGGAGAAGTGTGCTAATCCTGTGCAGAAGCACATAATGTTTCCATTGATTTCAAAAGGTAAAATAAGGCAAAGGAGATTGTTGGCATGATGAAAAAGGATGAATGGCGAGCTATGGATCTATTGGAAAATTTGTTGGTAGATTCATGATGGGTTTTTTGAGAGCATTCTAGTGATGTGCTCTTTAGGTCAAGAAAGTGATGGATGCATCCAAGAGTGCATTATTTCTGCTCTCAGGTGATTCTAGGGTTTACAAATAAACCCTAGTGTGTTTGCAGTCATCACAGCCAATATGTTCTTCTATTTTGACGTTGACTGTCAACAACAAGTAATTGGTCATACAAGCTACAACTTATGTCATTGAAATCATGAGGGTAACCGACCCCCCACATTTTGGAAACTGATTGATGAGGTTCGAGGTTCACATCGGCATGACAGTGCATGATTGGTGAGAGAATGGGAGATGTCTCTCTGATGTGGTGATGTAGAAAGTAGATTAATTTTTCATCAATGTGATGAGTGCTTATCAGTGAGATTTGCATTGATGTCTCTCTAACAACCTGATATCTATATGTCAACATGTCACAGGTTTTAATAACTTAGTAACCTCTGACAAGAGGTTCTAAAGTTCGAGTTTTTAGTGACTTAGAGATGGAGCGATAAGGAGTTTGGAAATGTTCTCAGCAAGACTGGATGATGTCAGTGAGACCTTTGGCTATGTCTCCCCGATCTGGCGTTGAGAAGGTAGCACTCCATGTGGGACCTAACAATAATGAAGGTACTCAAAAGGCGAGAAGGACCCAACCATAATGATGTGGATTATAGTGATGATGATGTAGACACGTGGCATGATGGGATTGAGAAAATGGTAATCCATATCCTTGTTGTGGATTATGGAGTAGTGACATGGAAATGAGGTGGATAGGTGAAGTCATCAAGTGTTTTCAGCATAATGACATTCCATCATCGGTAGGAATCTTAAGGTTGTCCCTCTGATGCAACAATGACATTCCCATCAATGTGGTAGTGTGATATCACCAAGACCTTGAAGAAGGTCTCCTCGATGTAGTGATGGTAGCCCATCAATGAGACAAAGTGGTGTCGACAGGACTTTGAAGGATGTATCCCCAACAACCCGATGACTATCTCATCAGTGAGACATTGGTGTATCGCCAAGAGCATGGAGTTAGTCCCAATGATAGGGTGATAAGTGAATTGATGCCAACTCTGGGACCCAACAAGATAGTGGTGTCAGAGGTGTACATGTGGTAGTAGCCTGCATACCTTGCTGAGAATTCAATGGGACCTGATCAAGACCCATGGGGGTAACGGGGAACAGTGAAGATTGATCGAACGGTGATCATAGTATGCAATGGTGGGACCTACGAAGATGGAATATGAAGATAGTGGAAGGTGAAGTAAGCCATGAACTATTGGCAGTAGTGAATGGTGGAGATCAAATAGAGCTTTGATTAGACATCTTTTTGGGAGCTTGGTGCAAATATTATAGATTCCTTCTAGATTCCCCAAAATTGCACAAGAAGTATAACTTTTGGGACCTGATAGGAAGGTGATGATGGTGAATGGTGACATGTGGCGGTATGTGATTGAATAGCATGTCAAGTCACATAGGTGATGGTTGTTGCATGGTACTGAGAAGGATGACATGTGGATAGTGGGGACCACCCACTTGATAGGAGCTAATAGTGTATGTGTCAGCATGTACAGGTGGCAAAGAGCGATTGCTCAATAGATCAACTCACATCATTGTTGTGAGTTATGTGGCGATGATGTGGATGACAAATGGAAACTATTCGCAGACCCTGCAAGGTTTGTGTGGGCCTATTTTCAAGCTCACGGGATGAGTGGATTTTGGATGCGTGTCTTAGTGGACCCCACATATGGAAAGCAATTTATGAAGGAGATCAACATCACAAATTGTTTGATGAATGATCCAGTGGTGATGATTAGTCAGTGGAGATCAACGAAGCTAGATTAAAGTCTCTTTAATATGACAGTCTAGACTTAGAGGCGAGTGATGCATTATGAGGCTATGATGGATAAAATAGATCATGAGGTGGAGATCTGACATCACAGATTTAATCTTGGTTCCCTATGTGAGAATGAGATATGCCCAAGTAAAGAGACAGTCATGAGTTGAAGATCAACGATTCACATTTAAAGAAGATGATCTAACGATCATGTTTTAAAGGTGTTGAGATGAACAGAGAGCCAGAGGATTGTGGCATGAGGATAAGAGATCAATGACCTAGATTTAAAAATGAAGAACTATAATGTCTAAGTCCATGTAAATAGGGTTTCAATTGGTAACCGACATAGAGGAAGGAATTAATTAGTCCAACTACACCTAGTGACCAATTGAATGAAGATTTGATCTTTAAGGTGGTGAAACAAACTATAGAGGTGATTGAGATTGGATCAGATCAAATTTGGTCATATGGAAAAAAAAAAATTTAATGCAGATCTGATTCTAGGGTTTCATGGGTTGCTATTCTTAGAAAATACTCTATATCCAAATTAAATGGTGTAAGGCTCAATGCAGAGGTTGTGTAATGAAGGTTTGTGAAAAACCCTAATAGGTGATTGAGATTAGAATCATATAAAATAGTAAAGAGAATACATTGAATGCATAACTAATCTTAGGGTTTGATAGAGAATGAATAAAGGAAAATTATCTATAAAAAAATTAAATGTTGGGCGGCTCGATGCAAGATATGAAGATATCTAATAGACCCTATTAGATGACTTAATGATGAGCTAGACAGTGGTGTATGGCTCGAGGCAAAGGTAGCTTGTTGGTGAAGTTTGCAAGCCAAGGAAACCCTAGCAAAATATTTGAGAAGATCTGAATGGTGGTGAGAATCTTGAGGTAGTGACTGCAGGTCAGTGGAATCAAGCATAAAGAAGACAATCAGGTACTTTCAAAGTTACTGAATCTACAAGAAGCTATTAGGGAGATCTATAAGTGTAGATAGTGAATACACATGCATGTGTAACCTAGACACAACACAAATCATCATCTAGGTTGGCATTTAGGTGAGTGCAGATGTATGAGACACTATAGAAAGGGATAGAAGAGAAAATCAACGAGATAGAATAGTAATTGTTCTATGTGCATAGGAGAGTGCAGAGCAGGGGTGTGTTGTTGAGAGTGTAGCTTTAGTAGGATAAAGTAAGTTTCAATAAGTGCAACAATGTATTATATGTACTGATGCATCTCAGGTTTTGTAGAACCAAGTCTATGCATATTTGAAATTGTCATCATAGAGGTTGTAGCCTCATTGACCTGAGTTGTAGCTTAGACTAGGTGATTGTAGTCTCCTTGGAGTTGTAGCTCCTAAAACAAGGTGTAGTAGCATCCTTGAAGTTGTAGCTTCCTTGGGTTGTAGCCCTAAACATTGTAACAGAGATTTCATTTGTGACACTAGATTTCAGCAGTAGACTCAAGTAGCCTTTGTCGCCATGGTTTTTCCCATCTTGGGTTTTCCATGTATATCTGGTGTTGTGGGAATTTGTGTTGATTTTCTATTTGCATGTTTATATTTGCATCTTTAGTTTTCAATCTACACAACAAAAGTTGACTAAGAAATCTGCACAAGGTATTTGGATTTAAATAAGTAATCTGCATAAAGGTTTTAAGGGTTAAAGTTTTAGTATCTACTAATTCACCCCCCTCTTAGTAGATCATTGTGTTCCAACAATTGGTATTAATCCCTAGGTTCCCTAGGAGAAGCTTAATCAGCTCGAGTAGAGTGAACACAAAATGGCTAATAAGAAAGGCTCCAGAAAGTGTAGAAGTAAAAAGAGTGTTAAGAAGAATCTGCACACAAAAGGAGAAAATAAGTTATCAAATGTTTTTGGTGGATCAAACAATGAATATGTAAGTTCCTGCAAAATTGATGGGAATGAATCCTTGTGCATGGATCTTGTTATAAGGCCTGATTGGTCTAGTGAAGAAGAAGTAGAGGTTGACCTAGGAAGAATTTCCATCTGTGCTATGAATGAGATTAATAAGTTGAAGAAGGAGAATGAAGAACAAAAAATGAATGCATAAAAGAAAATAGAGAGACTAACTAAGAACCTTGAAGAATCTGATCAAATGATAGTTAGTTTGAAGACACAAGTGGAGGAAGCTAAAAGGATAGAAGATGTACTTAAATCAGAACTACAGTCTAAATCTAATGAGTGCATAACATTGAAAGAAGTAGAGGCCTTGAGAAAATATTTAGAAAATGCTAAAGAGTAGATTGATAGAGGTCTAAAGCTAACCAAAAGCATTGAAAAATCTACTCAGATGGTTGTAGGTCTGGAAGTTCAAGTGGAGGAAGCCAAAATAATGGAAGAATTCATGAGATAAAAGTTAAAATCTGAAATGGATAAATGTGTAAAGCTAGAAGCAGAGGTAGATGCTCTAAGAAATGATTTTGAAAATGCCAAGAAGTAGATTGATAAAGGCCTAAAGTTGAAGGGTGGCTCTAAGATACTTGATGAACTAGTTAGATCACAAAATCCATCAAAACCCAAAGAGAAGGTTGGCCTTGGATTTCAGAAAGGAATGAGTTCCTCTATCAACACATCTGCAAACTTGTATGACAGATTTAAAGTAGAAGAAAGATGTTGCATAAAGGAAGAGGAAGCCTGCACAAGTTTCTCCAGAGAAAGTACTTCTGGAAATGGAAAATTAGATAAAGGAACTACTGATAAGAAGAGAGTTGAAGATGAAGAGATACCTATTTTGAACATGAAGAACAATAAACATTCAAATTTTGTTTCTCAAAAGAAGAATCCCACAATAGATAAGGAGATGGAGAAACCAGTCCCAAGGCATCAAAGAAAAAGACAAAACATTATGGGAGCTGATTCAGAAGGATTCACAAGGAAAAGAAGACCACCTCATCCTACTCAAAGAAATGCTATGACCAGGTACTCATCATGCTTTCATGGTTATTGTTATAGTTGTAATCAGTTTTTTCATAGGGCTAGATAATGTAGAGCTGCACTTAGAAGGAGCACTAAATATGTAAATATAAATTCATTTTCTCCTAAAAGGAATATGTATTTGGTGTGATACAAGTGTGACAACTTTGGTGACATAGCTAATGAGTGTAGAATAGATCTTGTAAGACCTGCAATATAGAGAAAGAGGGAGAATACAAGGAATGATACTTTTCCCAAAGTGAACAATAGTTCACATATTCTTGGTAAGAAGGCTAACAAGATAGAAAAGAAGCCTAAGAAGATGTGGAGAATGAAATGTCAGCAAGAGGCACTGAATATGGCTGCTTCTGCCTCACATCACCAATTTTTAGTGATAGGGCATGAGTACAGGGATAGAAAAATTGGTGTTTCATTCATCCCTAGAAATGAAGAAGGAGATCAAGTCAGGTAAAACATGTTTTACAAATTTCCAACGACTTGATGGTTGCAGATTTATGGTCACATTCTTGCTCTTTCAAATGCTCATTAGAGGGTAAGAACATTAGAAAATGGTGGATGGTTAGTTGCAGCAATTGATATCAACATTTGATATCAGATAATGAAGAAAAAGTGGTGCAGATGCTCTATTAAGAGAAATGCTTCTTGCTTGCAAGAAGAAGAGTTATGGATAAAAGGAAACTATTTTGTATATTTGTTTTTAAATTGATATCAAACCATTACATATTGTTTCAAAACAGGTTAGTTGGTACAGAGCCCCTAAAATGAAGCTAGTGGAGAATGGAGCAAGGTCTAAGGGGGAGCTCCTATTTGTATCAAATTAGTGTTATACTTGATACAGTGAAGTCTTGGATATCAATTGGTACATACCATAAAGTGAACACATTCACAATTGGTATCAGAATGATAATCGATATCAGGGCATGATATCAATTGATACAGAACATGAATTAGAATATCTATAATTGATATAAGACCTGATTGGTACTGTGCATTAAAAAGGTTGAATGCAACAATTGGCATGAGAGTGAAAAATTGTTTTCAATTGGCATCAGTCAAAGGGGGAACAAAGTTGCAAAGTTCCTTTTCCATTGCTAAGAAGAAGTGAAGGTTGCAGTAGTATGGTGACCTAAGATAAAGAAGAGGAGAAAGGACGAGTAAGTGCTCAAAAAAATTGAGCATGAGGGAGAAGAAGTGAGCAATGCTCGAAGTAGAGCATAAGAGAGAATTTTTTGAAGATGCTCATAAGGATGAGCAAAAGAAAAGGAATGTCAAAGGAGGATATTAGAGAATATCTAGACCCTTTGCATTGCTTGTCAAAGAGGGAGAAGACTTTTAGGCAGAGTGATCCCTTTTCCATTGATATCAAATGGGGAGAAAATCATGCAAATGCTCAAAGAGGAGCATTGGAGAAAGCAACAATAGAAGTAGAAGGTAAAGATGTTACTAGTACAAATGTTGAATTGGTTAATTAGTATCATTGAGCATTTAAGGTTTTTCCATCAATGACAAAGGGGGATATTTTTGGACTATGTTGTCATTGATGTAAAAAGGAGATTAGAGGAGAAGTGTGCTAATCCCATGTCGAAACACATAATGTTGTCATTGATGTCACAAGGGAAAATTAGGCAAAGGAGATTGTTGGCATGATGAAAAAGGATGAATAGAGAGCTGTGGATTTGTTGGAAAATTTGGTGGTATATTTGTGGTGGGTTTTTTGAGAGCATTCTAGTGATGTGCTCTGTAGGTCTAGAAAGTGATGAATGCATCCAAGAGTGCATTATTTCTACTCTTGGGTGATTCTAGGGCTTACAGGTAAATCCTAATGCATTTGCAATCATGGCAGCCAATATGTTCTTCTATTTTGACGTTGACTGTCAATACTAGGTAATTGGTCACATAATTTATAACTTATGTCATTGAAATCATGAGGGTAACCGACCCCTTACATGTTGGCAACCAGTTGATGAGGTCCTAGGTTCACATTGATGTGATGGTGCGTGATTGGCAATAGAATGGGAGATGTCTCTTCGATGTGGCGATGCGGAAAGTAGATTAAGTTTTCATCAGCATAATAAATTCTTTTCTGTAGGACTTGCATCAGTGTCTCTCTGAATACCGATATCTATATGTCAACATGTCGTAGGTTTTCATAAATTAGTAACATCCAACAAGAGGTTCTAAAGTTCAGGTTTTTAGCAACTTAGTGATGGAGCGAAAAGGAGTGTTAGAATGTTATCGACGAGACTGGATGACGTCGATGAGACCTTTGGCTATATCTCACCAATTTGGCAATGAGAAGGTAGCACTCCATGTGGGATACGACAGTAATGAAGGTACTTAGAAGGTGAGAAGGACCCAACCATAATGACATGGATTACAGTGATGACGATGCAAACACGTGGCATGATGGGATTATGAAAATGGTAATTCACATCCTTATTGCGGATTATAGAGTAGTGACATGGCGATGAGGTGGACAGATGAAGTTATCAAGTGTTTTCATTGGAATGACATTCCATCATTGGTAGGACTCTCAAGGCTATCCCTCTGATGCAATGATGACATTCCCATCAATGTGATAGTGTGATATCACCAAGACATTGAAGGTCTCCCCGATGCAGCAATGGTAACCCATTGGTGAGATAGAGTCATGTCGGTAGGACTTTGAAGGATGTCTCCTTGAAAACCTGATGACCATCTCATCGGTGAGACATTGGTGTATCACCAAGACTATGGAGTTAGTCCCAACTATAGGGTGATAATTGAATGGATGCTAATTGCGGGACCCAACAGGATGGTGACATCATAGGTGTACATGCGAAAGTATCCTACATACCCCATTGAGAATTTAGTGGGACCTGGTCAAGAACCACGGGGCTAGTAGAGAATAGTGAAGATTGATCAAATTTGATCGAACGGTGCTCACAGTATGCAATGGTGGGACCTACGAAGGTGGCATATGAAGATAGTGGAAGGTGACGTAAGCCATGAACTATTGGTAGTAGTGAACGGTGGAGATCAAACAAAGCTTTGATCGGATGTCTTTCTGGGAGCTTGGTGCAAATATTATAGATTCCCTTCTAGATTCCTCGAAATTGCACAAGTAGTATACATTTTGGGACCCGATACGAAGGTGATGATGATGAATGGTGACATGTGCAAGTATGTGATTGAATAGTACATCAAGTCACATAAGTGATGGTTGTTGCATGGTGCTAAAAATAATGACATGTGGATAGTGGGGACCACCTACTTGATAGGAGCTAATAGTGTATGTGTCAGCATGTACAAGTGGCTAAGAGCGATTGCTCAATAGATCAACTCACATCATTTTTGTGAGTTGTGTGGTGATGATGTGGTTGAAAAATGGCAACTATCCGCAGACCCCGCAAGGTTTGTGTGGGCTTGTTTTCAAGTTTGAGGGATGAGCAGATTTTGGATGTGTGTCTTGGTGGACCCCACTTATGGCAAGTAGTGTATGAAGGAGATTGACAAAGAAGATTGTTTGACAAATGATCCAGTGATGATCATTAGTTAGTGGAGATCAATGAAGTTGGATTAAAGTCTCTTTAATCTAACAGTCTGGACTTAGAGGCAAGTGATGCATTTTGATTAGAGGTAAAAATGGGTTTTGAAGGGGCTCGAAACCCATTACAAAATAAAGTAGCTGATAAAAAAAAAAGAGTTAACAACATTAAACAACAATTAGCCCGACGACAACAAACCAACAACCAAAAAGCAGCTGAAAAGAAGGTAACCAACCAACAACACTACATATTGTTCAGAATCTCAACAACTTCCATTTCACTAGAAGCCAACTTCTGCACATTATCCACAATATCAGAAACCTCAATACCTGAGGCCCCGACCTAATCTTTCATTATGTTTCTAGTTCTGACCCCCAACCCACTAGTTTTTACCTCACCACTGAAAACACTACCTTTAATAGCACCCTTCTCACCAACACAATCCACATCCACTAGCTTACCCCCAATAGTAGTATCATCAGAAGACACGTTCTCCTTTCTCTTTTTCGCAATAGGCACAGGGGAGATCACCTTGGCAGAGTCCAAAATAGCCAAGACCTTAGAGGTATCTCCAACCTTCATCACAACATTCCACATCTTATCAAATTTATCCTCAAGGAATAACATTCTTCCTTCCAAATTTTGTTTCAGATTAACAGTTTCCTCCGCCATAGTATTAAGAGAATCCATTAAATTATCAGTTTGGCTTTGGATAGAAGGGTCCTCGGCCTTACTAGCAACACTTCTAATTCTAACATTGGTCCTATTAATATCATGGAAGAACCACTTAAAAAGTTTAAACAACACTTTAGCATTGTCACGGGTTGAGCCCAACACATCAGACAATTCCTCCTTGTCAAAGTTTTTAATGCATTTCCCCACAGCGACGTCCTCATCGAAAGAACTAACATGAACATTTTCAATTGAAATTTTTTTACCTTTACTAGCGGGGATAGGAGTCTTCATATTTCAAATGGAGTAGGTGATTTCCTCTGCAACAACCTTCCTTTTCATTATCCTATCTGCATCCACTTTACTAGTTCCCATAGCATGTCCACCACCCACAACTCTTTCCTTTTCTTGCTTCTGCAACCCAATGTCAGCACTCAGCAAAGCCTCACCATAGATACTGCCAACCAGGGAAAGAGGGAAACCCTTCTCCAAGAATTGGTCAGCAGTCAACACCCTTCTCTTCTAACTCCCCTCCTTAGGCTCCTGCACATATCTAGTCACTGGGGGAGGAGAGGAAGCTTCCCCATAAAGTTTATTTTTGTCCTTACCCCCCTTAGAAAGAAAATTCACCACCACCTCATCACTACATGTCATATAGCTCACCTTATCATCCGACTTCCTTTTCCTAGTTTTACCTAGAATAGGGGAAATGGGGCCCTCCCCAAAAGAGGCATATGAATCTGAGACATAATCAACATTGTCATCCCTATCATGCTCAGAATATTTGTTCAAAATAAGCCTCCTCTTCTTAGGTTTCTTACTAACCCTTTCCTCTCCTGACTCCATCTCATAACCCTCCCTAGGTTTAGCAGTATTATCCTTTAGAGACACAAGATATTTTTGCACCTCATGAATGTTGACATGTTCATAGATCATGAGAATTAACCCCACATACAGGATAGGGTTTTTGGGGTTTTTCCTTTGATCTTTAATCCCCGAGTCATGTGACATCAACAAATAGGAAGGAAAGGACACCCATTTCTTATGCCAAAAATGGTTAAGCAAAAGGAAATGGTATGTGTTAATCATTGTATACCTGCTTTCCAAGGTAACATACCTCATAATTTCTTCAACAACATCATGCCACAACACTTTCAAGGAACTCCTCTGATACCCACCACTCTTGGCCAGCTTCAAATCATTAGCCTCATTCCCTTTAAAGAAAATAGACATCGCAGCCTATGATTCTTTTTTGTCTCTGAACACCTTCATACCCTGAATAGCCAAGCCTATAATTTGGGCTATGAATTCTTCATCAACCACAATTT
This sequence comes from Sequoia sempervirens, assembly GCA_007258455.2. Classification (NCBI taxonomy): domain Eukaryota; kingdom Viridiplantae; phylum Streptophyta; class Pinopsida; order Cupressales; family Cupressaceae; genus Sequoia; species Sequoia sempervirens. The sequence goes on from VDFB02342479.1 coordinate 64,936, forward strand.
CCCTACCACCCAAATTCAGGGTTCTCTCATTCCACCCTTTAGCAACCAAATCAGTGACCTGGGGATTGTTACCATGTAGTTTCTCCATATATGGAGTTAATCCACCCTTCTCTAAAATATCCCACACCTCCTTCCTCTGCTTAGCAGTAACACAGGACTTAGGCTCAGTGCAGTTTTTGTCCCCACCCATTGCTGAAGACTTAAAAAATAGAGGCCAAGCACACAACATAAATCTAAGGAAAATAAAACAAACACCACCCAAAATAGGATTACCCAGCAGAAGACTCTAGAAAGTAATTCGACTAACACTCACAATCTGTGCGAAGCCAGCCACAGGACATATATTCCATAATGAATTTGAACTCTGTGCCTTGTGAAAGCCTTCCCTTAGAATCATAACTTTAACATCCTCATTCATGACATTCAACTGCGTAAGGACATGCACCCCTTAATGTACAATAAGATCGACATTAGATTAGCATTCATTATTAATTATAGCCATTTCCTCAAAAGGAATAGGATCATTCAAATCCCACTCCTTGCTATCTCTAACACAAAAGTTAGCGAAGAAATCAACTAACATATTTCCCTCTCTCAAAATGTGGGAGATATAAACATTATCAAAGGAGTTGATAATTTCAAGAGAGTCCCTGACCAAGGCCTCAATAGTCCAAGATGGAGGTGAGGCATTCTTCAAATTATTAATAATGTTCATAGAGTCACTCTCCAACCAGACCTTCCTATACCCTTTGCTTTGAGCCAATTTTGAGTCCATGATAGGCTATAGCCGCCTCCACGTAGTGGTTTTTTTGGATTCCCAAAGGGAGTGCCACAACAGAGACGTTCCTACCATTAGAATTTCTAATCACTCCCCCACATCTAGTAGGTCCTAGATTTCCTTTAGCCACACCATCAAAATTGATCTTCACCCAACCATCCAGTGGCGCCTTCCAAGCAACATCATCTCTTGAGGATTTCCCTTTAGAGATCGGGAGAGATATATCACAAGGCAACTTCCACTTTTGAGCAATAGAGATATCAGAGGGACAAAGATTAATCTTTTGACCAGCATAAAAAGGAGATCCTGGATATAATGTTTTCCTTAATTCCCACACAAATCTTATAGGCCACAGCTAAAGCCGGAAGAACAAAATTTCTAAATTTTTTGATGTTGCATTCCAACCACACCCCCCAAATCAAATGAGCTAAAGTGAGAGACCACAAAATTTGCAGAGCCAGATTATATGAGGGGACAACCCATTGAAACCATAAGTCTTTGACAGAGCCAGGAAACACCCAGCTAAGATTCTAGAGCGAGAGCACATGATTCCAGATCACACCAACATATTTGCACCCAATCAACAAATGACAAGTATTTTCCACTTCCTCTTCACAAAGAAAGCATCTATTGGGCATAACAAAGCCTCTTTTAATCATATTATCAGCAGTAAGAATTTTTTTCTATCAGAAGAGCCAAAATAAAATATTGACCTTAGGAATCAATCTAGAGGACCAAACAGAAGCCCAAAAAGGAGGCAGACCAGTAAAGGATTCATTGAGATGAAAAGACAAAGCAACATAAAAGTTACTCGCAGAGGAAGGCTTCCAAACAAACCTATCAAGAGAAGGAATAAAAGGAATATGAACCAAAGAAATAGCCTTATAAATAATTTCTAGACCAGGGTCCACCTCATGCAACTTCCTCCAACAACCTCCATCAATATATTTAACAACAAATCTGCCAAACTGTCACACACAGAGCTCCATAAAGGGTTGAGCCCATGGCTCATCCTTAAGTGGCCCATTACCAAACCAATTATCATCCTAGAATAAAATACTCCTCCAATTACCCATCTACCAAAAGAGACCCTTAGCAACAAGCCTTCAAGCCTTCAACATACAATTCCACAACACCGAACCATACAAAGGGTTAAATTCATGAGATAAAACATCTCTAATCCCATCAACACCATGTAAGTATTTGCTCCAAGCAATTTTTTCCCACTCACTTCTAGCTAACAAGAGATTCCACAATTGTCTACCCAAAAGGGAGATGTTAAACATTCTAATTTTGTGAATTCCCAGCCCACTTGCCTTTTTAGGCCGACATACATCATCCCAAGCCACCAAATGAGTTCTTTTTTTTATCTTCAACACCTGTCCATAGGATTTTTTTTCTGAATTCCTTTCAATATATCCACAAATTTCCTCAGTATGTGAAAGAGACTAAGAGCATAGAGCAGAATATTCTGAAAGGAGGATTTAATCAACTAAACTTTACCAGCTTGGCTCAATAAAGCCCCCTTCCACCCATCCAACTTGGAATTAAATTTTTCAATCAACCCCCTCCATAAAGAATCAGGAGCCTTAGAGCATAAGGGGAGCCCCAAGTAAGAAGCAGGAAGTTCGCCAATTTGACACTGCAAAATTCTAGCAATCCTAATTTGTCTTTGAATCAGAGTGTTGAAAAAGAAAATAACACTCTTCTGTAAGCTAACCTTCTTACTAGATGCAGCCTCATACATTTGTAAAATCTATTTGATAGCCTTAGCTTCCTTAATAGATGCCTACCCACGCAAAAGAGAATCATCCACAAATTGTTGATGAGAGAAAACAAGGTTAGCAGAAGAAGGGGCTAACCCAGACATAAGACCAGAATTAACAAATCTTTGGATAAGATGACCCAAAGACTAAACCATAATGATAAACAAGAAGGGAGAGATAGGATCCCCTTTCCGCAAACCCCTAGAGCAGTCAAAGAGAGGAGAAGGAGACCCATTGATGAGCACAGAGAACTGAGGGGTTGAAATAAGTTGATGCACCAGAGCCACCATTTTCTCCCCGAAACCAAAGGAGAGAAGGATCATAGACAAAAAATGCCAATCCACTCTATCATAATCTTTGAGTAAATCAAGCTTGAGGATGAAACCAACCTGTTTATTAATAGTAAGAGAGTGAATATTCTCATGAACGATAAGAATGGAATCCAAAATTTTCCTACCAGCCACAAAACCATTCTGCTGAGGAGAGATGATGAGAGGAAAAAAAAATTGCAACCTCAACGCCAAAACCTTGGAGAAAATCTTATAAATCAAGTTGCATAGACTTATAGGACGAAACTTCTCAAAAGAAGCAGCACCAGGATTTTTGGGAATCAAAACAATAAAGGAGGAGTTCAACTCCTTTAAAAGGGAACTCGATCTGAAAAACTCCTTAGTAGCTGTAACAATGTTTTTCGCAATAATTTCCCAAAAAGACTGAAAAAAGAACATGGGAAAGCCATCAAGGCCCGAAGCCTTATTACCTTCAAAGGAGAACACAACACACCAAATTTCCTCTGCCGAAGGAATACAAACTAACTGCCTGTTGATCTCATCGTCCACCAACTGGGGAGTATTCCTCAGAATATCCTCTTGATAGGCCAAATCAAGCTCTCCCTCCACCAAAAGTAGCTGAGAAAAATAGGAAGCAACAACATTATGCAATTCAACATCCTTCTCCAGAGCTTGGTTGTTATAGTTAATCAGATTGATCCGAATAGAAGCCTTGTGTTTTTGTGTAGAGATATGAAAAAACTTAGTATTTTTGTCACCATTCTTCAACCACATGATCCTCAAATGCTGCTTCCAAAATTCTTCCTCCTTCGCAATTATATTATGCAACTTGGAAAGCAGAACATTTTCCTTTAGAATCAAATCTTGATCATACCCAGACAATTGAATGACTTGTTGAATAGAGTGAAGCTCCTTAGAAACCCCATCTTTCTCCATAAAAAGATGACCAAAAGAGGTACGGTTCCATTTTCTAACATTAAGCTTAACATTAGCCAACTTTCTAACAACTCTATACATAGCTGACCCATCCACATTAATATTCCACCAGTCCTTAACCAAATTTCCCAAATCAAGATGACAAGTCCACATTTTCTCAAACCTAAAAGGAAAGTTCTTGCCACCCAACAAATCCATAGATAGAGCCAAGGGGAAGTGATCTAAACCCAATTTGGTAAGAGCTAAAAGAGAGCAAGAATAGTGGACTAACCACTCAGGGTTTAAAAGAGCACGATCCAGCTTAACCTGGATAAGGGCATCACCCACATGCCTATTCAACCAGGTAAAGGAAGCCCCTTTCAAATCTAGATCAAGAAGAGCCGAATCATTAATGAACTACATTAGGTCGTATCTGCTATCATCCACATTCTGTGAGCCACCCATCTTATCAACATCATGCAAAGGAGTATTGAAATCTCCAATGACCAGCCAATTACCAACATTATGAGAAACTTTAAAAGAAGCAAGATTCTCCCAAAGCCTTTTTCTAGCACTCTTCCAATTAGGAGCATAAATATTAGACAAAGTCCATGAAAAATTATCATGAAGGTGGAAAAAATAAGTAGCCACATGATTACTGTCATTTTAAGCACCTCCACACCTCTAACAACCCGAAGATTCCAAAAAGTCACAATCCCACTAGAAGCACCCATCGCCTTAGAACAATGCATACCACAATCCTTGAAAAGCTTCAATTTCAACCTAGAGAGTTTATCCAATCCCATTTTAGTTTCTTGAATTAAAACAATATCCAGGAAATTATCTCTTACTAGATTAGCCAGGAGATCATGCTTATGAGGGTGATTCAAACCCCTCATATTCTAGGATATAATCTTCATGAGAGTTAATGGGAAGTGCTCTTAGAGCACATATCCAACAGAGTTCTCTGTGTGCCATCAAGTATATCCATCTGACTCTCCTTCTCCCTAGCAACATTAGCTAGGGGCTGACATCTACCACACGGCTTAGACCCACAATTTTTTCTCTATTGATTCCTTGTCACAACTCTTGGCGGAGGAGAATGTTTCTTCCTATTACGCCCACAAACTAGAATATAAGGCAGGTTGTCCACTTCCTCTTACTCCTCAAATTCCTTGACATTAGGCTTCAACTCCAACCCCTCTATTTTAGACACCACACTTTGAGGAATCCCCCCTGGGAGGAGATCCAGATTCAACAATTACATAAGAATGATTTTCCTCCAACATCATAGACCTTACCTCATTACACATAAGGCACAAGCATTCCTTTTCAACCTATTCCATATCCTAATTCATTTCCCCTTGAGCTGGTTGACATTCAACCACCTTATCAATCCCATCCAGATTTGTGTCCTCACAAACCTCCAAAGAAGGTAGACCTTTAGGCTCCATCTCCTCAGCAGGAGGTTTTACAGAATCCACCTCCTGAGTTGGAGGTTTTTCTATCTCTCTCCATTGTTTAGTCATTTGCTTAGGTACTTTGAGAGGAAATTTCTTAGCCCAATGCACAAATTTTTTACAGTGGAAGTAGGCAAAGGGATTTGACTCAATTTCAACCATCTACTCCCACACCCCAAGTTTAGAGTTAATCTTAACCATAGAAGGCAAGTTATGAGGATACAATGGACAACATAGATCATGAGGTGAAGATCTAACATTATGGATTTAATCTTGGTTCCCTAAGTGAGAATGAGATATGCCCAAGAAAATTGACAATCATGAGTTGAAGATCAATGACGCACATTTAAAGAAGATGATCTAACAATCATGTTTTAAAGGTGTTGAGATGAATAGAGAGCTAGAGGATCGTGGCACAAAGATAAGTGATCAACGAACCAAATTTAAAAATGAAGAACTAAAATGTCTAAGTTCATGTAAACATGGTTTCAACTGGTAACTGACACAGAGGAAGGAATTAATTGGTCCAACTACATCCAACAACCAATTGAATTAAGATTTGATCTTCAAGGTGGTGAAACAGACTATAAAGGTGATTGAGATTGGAACAGATCGAATATGATCATGTGGAAAAAAGAACGCATTCTATGCAGGTCTAATTCTAGGGTTTCATAGGTTGCTATTCTTAGCCAACACTCTATATTTGAATTAAATGGTGAAAGACTCAATGCAGAGGTTGTGTAATGAAGGTTTGTGAAAAACCTTAATAGGTGATCAAGATTAGAATCAGATCAAATAGTAAAGAGAATACATTGAATGCATATCTGATCTTAGGGTTTGACAGAGAATGAATAAAGGAAAATTCTCTGTAACAAAATTAAATGTTGGGTAGATTGATGCAAGAAATGGAGATATCTGATAGACCCTGTCAAATTACTTAATGATGAGCTGGACAGTGGTGTATGGCTTGAGGCAAAGGTAGCTTGCTGGTGAATTTTGCAAGCAAAGGAAACCCTAGCAAAAGATTTGAGAAGATCTAAATGGTGGTGAGAATCTCAAGCTAGTGATTGAAGGTTGGTGGAGTCGAGAATAAAAGAAGAAAATCAAGTATTATCGGAGTTTCGAAATCTATAAGAAGCGAGTAGGGAGAGCTACAAGTGTAGATAGTGAATGCACATACATGTGTAACCTAGACACAACAAAAATCATCATCTAGGTTGGCATTCAAGTGAGTGCAAATGTATGAGACACTGCAGAAAGGGATAGAAGAGCATAGCAACAAGATAGAATAGTAATTGTTTTATGCATAGAGGAGAGTGTGGAGTAGGGATGTGTTTCTGAGAGTGCAACTTCAACATCATAAAGTAAATTGCAATAAGTGCAAAAATGTATTGTATGTATTGATGCATCTCAAGTTTTGTAAAATGAAGTCTATGCATATTTGAAATTGTCATCACAGAGGTTGTAGCCTCATTGAACTGAGTTTTAGCTCAAACTAGCTAATTGTAGTCTCCTTGGAGTTGTAGCTCCTAAAATAGGGTGTAGTAGCATCCTTGAAGTTGTAGCTTCTAAATTAGGGATTTGTACCTTCCTTGGGTTGTAGCCCTAAAAATTGTAACAGAGATTTCATTTGTGATGCTAGATTTGAGCAGTAGACTCAAGCAACCTTTGTCACCATGGTTTTTCCAATCTTGGGTTTTCTACATATATCTGGTGTTGTGGGGATTTATGTTGATTATCTATTTGCATGTTTATATTTGTATCTTTAGTTTTCAATCTACACAACAAAAGTTGAATAAGACATCTACACAAGGTATTTGGATTTAAAGAAGTAATCTACATAAAGGTTTTGAGGGCTAAAGTTTTAGTATCTACTTATTCACCCCCCTCTCAGTAGACCATTGTGTTCCAACAATCTAAACTAGGAAAAAATCTTCAATCATTTCAAAACACTTAACCCTTGAAATACACAAAATATCTTGTTTGAATTCATTTAAGTCAATCAATCAAATTGTGAATGATAGCAAGAAATATGGGGTATCACAGACTGAAGTTTTGAGCCCCAAGTATTTTCTAAGTGTTTTAGTTTATACCTTGGACTCAGTCATATAAAGGTGAACACCAATAGAATCAAACTTACAACTAGTTACTTATACATTCACAAATTAAAAAATAACATTATAGATGGAATTTCGATATTCATTCTATTAATCAAATCAGAAATTTAATGTTTTGTAATATCTTCCCCTATACTCTTGCTTAGTTCTTATCTAATCTCTATACATCTATGCTTCCATACATTAATCTATTGTACACATATTTCTCTCTATCTATTACTTATCTCTCTTCCTCTCTTTTCTATATTGTGTCATTCATAGCTTCTTTTATGCACATATCTATGAGATTAAACATGACTCATCTGTGATACCCCTATTCTAGATAATATCATTATAACATTATGCTCTGCAAGTATTTTGCACCAAGTTGTGGTATATTCTACTAGTCGATGTCTTTATTGTCCTTCTTTCTAGATAACATCATCCCCCCTTTAAAAATGTTGACTTGTCCACAAGTCAATGCTACTCTGCTAGAATATGATATTATTTTAGTCTTGCTCCATTGACAAAGCATTGGAGTATGGTTCCATCTAAGGTTTTGATTTGTATTGCACCATAGTCAAGGACCTGATGAATTTAATATGGGCCCAACCATTTGGCTTTGAGTTTATCCTATTTCTTGAATTTATTATCGTAAAGCAAAACCAAATCATTGAAATTAATTTTTTTAGATCTAAGATTTTGATCATGGAATTCTTTATATCCATAGGTGGTGTATGACTAGTTGTCTTTCTCTATCTAGTTTATATAGTTCCTTGAGGTGGTACTTGATGAATTCTTCATCAATGAGTCCTAAGGTCAATGTTGTCTAAAGGTTATGTACCATAAAATTTATGGGTAGGCTTGCCTCCATGCCATACAAGAGGTTAAATGGAGTGTGTTTGTTAGCATGTTTATATGTAGTGTAGTATGTCTAGAGTACTCCATGAATTTTAATATCCCAATCTGTTTTATTTGTATTGTTGGAATATAGTTGTCATTAATGTCAAAAGGGAAAATCATGCAAGGAAGATTGCTAGCATGTTGAAAAAGGATCAGAGATGGAATGGAGTTGCTCATGCAAGTGAGGATGATGAAATTAATGGAAAGTATCATTGATGTCAAGAAGAGATAAGGTTTGTAGTGAATATGTAGAATGGGTATAGGTTGTTGGTGAATGTATTGATGTCAAAAGTGTCTTTGATATCAAAGGAAGTGGAATTGATCATGCAATGGAGATGTTGGCATGATTATAGTTCAACAGTGTGCCTAGATGTTATGGAGGTGCAATGGATCTAGTTCTAGAAGTTATGGTCTAGGATACTGATGAAAGAAGCATGGTTCTACAAATGTTGCATTGTTGTCATGCAAGAGTAACATGAGGATTGCAAAGGATTCTTCTAGAAGACAAAGATGTAAACAAGCAGTAGATTCAATATGGGTTTTTTGAGAGCATTCCAGTGATGTGCTCTGCAGTTCAAGAAAGTGAAGGATACACCTAGAAATGCAATATTTCTACTCTCAGGTGATATTAGGGTTTACAGATAAACCCTAATGTGTTTACAATCATGGTGTCATCTAACAAAAGTTCTATTTTGTTGTTGACTACCTCTCGCAAGTTAATCGGTCACATAAGTTACAACTTATGTCTTAAAGTCATGGGTATAACCGGCCCCTTCGCCTTATGTTTAATGGCTTGAAAAATATTATGTAGTTGCAATATTTCTTAAGTTATGGGATTTAAAGTTTTTCTAACCAATGTCACAGGGTTCTATAGTTTCATAACCTCTTGACTTAGTGACTTAGTATAGTCGGTGATGTCGTGGGTCTTCAAGGTTTCATAACCTTCAACATGAGGTTCTAAAGTTTTGATTTTTAGCGACATAACGATAATGTGAATGAAAGCATGACATGTGGTGATGAACTATCTAGTGGACTCTGCATAGTGAATCCAAAAAAAGTTCAAAGAGTCATGGTCATAAAAGGTTTCTTCTAATTTTTCATTGACTGGTTGTAGCAGGTTGCAGGTAGCTTAAGTTACTACTTAAGCCTTTGAATTCATTTGGGGAACTGGCCCCTTCACCTTGCATTTACCGGCCAAGAAAATATTTGGTGAGTCTAATATTTCCTAAGTATTGAGCATATATTTGTCTTCATGAGATCGACAGTGATGGTAATGGCTTTAAGATCTAACGGTGCCCACAAGCACTATTGAGTTTGTGGTGGGTCCTGATTAAGACCCTTGGGGTTTGAATCTTGAAGATCAACGATGCTCACAACATGCATGGTGGGACCTACGAAGGTTGCACAAGCTGACGTATGCCATGAATGGTAGAGATTCAACGAGGAAGATCTGATGGTGCCTGCAGTGTATCTAGTGGGACCAAACAAGATGGTGAAGATGACAGATTGTGATGAAGGCCGACAAATGGCAAAGAGAAATTGCTCGATATATCAACTCACATCATTGCTGTGAGTTTCATGATGATGACATGGATGACAAATGGAAATAGCCCACAAACCCCGTAAGGTTTGTGTGCGTCTGATGTCAAAGCTCATAGGGATAGAAGACTTTGGACGCATGTCTTGGTGGACCCTGCATATGGAAAGTAGTGTATGAAGGAGACTGACAACATAGATCAAAAGGCAGAAGATCCATCAGTCAAGATTGAAATATTTGAAGAAGGTTGATCTGAAGGTCATGATTTAAGGTTATTGCAATAGAAGTTATGTGATCACAATGGTTATGTGATCAACGACAGAGATTTAAACAATCGTTTATTAGATGGTTGTGTTTTAAAGTTTGGACAGTGAACAAAAAGCATAGGATCGTGGCACAAAGTTAGTAGATCGATGGCCAAAATTCAAAAAATGAAATCTAAAATGGCTAACTGCGTGTGAACAAAGGTTTCCCTTACAAACTGACATAGAAGAAGGAATTAATTGGTCCAATTGTACCCAACGACCAATGTAAATGAAGATTTGATCTTGAAGGTAGTGGAACATACTATAGAGGTGATTGAGATTAGATCAGATAGAATGAACAGGAGAACTCATTTAATACATATCTAATTCTAGGGTTTCACGGGTTGTTATTCTTAGCAAATTCTCTATAACAAAATTAAATGTTGGGCGACTCGATGCAAGATATGGTGATATCTGATAAAAATTATTAGATGTCTTTATGATGAGCTGGAAAGTGGCGTGTGCATGTGGCTCAAGGTACAAGTAGCTTCTGGTGAATTTTGCAAGCTAATGAAACCCTAGCAGAAGATTTGAGGAGATCTAAATGGTGGTGAGAATCTTAAGGAAGAGATTGCAGATCAGTGGAGTTAAGCAAAAAGAAGAAAATTCAAGAATTTTTGATGTTGCATCTACTGAGAGTGTGAGAATAGTCTACAAGAGTAGAGAGGGATGAATAGAGAGATGTAAAGTTGAATATGCTGTAGAGGTAGAGAGTGAAGAAAGAAGATAGTGCAATAGATAGAGAATGCAGAAAAAAGTAGTCCTAGACTGTAATACAAAATATCCTCTAGGTGTTTGCATTCAAGGAGAAGAGAGTGTATAGTGCAAATGTATGAGACACTACAAAAGGGAAAAGAGGAGTAGAGCAACAAGCTAGAACAGTGATTGTTCTATGTGTAGAGGAGAGTGTAGAGTAGAGGGGATGTGTTACTAAGAGTGAAACTTCAGTAGCAGAGTCTAAGTTGTAGTAAATGCAAAAATGTTTTGTATGTAATGATGCATTATAGCTTTTACATAACCATGTCTATGCATATATGATATTGTTCTCATTGCACTGAGTTGTAGCTCAGATTAGGGGATTGTAGTCTCCTTGAAGTTGTGGCTTCCAAATTAGGGTGTTGTTTCATCCTTGGAGTGGTGGCTCCTAAAATAGGGTGTTGTTGCATACTTGAAGTGGTTGCTTCTAAATTAGAGAGTTGATGCTTCCTTGGGTTGTAGCCCTAAAACATCCTAACAATGATTTCATTTGTGACGCTAAATTTGAGCAGTAGACTCAAGCAACCCTTGTCACCTTATTTTTTCCCATCTTGGGTTTTCCACGTATATTTGGTGTTGTGGGAATTTGTGTTGATTGTCTATTTGTATGTTTATGTTTGCATCTTTAGTTTTCAATCTACACAATAAGATTTGAATATGAAATCTACACAAGGTATTTGGAGCTAAGAAAGTAATTTGCATAAAGGTTTTTGAGAGAATAGATTTTGGTATCTACTAATTCACCCCCCCTCTTAGTAGATCATTTTCTTCCAACAATTACTATCAGAGCACTAGGTTTCCTACGAGAAGCTTAATCAACTCGGGGTAGATCTTGGATAAGGTGAACACAATGGTTAGTCAGAAAAGTTTACTTGCATATGATGGACCTATCTTTGATGGATCAAGATATATTTTTTGGATCTCTCTAATGGAAGGATATTTGGGTTGTTGTTGTTTGGATGCCAGTTGTAAATGGATATACAATCCCTGCTGCACCTCCTATAACTAAAGTTGAAAGGAAGGAATATGAGGATAATGCTACAACAAGAGATACAATTATTTATGGACTGTCAAGTTTTGTGTTGTTCAAAGTCATGCATTGTCAAACAACACATGAAGTTTGGAACAAGTTGAAGAGAATGTATGAAGAGGATGGTAAAGATGAGGTGAAGGCTTTGATTTAGAAATTTGAAAGTGAGTTTGAAAGTCTAAGTACAAATGAAGCTGCAACAAGAGGTAATGAGGAAGAAGCATCTACTTCTGGATCTAAGGAGTCTGATGAAGTTGAATCTAATTATATGAGGAGATTGAGAAGAGGCTCTAGAAAATACAGAGGTAAGCTACCCACTAAAAGTATTAAGTCTGGTAGAATAAGTCATATAGATGCTAAATTCTTTTATAGTAAAAAGGATAATCCTAAGAAAGAAGAGGACAGTAAGGAGAATGAGAAGAAGGATCTGCATGCAAGTGAAGAAAAAGGGTTAGCTGATGTTAGTGGTAGATCAAATGATGAACATGGAATTTTTTTATGGGTGTGACCCATTTGGAACAACCACTGATGAAGAGGTTGAGAAGTTTGATAAAGAAGAAGAAGTGGACCTTGAAGGTAAACTCATCTGTGCTCAGGATGAGATTAGAAGATTGAGAAAATAAAATGGAGAAAAAAATTGCATACACAAGAGGAGATAGAAAATTTGAATAAGAGCCTTGAAGAATCTGATCAAATTGTGATTTGCTTGAAGACTCAAGTGGAAGAAGCAAGAAGGGTAGATGATGTAGTTAGATCCAAACTATAGTCTAAATCAAATGAGTTCATGAGATTGGAAGGAGAAATTGTTTCCTTGAGAAAAGAATTAGAAAAATCCAAGGAACAGATTGATAAAGGCTTGAATTTGAAAGGTGGCTCCAAGAAATTAAATGAATTTGTGAGATCACAAAATCCATCTAGACTGAGATCTAGACCAAGGTGAAGATTGACCTTGGTGATGAAAAAGGGAAGAGTTCTTCTACCTCTACAAAATTATTTAGTGCAAAGGAAAGATGTTGCATAAAGATAGAGGAATCCTACATAAGTAGTACCAAAGAAAATGCCTCTAGAAATGGAAGATCAGGAAGAGGCAATGCCGAGGTGAAGAAATCTAAAGAAGAAAAGAAGCTCACTGCCGATAAGAAGAAGGTTGAAGAAAAAAAGAGACCTACTACAGACAAGAGGAAGAACAACCATTTAGTTCCTAATTATCAAAAGAAGATGACTGCAACATATATGAAGGTGAAGAAATCAATCCCTAAAAATTTGAAAAAGAAGCAACATATTAAGGGAGTTGATTTAGAAAGATTCTCAAAGATGAGACACATGAAGAAGACAAAGCAAATAAAGCCACCTCATCCTGCACATATAAATTATATGACCAGGTACTCATCATGTTTTTATGGATATTTTTATATCTGTAATCAGTTTGGTCATAAGGCTAGTAAGTGTAGAGTTGCACCTAGAAGGAGCACAAAACATGTAAATATAAATTCATTTGCTCCTATTGTAGATATGAATATAATGTGCTACAATTGTAATAATTTTGGTCACATAGCTAATAATTGTAGATTGAACCATGTAAGACCAATAGCACATTATAATAATAAGAGTATGTCCCCCAAAGTGAACAATGTTTCGAATACTCTTGAGAAGAAGGCTGATCAGATAGAGAAAAGAACAAAGAAGGTATGGAAAGAGAAAGACTGGAAGGAAACACTCCATGAGGCTATTTCTACCTTACATCACAAAGTGTTAGGGATAAGGCATGAGTCCAGGGGGAGCTAAATTGATATTTCATCCATCATTGTAAATGAAGGAGAGATCAAGTCAGGTAAAATATGTTTGAAAAATTTCTAATGACTTGATGGTTGCATATTTGTGGTCACATTCTTGCTCCTTGAAATGCTTGTCAAGGTGTAATAAAATTAGTAGATGGTGGATAGTTTGTTGCAAAAATTGATATAAACCATTGGTATCAGTTTTTGAAGTAAAAGTGGTGTAGATTCTTTGTTAAGAGAAATTCTTCTTGTCTTCTAGAAGAAGATATATGTATTAGGGGGAGTTGTTCTGTGTATATTTCTTTTAAATTGGTATCAAACCATTACAAATTGGTTTAGAATAGGTTATTTGGTACAAAGCCCCTAAAATGAAGCTAGTAAAGAATGGAGGAAGGTATAAGGGGGAGTTGCTATAGTTATCAAATCAATGTTATACTTGATACAGTGTAGTCCAGGATATCAATTGGTACATAGAATAAAGTGAACACATTCACAATTGGTATCAGAATGATAATCAGTATTAGGGTATGATATCACCAATTTGTGTTTGAAATATTATTCAATTGGTACAGAGCATAAATTTGAATATCTACAATTGGTATCTAACATGATCAGATTAGAGCATGTAATGGAATTCCAAATGGCATCAGATATTGTTAGTTGGTGCAAGGCGGTTGGAGCATATATTTTTTCCATTGCAGTAAAAAGGTTGAATGCAACAATTGGAATGAGAGAAAAAAATTGTCTTTAGTTGGTTTTAGTCAAAGGGGGAGTGAAGTCCCTTTGCCATTGCTAAGAAAAAGTGAAGGCTACAATAGTATGGTGACTTGGGAGAAAGAAGAGGAGAAAGGATGAGCAAGTGCTCAAAAGAATTACGCATGGGGGAGAAGAAGTGAGCAATGCTCAAAGTAGAGCATAAGAGAGGAAGTTGTGAAGATGCTCATAAGGATGAGAAAAGGAGAAGAAATGTACAAGGAGGATATTAGAGTATAGCTAGACCCTTTGCACTACTTGTCAAAGGGGGAGAATTATTTCATAGGAGTGATCCCATTGCCATTGATTTCAAAGGGGGAGAAAGTCATGCAAATGCTCAAAGAGGAGCATTGGAGAAAGCAATAATAGAAGGAGAAAGTAAAGATGATATTGGTACAAATGTTGAATTGGTTAATTAGTATCATTGAGCATTTAAGTTTCGCCATCAATGACAAAGGGGGATATTTTTGGCATATAGTTATCATCGATGTCAAAAGGGAAAAGCATGCAAAGAAAATTGCTAGCATGTTGAAAAAGGATCAGAGATGGAATGGAGTTGCTCATGCAAGTGAGGATGATGGCATTAATGAAAAGTGTCATTGATGTCAAGAAGAGATAAGGTTTGTAGTGAATATGTAGCATGGGTACAGGTTGTTGGTGAATGCATTGATATCAAAAGTGTCTTTGATATCAAAGTGGAATTGATCATGCAAGGGAGATGTTGGCATGATGATAGTTCAGTGGTGTGCCTAGATGTTATGGAGGTGCAGTGGATCTAGTTCTAGAAGTTATGGTGTAGGATGTTGATGAAAGAAGCATGGTTTTGCAAATGTTGCATTGTTTTCATGCAAGATTAACATGAGAATTATAGAGGGTTCTTCCAAAAGACAAAGGTGTAAATAAGCAGCAGATTCGATATGGATTTTTTAAGAGCATTCCAGTGATGTGCTCTGCAAGTCGAGAAAGTGAAGGATGCACCCAAAAATACATTATTTATGCTCTCAGGTGATATTAGGGTTTACAGATAAACCCTAATGTGTTTGCAGTCATGGCATCACCTATTAGAAGTTCTATTTTTTCATTGATTGCATATTGCAAGTTAATTGGTCACATAAGTTACAACTTATGTCTTTAAAGTCATGGGTATGACCGACCCCTTCGCCTTATGTTTACTGCCTCAAAAAATATTTTGCAGTTACAATATTTCTTAGGTCATAGGATTTCACGTTTTTCTAACCTATGTCACAGGGTTCTACAGTTTCGTAACCTCCCGACTTAGCAACTTAGTGTTTTTAGTGATGTCGTAGGTCTTCAAGATTTCATAACCTCCAACATGAGGTTCTAAAGTTTTAATTTTTAGTGACATAGCGATAATGCGAATGAAAGGATGGCACATGGCGAAGACCTGTCTACTGGACCAGGCATAGTCAAGCCAAAAAAAGATCAAAGGTTCATGGACGTAACAAGTTTCTTCTAATTCATTATTGATTGGCTGTAGAAGGTTGTAGGTAGCTTAAGTTACTACTTAAGCCTTTGAATTTTTTTGGGGAATTGGCCCCTTCACCTTGCATTTGCTGGCTGAGCAAATATTTGGTGAGTCTAATATTTCCTAAGTATTGAGCATATATTTTTCTTTATGAGATCGATGGTTATGGTTATGGCTTCAAGATCTAATAGTGCCTGCAAGCATTACTGAGTTTGTGGTGGGTCCCCATTAATACCTATGGGGTCAGTGGGGAATGATGGTGGCCGAATGTTGAAGATCAACGGTGCTTACAACATACATGGTGGGACCTATGAAGGTTGCACAAGATGATGTATGCCATGAACGATAGATCTTCAATGATGAAGATCTAATGGTGCCTGCAGTGTATCTAGTGGGACCAAACAAGATGGTGACAATGACGGATTGTGACGAAGGCCGACAGGTGGCAAAGAGAAATTTCTTGATATATCAACTCACATCGTTGTTGTGAGTTGCATGACGATGACATGGATGATAAATGGAAACAACCTGCAAACCCTGCAAGGTTTGTGTGGGTTCAATGTCAAAGCTCTTGGGGATACCATAATTTAGACGTATGTCTTGGTGAACCCCACGTATGGCAAGCAGTGTATGAAGGATATTGATAGCGAAGATCAAAAGGTAGAAGATCCATCAGTCAAGATTGAAGGATTTGAAGAAGGTTGATCCGACAATCATGATTTAAGGTTATTGTGATGCACTACATGATCACGATGGTTATGTGATCAACGATGGAGATTTAAACAATTATTTATTGGATGGTTGTGTTTTAAAGTTGTGACAGTGAACAAAAAGCATAGGATTGTGGCACGAAGTCAGTAGATCGATAGCCAAAATTTAAAATATGAAATCTAAAATGATTAACTCTATGTGAACAAGTGTTTCACCCACAAAATAACACAAAAGAAGGAATTAATTGGTCCAACTACACTCAATGACCAATGTAAATGAAGATTTGATCTAAGGAAGTGGAATAGACTATAGAGGTGATCAATATCAGATAAGATAGAATCAACAAGAGAACTCATTCAATACATATATGATTCTATGGTTTCATGGGTTGCTATTCTTAGCAAATTTTTTTGTAACATAATTAAATGTTGGGCAGATCAATGCAGAATATGGTGATATTTGATAAACCTTATCACATTTCTTTATGATGAGTTGGAAAGTGGTGTGTGTGTGTGGCTCAAGGTACAAGTAGCTTGTTGGTGAAGTTTGCGAGCTAAGGAAACCCTAGCAAAATATTTGAGGAGATCTGAACAGTGGTGAGAATCTCAAGCAAGAGATTGCAGATCAATGGAGTTAAGCAACAAGAAGACAATATGAGAATTGTCAATGTTGTTGCATTTGCTGAGAGTGTGAGAATAGTATGCAAGAGAAGAGAGGGCTAAATAGAGAGATGTACAGTTGAATATGCAGTAGAGGTAAAGAGTGAAGAAAGAAGATAGTGTAGTAGATAGAGAATGTATACAAAAGTAGTCCTAGACTATAATACAAAATATCCTCTAGGTGTTTGCATTCAAGGAGAAGAGAGCGTATAGTGTAGATGTATGAGACATTACAAAAGGTAAAAGAAGAGTAGAGCAACAAGCTAGAATAGTGATTTCTCTATGTGCAGAGGAGAGTGTAGAGTAGAGGAGATGTGTTGCTGAGAGTGCAGCTTCAGTAGAAGAGTGTAAGTTGCAGTAAATGCAACAATGTATTGTATGTAATGATGCATTATAGGTTTTGCAAAACCAAGTCTATGCATATATAATATTGTTATCATTGTACTGAGTTGTAGCTCAAATTAGGGGATTGTAGTCTCTAT
This sequence comes from Sequoia sempervirens, assembly GCA_007258455.2. Taxonomy (NCBI): domain Eukaryota; kingdom Viridiplantae; phylum Streptophyta; class Pinopsida; order Cupressales; family Cupressaceae; genus Sequoia; species Sequoia sempervirens. The sequence continues at coordinate 82,641 of VDFB02342479.1, forward strand.
GAAGTTGTGGCTTCTAAATTAGGGTGTTGTTGCATCCTTGGAGTTTTGGCTCCTAAAACAGGGTGTTGTTGCATCCTTGAAGTAGTTTCTTCTAAATTAGGTAGTTGATGCTTCCTTGGGTTGTAGGCTTAAAAAATTGTAACAAAGATTTCATTTGTGACATTGGCTTTGAGCAGTAGACTTAAGCAGTCCTTGTCACCATGGTTTTTCCCATCTTGGGTTTTCCATAGATATCTGGTGTTGTGGGAATTTGTGTTGATTATCTATTTGCATGTTTAGTTTTCAATCTACATAGGAAGAGGTGAGTAAGAAATTTGCACAAAGTATTTGTAGCTAAGAAAGTAATCTGCATAAAGGTTTTTGAGAGGATAGATTTTGATATCTATTGATTCACTCCCCTCTCAGTAGATCATTGTGTTCCAACATGTATTACACATATTGGTTAAAGTAGTGCCTAAAATCTTGTTAAGATATTCACTCGCCCCATTTTATTGTGGATGGTATGGTGTACTATGGTTATGTGTAATCATGAAGTTGGTTAATAACTCCCTTATTGTTAAATTGTTGACAAAGTGATTGTCATGACCACTAGTTAGACTAATGGGACACCCAAATCTAGTAGTGATACTATGGTAAATGAATATTACTGTAGAATATGTGATGCAATATTTAGTGGGTTTAACTTCTATCCATTTGGTCAAATGGTTGACATCGGTGATGATGAATCTAGCTTTGGATGATTTCATTGGAGGTTATTGGTCTGATGAAGTCAATTTCCCATTTCTCAAATGGGACTTGTGCTAATACCAGAGAATATCATCTCTTCCTCATTTGTATAGTGATCCTTCAGTTAAGGTAAATAGGAGGGATTTTTGTAATAGTACTTGTTTATCAGGTGAAATCATATCAATAAGATAATTCCCTATGGAAAGTAGTTTTTCTACATAATGAAATTATTCTGGTACTACTATTATCCATAATAGATGAGCACATAGCAAGTCTTCTTCCTCGATCTCCCTAGGTTCTTCATCTGTATCAATTCTAGATAAATAATTTGGACCTTGATTATTTATTTTTGGTTTAACCTGTTCAACATCTAAAATACTAAGAGGGGAGGGGTGAATTAATATTCCTTTAAAAAGATTAAATTTTTTGAATAGATATCCACATAACATAATTAAAAGTATCAAATAGAATCAATACAACACAACTACACAACACCAAGATATTTACGTGGAAACCCAAGAAGGGAAAAACTACGGGGAGGGCTAACTCTCAAGTATTAAGTAAGCGGTGTGGACACGGAAAAAGGATCCCTTTTTATTTGCTTGATTTGGGATTGATTGATGTTAAATTGGACTTAATGAGGCCTTGATTTAGTGTTGTGAGGTGTTTTACACATCCACATTAGGTCTTGGACCCTTGCAAACTAAATAAAATGCATCTAACGATGTCTTGTAAAGGTGATTGTAAAGTGTTGTAAAATACTTTCACACTTTTGTAGACTAGATGGACCTATTTTCCCCTTAATTCAATTTTATAAATGTATTTAATGGCATTATCACATTAATCTAGAAGGCTTGTAAATTAAACCTAATTCTAATCTAGTGTTGTAATGTGCTTTACACATTCACATTGGATGTTGTGCCTTTCTAGGCTATGTGGACCTCATTTTATTGTTGAAAAGTGTATTTAATCACACTTTCACATTGAACTTTGTGTCCCTAGCTCTAATTACCCTTTTCATCATCATTAATAGGCCCCTATGGCCCCATATTGTGCATCTTGAGGCTTAATTTGATCAAAGACCTTATTAGAACAACATAAAAATTGAAATTCTTCACTCCATGACAATCTAGCTAGAAAAATAACCCCTGTGGGACCAAGTCACCCATCTGGGTGAATTAGTCCCATCCATGTGGGACTAAGTCACCCAGCTTGGCGACTTAGTCCCATTTGGGCTATTTTTGAGGTTCAAGCGGGAAAAATTGGATTTTAAGTTTATTTTTCCTCCATGTCAGCCTTGGGGATCAAATTAATGGGAAAAGTAGGTGGATTTCCTATAAATACAAGCTTCTAAACCCTAATTCATAATCAATTCATTATTCATCCATCATTCATTATGTTCTTAAGTCAAGAAAGCTAGGGTTTTAGCATTCTAAGTCATTAAGGTAGCTTTCTAAGGTATTCAAGGGTAGATTCTTCATCTATTGCTACAGAAATTCAAGATCAATCATCATTGAATGTTTCTAACTCCATTATTTCATGCTTCATTACATTATTTCTTCATTTTGATTTAACTACCTAAAAAGGGGTTTGACCAAGGCAAACCCCCATGCCCTAGCATTCAACATTTCTCTCTCTCTTTCCTTGTGTGTTTGTAGATTTAGGTACCTTGAAGGCTTGGAAATCATTGAAGGATAAGTTGAAATTTTTTTGAAGACATATCCTTGATTGGCTAGGTCAAAATATCCACAAAAAGTTAATAACAGTGCTGGAAATCAGAGTTTTGAAGGCGACCACCTGTTAGGAACTGAAGTGCAGACTGAGGGCTTCCGTTTCCACTTTCAGATTATTAGAAAAGCCAGAGTGGATAAGTCACCATCAGTTGTGACTTAGTCCCACTGTACATTTTTTTTAGAGTTTTCTATAGATTTAGATACCCATTTGGCTGAAATGGGCTTCGGTGCAGTTTTCTAGATCTGGGACTAAGTCGCCCAAAATGACGTAAGTGTCCCAATAGGCCAAATTTTTAGGATCAACAACATTTCCTATCTTCACTCTAGTCTTCAACACATTTCCAAGTGCATGATTTCTATTTTTCTTCCCTATTCTATTTTATTTTCATTTCTATTCATCTTTCTAGGTCTTTTTGCATTCAACACTGTGTTTTTCAAACATCTTGCATTTCATTAGCTTTGCATCAATAATTCATTTTCTTTTTCAGTTCTTTGCATTTATAGCATTACATTTCGGCTTCATATTTTGATTAGTTTTGAGTGGGGACATTGCACATTTTGGCCCATCTCTCTCCTTTTAGGTGAAAAACCCTAGAAGTGTTAGAGAGAATCGTAGGTTCCAAAATCTTTGTCCACATTTTGGTGAACCCGCCTTTAGAAATTTTTACTTCTTATTTCAAGTGCATTTATATCCTAGGAATAGCTTGCATCAACATTGCATTAGGTTTTGCATTGTTTAATTTTCATCCTAGGGTTTTAAAAATTGCATTAGTGAAAAGCTCATATAGCTTAGATTATTGCACTTCCTTTCATTAAAAAATAGTAAAATTCTACATTTTCACTTTACATCTACCTCATACAAAATAGAAAACATCAAAATCAATCCAAAAAATCTCAAAATTTTGAAAAAAAGCCCTACTAGGACTAATTCGCCACCTTGGGCGACTTAGTCCATTTTCACTCTTGAAACTGCCTTTTACAGAACTGAAAACCCTATTTTTAAGCTTTTGTTTGTTTCCCTCACCTATCTATATCAGCTGGCTGAGTTTTTGTAACATGCATTTCATTAGATCTAGCTTAAATTAGCTCATTTAATGCATTTTTCAAATTCAATTTTGCATTCACAACATTTCATTATCAGATCATTGCATTATGTAATCAAAAAATTATCTTGTTTTAAAACTGAAAATTACATTTCATTTTACATCTTTACATTGCATTTCAAGTTTGCATAGTTTCCTTTTTCCAAATTTTAGTTTCAATCTTCTCTAAGTTTGCAAAATACAAGTTAGTTAATAAGCATGATATTCATTCATTCAATGCATTCCCTAGTTATGAGAGTCTCTTCGTACAAGAGAGTGAAAATGATAATACTTGCCTTAAACTTACACCCCCTTCTATCTCTCCTATTTGTGTGGATGTTGTGATAGAAGAGCATACAAACATAGATAAACATGATGGTCATATTTGTTCTTCTCATGATACCTCTTCTTTTAATGACAAATGTATCTTGGTGAAAGAAGATACAATCGTTGAGAATCATGAGGATCTTGTTCGTCCTTCTTCTCATCTCCTTTGGGAAGATATTTTAGCACAAGATAATGAAATCATAGACACATTCCTAAACATCACCTTACCTAATTTCCATTCTCCTTTGGCTTTTGAGAATGATTTCAAGGAAGATAAGATTATAAATGATGAGGATGTGTTGGTCTATAACAACCCTCTTTATGATCTTTCCCCTACTAATCCTATTTTGGAAGACATTAGGGAACGAAGGAATCAAGTTGTACATGATCATGATAATCATACTTGTTCTTCTCCTAGTATCTCCCCTAGTTATAAGGAAGGTTCTTTGATGTTAGAAACACAACCAATGAGTTTCATGAGAATCTTAGTTGTCCTCTTTCAACTAAGTAAAACCTTATTGAACAAGATAATTCAACCATTGGTCATTCTCCTACTTGCAATGAAGTCATTTTAGATGAACCAATCCATGAATGTCAAAAAAATTTGATTTGTAGTTCTCCTAAAAACTCTCCTCCTAGGGAGAATATCATGGTGTTAGAAAATGGCAACAATAGTCATGTGTCTTCCTTAGCTCACGATAAAAAGGCGATTCTAGATTGCCCTTTATTAGAGATACATCAAACCAAGACTGTTGAGGTTATGAATGCGTAAGTGTCTATTAGATCCCCCTTGATTAATGGATCCCCTACATATCCCGTCGAACATCTTAAGAATCCCCTAATTCTTTACCCATCATCACACAAACAACAAACACAAAAAACCCGAACTTATCCTTTACCCACCTAAGAATAATGTGTTGCAGCAGTCGAGTCCTCATACCATTGCTCATACATATAACAATAGACATAATCTACAGCCACAACAACCCACCCAAACACCATTACCTTTTCCTCATCCCATTTTTCCTAGAGATCCTCGATTAACTTCATATGATCTTGTTGACCAACTTAATCATACTCCTACAGAGATATCCCTATGGGATTTAATTCAGAATTTGTCTAACTATCACACTATGCGTCAAACAACCTTACAACAAATTCCTATCCCTTCTAATGTGCAACCAAATGACATAGCAACCCTAATTCAAGGATTGAATGCTGACATCGTTTTCCACCAAAGTGAACTCCCCCATTTGGAAGTGCAAAAACAAAATGATGCTTTCATAATAATATCTCAATACTAAAGAATAGGGATAAAGCAAACCCTTAATGTGTGTACTGTAAATATTTTGGATAGGCTGCATGTGGATCAATTGGAAATCCAACCTGATTCCTTGTCTATCCATGGATTTGACAATGTAGGCAAAAAACCTCTTGGTGTGATCACTTTGTCTCTTACAATTGGGAAGGTTACATTGGATACACTAGTCCATGTTATGCCTAACGATATTTCCTATAATCTTATTTTAGGAAGATCATGGATTCATGCAATAAATGGTGTTCCTTCTACTCGTCATCGTAAAATGAAATACATTTACAACAACAAAGTGCACATACTTGAAGCCAACCCCGATCCAAATAGTTTTTTTAACATTGAGAAAAACAAAGAGAATCATTTAAACACAATGTCACCAACTACACAAGTGGAACCCATCCAACAAAAAGACAAACAACAATAGATTGAACAAGTCGCAAAGCTATTAGAAGATGATTGGGGTTCCTTAGATTTTGGGGTAAAAGGACAAAGTTGTGTCACACTTTCAACCAACTTATCAACACAACTAAATTTAAGTATTTCTAACTAAAAATTAATTTTGGTCAAACATATGATCTAGTAAGATTCATTCTAGCTAAGTTAGATACTTCGACAACTTTTTCAACTAAAATTGTTGGCTAAAAATATATGGAGCACCACTTTTAGTCCAATTTACTAAATAAATAAAATTATTTGGAAAACCTGAAGTTTCAATAACTCCTACTAATGTAAATAACATTTTTTAAAAAATATAAAAATTCCCTTTTGTAGATCCATAAGTGTAGTTTTAAAATAAAAAATAAAAATTAATAGTTTAATTATTTTTAATATTTTATTTTTTATTTTTACTAAAAGTAGGTTATCAACACAAAATATTAGGTTGATTACTATGCCAAGGAAAAATGCTTAAACTTATTAAAAAAAATTTAAAAAATATGATGCACTAGATAAAAGAATCTATTTCAAGATGGTATAATTTTTTTTACATTTTAGATAAATATTTAATATGAAAGTTGACGTCCAATGAAAATAGCTTTTTTTTAATCATGTATATTTTAATATTTATTTAAAAATATATATTTATCAAAATTGGAAAAGAATATATTCATGCACTAAAATTTCAAGTTATAAATACACACAAAAAATTTGAAAGAAAAAAAAAATTACTATAAAAAGTTTGACGTCCCATGCAACTTCACTTTTTAGCATTTTATTAGCAACTGAATTATAGTGTTAATTTATTAAAAGCTAGTTTAAAATATATATTTTTTTAAAATTTTTATATACAAACATAAAATATACTAAAAAATACATATTTTACTAGTTTACATCATTTCAAAATTCAAAACATATATGCCACTTTTTAGTGATTCAAGTTTAAAAGTTGGATCAACATTGGTTGTTTCCTTTATAAAGTGTGATACTATATTCATGGGTGAGTACAAGATCATCAACAAAGATTCAACTAAGGAAAATGAAAAATCAGTCATGAAAACACACAATTTGGATGACCCTTTGCAAGCATCTGCCTCAACTACTTTCGAACACAAGACAATAGATTACACAACGAACTTCAACAAACTTAACCATGAGCAACCACCTGATCCAAAAGAAATGAAAAATCCTAACACCCAAGAAAAAAATCATGGTCTTGTTTATTGTCCTTTGATAGAAATCAACATGCCTTCACTCAGCATCAATACTATCACAAAACACCCTTCTAAGACAACTTTAACAATAGTGCATCCTGAACTGATAGACACTAGTGGTCTTGATAGTTATTCTTTACAAGAATTGAAACAAACAAAGACATCTTCACTTAATGTCAATGTCATCTCGCAAAACACTAATGATTTGAGTTTGTTAGATTTTACACCCTCCTGCAAAGGAGAGAACAAAATCTCACAATCTAAAAAGTCTTGCGTAGGTATGACATCTTGTACATTTAAACAAGAGATATCTTTGTCACAAACCATAGAAACATCTACCATTGATCAAGAGGGTATCTTGTCGAGACTCCTCTAAGATCACTTGATAACCCTTCCTCCAAGAACACGAAATAAATTCTATTACAAGAATTCATTTTGTGCATATCATAGAGTTCATGTTCATTCTACTAATGAATGTAAGGCTTTGAGTAGTAAAATACATCTTAAAGAGTTAGGTGCTCTTCCTTATGTGGGGGCACCCCATTCCTCTAATTGATATTGATTTTCACTCATGCATGGATCTCATCAATCATTTTGGCTCATCCTTGTCCTGCACTAAGTGGGGGCAACGGGTTAGGTAGCCTTGTCCTCGTATGTCACTATTGTTGCCTCTTATGACTAGTCATTAACCTTTCATGAACATATAAGAGCAAGCTTTGGATGTGGATGACATGCCTCAAGTTGGCTCGCATGTGATATACTACCTTTTTCATGACGTAGCATAAAAACATGACTTGGCATAGGGCTTTCTGAGTAAGCTCTCATGTTTTCTTCTTCTACTTTACAACAATTGCTCATAGTAATGGTGTTAGCAACCTCTTTAAAGTGGGAGCATACATTGATACTCATATTTCATTGTGTGGTTTCTTTCTTCTTGCGATGCGTCCTTTTCTTGGTGGAGTCATTGGGCTTGATTCCCTCTAACTGTCATATCCCCAAAGAAACTCTCTCATTTACATAAATTTATTAAAAGATTAATTTTACTTCTTGAGCTTCACAAGGTGTAAAAAGGAAAATCAATATATATATATATGTAAAATAATAATAATAGATATATATAAAACAATAATTAAATAATAGATATGTATATATATAAAATAACAATTAAATGTTAACTTTTAATTAAAACACAACTTCCACATAAAAGAATGCTATAAATAAAATAAATATGACATCTTCCTACAAAAAGCGAATTAAGGAAAAAAACGCAAGATTTAGAATTCATTTATTTTCAAAAGCTTTGTTCGCAAAAGACATATCCCCTCAGGCAAGTGACATACCCATGAAGAGCATCGACGGGTATAAGATGCTCGAGGGAGAATGGGGATGAGTGTTTTTCGAAGGAGCAGAAAGCGATAAGATAGAAGGCAGAGATTGATCATACCTATGAGTAATCTCACTTAGTTTCTTTGTCTGAATTTCTGGAACAAATTTACACATGTTGTATGAAATTAATATGTAAGCTTGGTCATCCAACGTATTTTCCTTTTTAATTCAATCAGCAAAGCACATTCTTACCTAAGTTTATAGTATGAACATTTTTTCTGGTTTGGTCCCGGAAATAGAATAATACCCGTGCCTGAACAGGGGTGTTGGTATGTAGGCGGACTATGATCTGTGGCAACACCCAGTAGTATAGTTTCCTGTCCTTCAGAATAGAAATTCCATAATAAAAGAACTGCAAGTCTATTAGACAATATCTATTACAAATATTAATTGCGTCAAACTCTTCTAGGATCACAACACTGCTACAATGTGTATTACAGTAAGACTGAGTATACTTATAGAAATACTGACATTGCTTAGCTTAGAATTGCATGCTGATTAATGTGCACAATGAACAGTTTAAATAATCAAACACAAAAGTAAATATCACTAATTCAGAAATACAAACTATTATTTTATCATTCATGTGCAGTAGAAACAGATTAATCATAATTTTAGAAAATGAATATTGTTCAATTAGCATCTTGTACTAATTTTTCAAGGCTTCTATATGTATGCATTATTTTACAAGAACTACAATTTGGATATTTGATACTACTAGACTACTGCTTGCAAATAAACTTTCTGATCTGAGCATGTTATCCTATCAAGAGAGATGAATCATGTCTTAAGTAGATTGCCTAAAAACCCCATTCTCAACCCCTTAGGCCCAGTTAAGGGATTGGGCACTTTATCCCCTTAGGTTCTTGATTCGGGATTGGGTTGTAATATTGGGGGTCCCACCTAGGCTTCAGCCCCTTAGGCCCTGAAACACGGATTGGGAAATTAGGAGGTGGTAGGCCTTAGGCTACTTAGGTCTGTCATGGTTCCTTTCCCTTAATAAGATACATGACTCCCTCACTGTATTCTTACTTCATGCAAAATGTGTTATATCTGTTGTTTGGAACTTAGACATTAAAGCTAACTCTTGGACATTTGGATATGTATACAAAAATGAGTGCAGATTGCAAATACTGAACAAACCTTGGAGAGGAATAGGAACGTCAAAGTCTTACTTTTGTAACTTCCCTCAGCCCTGACAGGTAAGGACTTTTACAGTGGTATCAGAGCACCTTTCCTGCCATCCCGTGGGAACTATGAAAACCTACCATAGGAGAGACTCTAGGAACAACCTTGAGAACAATAGCGGTGGGGATGACCTTATGGGTAACCCCCTAAGGGACGAGCTTAGAATTTTTATGGAAAATAATGAAAAGAAAACCCAAGCCTTATTGGAGCAAAATGAAAAAAACAACCAAGCCTTGCTTCAAGCCCTACAAAATATAAGTAGTTGCAATAATAGAGAAGCAAACTCTAACCATTTTGAAAATAATCAGTTCACCCCTTCACAGGACTTGAGCTCTAGACCCACCTGACCTCCTTTCCTATAGAATGAAGAAGATCATAACTTTAAACCCCCCATTGAAGATGTGGATGAGATTGTGGAAGCCTACTATAGATTAGAACCTGAAAGAAGGGAGCTAGTATCTTTTAAAGACTATTGTGAAGCCAAACAAAGAACTATTCCAAGGAGGGTGGAGAGGAACTCAATTGATAATGAACTTAAGAGTAGAGTAAGCAAATTAACTCTCCCCAACTTTAATGGTGAAGACAAGACCACTGCCCGATCATGGGTTCAAAAATTAGATACTTATCTTTCCCTTAGCCCGATGATGGAATCAAATGCAATAAAATTTGTCATGTTACACCTAACCGGAATGGCCCATGATTGGTGGCACCATGGACTCATAACCCAAGGACATCAGCAAATCAAAACCTATGATGAATTTACTCAAAAGCTTATAAAAAGATTTGATCAAAAGCACCCGGAATGGTATTTTCAGGAACTCACTCAACTAAGACAACAAGGTACTATAGAAAATTATGCCAATGAATTCCAAAAACTAGCTATCATGATTCCCGAAATCTCCCAGGAAAGACTCACATATTTGTTCATTGAGGGGTTAAAAGGAACGGTTAAAAGCATGGTAAGTGTTTTTGAACCCTCTCACCTAGATGAAGCTATACAAAAGGCAATGAAATATGAAGACAATTGGCCAAGGGACCAACACAAGAAGTTCACCTCATCTTCTAAACCTAATCATAAAGAAGATAATAATCGGAAGGAGGAAGGACCTAGAACCTATCAATGGTGCAAGGGAAAGAGGGACAGGGACCATTGGTGTAGGAAAATGGATGAGCTGAAAAGAAATGGACAATGCTTTAAATGCCAAGGGAAATGGGTGCAAGGTCACAGATGTGAGGGCAAGGCCCACCAACTCGAGGTATATTCAAAAGATGAGTATCCCTACAAGAAGGCTAGAATTGAAGAAAAGAGTCAAGCTATGTTAGCCACCATTTCCCAAGCCTCTAAACATAGCCCATTCCACATCAAAAGTACAATCTTGGGACAAAGAGTTATTACCTTAATTGATAGTGGGGCCTCGCATAACTTCATTGACCAAAGAATAGTAAACCAAAGGAAGTTAAGTACCCAGACTTTTGAAGGATTCGAGGCAGCAACAGCTATGGGTGCTAGGGTGCAATGCACTACAATAGTTCCCCAGTTGAAGGTTTACCTAGGAGATCACCTCATCATAGAAGACTTCTATGTTGTTCCCCTAGATGCTGACATTATTTTAGGGACTCCATGGATTTACTCCTTAAGATGTTTTATGTTTGATCTTCCAAAACAAACCATACGTTTCAAACACCAAGGGAAAGAAGTTACTCTAAAAGGGTTACCAAACGGATCCCCAAAGGTGGTCTTTTGTAAAAGGATGGAAAGGATCTTTAGGTGAGGACAAGGAGAGTGGGCTGCCCAATGTATGATACTCGATAAGAACAATACTCAAGGGAAAACCGTCCACATTGAAATCCAACCTATCCTCAAAAATTACGGGAAGGTGTTTGAAGAAATTCCAACGGGGTTGCCACCAAAAAGAGGATTTGAACGCACTATCGAATTAGAAGAGGGGGCTAAGCCAGTCATAACCACCCCTTATCGTCACCCCCATAAGTACAAAGAAGAAATTGAGAAAACCATTAAGGAACTACTAGACATGGGACACATTCAGCCAAGCTCTAGCCCATTTGCATCCTCTGTGGTCCTCGTTAAGAAGAAAGATGGCACTTTCAGGATGTGCATAGATTATCGAGCACTAAACCAAAAGACCATCAAGAACCGTTATCCCATTCCCCGAATTGATGAACTCATTGATGAACTCCACGGGGCAAGATATTTTTCCAAAATTGATCTTCGATCAGGATATCATCAAATAAGAATGAGGAAAGAAGATGTGCCAAAAACAGCCTTCCGATGCCACTATGGGCATTTTGATTTCCTAGTTATGCCATTTGGGCTTACAAATGCACCAGCCACCTTCTAATCATGCATGAACCACATTTTCCGCAAACAGCTCAGAAGGTTCCTCCTTATTTTCTTTGACGACATTCTTATATACAGTAAAACATGGGAAAAACATCTTCAACACATTGAGGAGACCCTCAAAATCTTGAAGCAAGAATCTCTATATGCCAAAGCGTCAAAATGTGAATTTGGCTTGGAAGAGATATTGTATTTGGGACATAAAATCAATGCACGAGGGGTAAGCGTGGATGAAGAGAAAGTTGTTGCCATCAAGGATTGGCCCAAGCCCAAAACTCTCACTCAATTAAGGGGTTTTGTAGGGCTATGCAGTTATTATAGACATTTTGTAAAAGGGTTCTCCAAAATTGCAGCTCCCCTCACAAACCTAACCAAAAAGGGAGCTTTCTCATGGAATGAAGTAGCCCAGCAAGCCTTTGAGAAGCTAAAAGAAGTTATGAGCTCTTGCCCCGTCTTAGCCATCCCCGATTTTTCCTTACCCTTTGAACTCCAATGCGATGCATCAGGTGAAGGGATTGGCACAGTCCTAATGCAAAATAAACACCCTATAGCTTTTGAAAGCCGCAAGCTTACTCAAGCAGAGAGACTCTATCCCATTTATGATAAAGAAATGTTAGCCATAATGCATGCCTTTGCCGAATTCCGCTAATACTTAGTTTGCACAAAGTTTCATGTGAAAACCGACCATAATAGCTTGAGATACTTCATGCAGCAAAAAGACCCAAATGACCGTCAACAAAAATGGGTTAGCCATATACAAGCCTACGACTTTGATATTGAGTATGTTAAAGGGACCAACAATATAGTAGCAGATGCCCTATCAAGACAGCCACACTTGAAGAATATAACCAGTATAGTAGCAGATTGGAAGTATGACATCATTTCAGAATATGCCAAAAACCCCCAAGCCAATGAAATCTTAGAGGGAAATTTTCCCAATGAAAAATACAAGGTAATTGAGGAAATCATCACTTACAAAGGAAGAACCTATTTAGTGCCCAACTCCAAGGTTAAAGAGAAGATACTTAAAGAGTATCATGATAACCCACTAGCTGGTCACCAAGGATACTATAAGACATATAAGCAAGTGAGAGAGAAGTATTCTTGGAAAGGGCTCAAGAAGGATGTGCAGAATTATGTACAAGAATGTATGATGTGCCAAAGAAACAAGATAGAGCAGAGCCACCCAGCAAGGCTCTTGCAACCTTTACTTATTCCCAATCAAAAGTGGGAAAGCATCTCAATGGACTTTATTACAGGGTTGCCCAGAACTCAAGGAAAAGACTATATATATGTAGTGGTCGATAGACTCACCAAATATGCCCACTTCTTTGCCATAACAATGGATTCTACGGCGCACCAAGTAGCCGACCTATTTTTCAAAGAGATATTTAAGCTCCATGGCCTTCCAAGAAACATCGTCAGTGATTGGGATAGTCGGTTCATGAGCAAATTTTGGCAAGAAATTTTTTGATTATCAGGGACTACTCTTACACCAAGCACAAGTTATCATCCCCAAACGGATGGTCAAACCGAGATTGTGAATAAATGGATTGAAGGCTATTTAAGAAATTACGTCACAGGACAACAAAAAGCATGGATCAAATGGCTACATCTAGGATAATATTGTTACAACTCAATGCACCACATGTCCATCCGAATGAGCCCCTTCAAAGCTTTGTATGGGTATGAACCCACTATTTTTGGAAGTCTGATTACTCAAGAAAGTCAAGTACTCCGAGCTAGAGACTTTGTGCAAGAAAGCAAGGACATTCTGAACACTTTGAAGGACAATCTACACCAGGCCCAAACCAGTAGAAGCTATATGCAGACAGACATTGCACTGAAAGAACCTTCGAGGTTGGAGATTTGGTCTTCCTAAGATTACAACCTTACAAACAATCTTCCATCATGTTCAATGGAGCAGAAAAGCTAAGACCTCAGTTTTATGGACCTTACAAAATCACAAGAAGAGTGGGGGAGGTAGCATATGAGCTAGAACTACCCAACAACAGCTGCATTCACAACATTTTCCATGTTTCAAGGTTGAAGAAGATGCTCGGTAAACAAGTAAAATCTTGTGAAGAACTACCCCCCTTGGACGATGAAGGTAAATTGATCTTGGAACCTGAAATCATTCTTAATAGGAGAGATAAGAAGTTAAGAAATAGAAGCATCCCAGAATTCCTGATAAAATGGAAGGGCTTACCAGAGGAAGACTCTACATGGGAGAGCAAAGAAATTATCCATCACCCAAATCTCCAAGTTGCTTGAGGACAAGAAAAATTTGAGAGGGGAAGACTGTCATATCCCCAAAGAAACTCTCATTTACATAAATTTATTAAAAGATTAATTTTACTTCTTGAGCTTCACAAGGTGTAAAAAGGAAAATCAATATATATATATGTAAAATAATAATAATAGATATATATAAAACAATAATTAAATAATAGATATGTATATATATAAAATAACAATTAAATGTTAAATTTTAATTAAATCACAACTTCCACATAAAAGAATGCTATAAATAAAATAAATATGACATCTTCCTACAAAAAGCGAATTAAGGAAAAAAATGCAAGATTTAGAATTCATTTATTTTCAAAAGCTTTGTTCGCAAAAGACGTCTCCCCTCAGGCAAGCGACATACCCATGAAGAGCATTGACATGTATAAGATGCTCGAGGGAGAATGGGGATGAGTGTTTTTCGAAGGAGCAGAAAGCGACAGGATAGAAGGCAGAGATTGATCATACCTGTGAGTAATCTCACCTAGTTTCTTTGTCTGAATTTCTAGAACAGATTTACACATGTTGTATGAAATTAATATGTAAGCTTGGTCATCCAACATATTTTCCTTTTTAATTCAATCAACAAAGCACATTCTTACCTAAGTTTATAGTATGAACATTTTGTCTGGTTTGGTCCCGAAAATAGAACAATACCCGTGCCTGAACAGGGGTGTTGGTATGTAGGCGGACTATGATCCGTGGAAACACCCAGTAGTATAGTTTCCTGTCCTTCAGAATAGAAATTCCATAATAAAAGAACTGCAAGTCTATTAGACAATATCTGTTACAAATATTAATTGCGTCAAACTCTTCTGGGATCACAACACCGCTACAATGTGTATTACAGTAAGACTGAGTATACTTATAGAAATACTGACATTGCTTAGCTTAGAATTGCATGCTAATTAATGTGCACAATGAACAGCTTAAATAATCAAACACAAAAGTAAATATCGTTGATTCAGAAATACAAACTATTATTTTATCATTCATGTGCAGTAGAAACAGATTAATCATAATTTTAGAAAATGAATATTGTTCAATTAGCATCTTGTACTAATTTTTCAAGGCTTCTATATGTATGTATAATTTTACAAGAACTGAAATTTGGATATTTGATACTGCTAGACTACTGCTTGCAAATAAACTATCTGATCTGAGCATGTTATCCTATCAAGAGAGATGAATCATGTCTTAAGTAGATTGCCTAAAAACCCCATTCTCAACCTCTTAGGCCCAGTTAAGGGATTGGGCACTTTAGCCCCTTAGGCTCTTGATTCGGGATTGGGTTGTAAGATTGGGGGTCCCACCTAGGCTTCAGCCCCTTAGGCCCTGAAACAGGGATTGGGCAATTAGGAGGTGGTAGGCCTTAGGCTACTTAGGTCTGTCATGGTTCCTTTCCCTTAATAAGATACATGACTCCCTCACTGTATTCTTACTTCATGTAGAATGTGATATATCTGTTGTTTGGAACTTAGACATTAAAGCTAACTCTTGGACATTTGGATATGTATACAAAAATGAGTGCAGATTGCAAATACTGAACAAACCTTGGAGAGGAATAGGAACGTCAAAGTCTTACTTTTGTAACTTCCCTCAACCCTGACAGGTAAGGACTTTTACAAAGCATGATACTTCTTTCACACATCCTCTCTTGGAAACATTAGGCATAATGTTCCCTAACATGAGACTTTGAACAAACTAAGAAAAATCCCTTTGAACATTCCTTGCACTATTTTGCATTTACAATGTCTATGAGTGTCAAGTATATAGAGTTTTTCTTACCTCATAGAACTCGAAGACCATTTTTGTGTGGTGCCTTATTAAAGTTATTAGGAGGTATAACTTTGGTATGGTTGAGTGGGAAGCCCATTCCAAGGCATGACTTTCCCCATAGCCACTAGCGTGTGTGTGAGCACTTATCGGTCGTACGTGTCTCACTTGGTGGATAGCCAAGAGTTTCATCACCTCAGAGTGATAAACAACCTAGATCTGATCCACAACGTGTTGGACAAATGGTCGAAGCTTGATCCACCTTTTTATTTTCACTCTTCTCTTCCTCCTAGTTATTTCCATTGCATGATCACGTATCTTGTTCTATTTTTCAATCATTCACCTTGTGCATGTCCTTTTGTGCTTCTGTTGGTTTGACTTAGGATCTTGGATCTTGGGGGCTTGTGCAACCTCCTTTGATCTTTCTCATCCTAGACCATCGGCATTGGTATGATTGGACCCATCTTGAATGTCTACTTTAGTGTGAGTTTGAAGTAGGTTCATCCTCTCACTAAAGTGGGGGCTAATTGTAACCATGAAAAAAGTATCCCTTTTTCTTTGCTTGATTTGGGATTGATTGATGTTAAATTGGATTTAACAAGGCCTTTATTTAGTGTTGTGAGGTGTTTTACACATCCACATTAGGTATTGGACCCTTGAAAAATAAATAAAATGCATCTAATGATGTCTTGTAAAGGTGATTGTAAAGTGTTGTAAAAGACTTTCACACTTCTGTAGACTAGATGGACCTATTGTCCCCTTAATTCAATGTTATAAATGTATTTAATGACATTATCACATTAATCTAGAAAGCTTGTAAATTAAACCTAATTCTAATCTAGTGTTGTAATGTGCTTTACACATTCACATTGGATGTTGTGCCTTTCTAGGCTACGTGGACCTCATTTTAGTGTTGAAAAGTGTATTTAATCACACTTTCACATTGAACTTTGTGTCCCTAGCTCTAATTACCCTTTTCATCATCATTAATAGGCCCCTATGGCCCCATATTGTGCATCCTGAGGCTTAATTTGATCAAAGCCCTTATTAGAACAACGTAAAAATTGAAATTCTTCACTCCATGACAATCTAGATGGAAAAATAACCCCTGTGGGACCAAGTCACCCATCTAGGTGAATTAGTCTCATCCAAGTGGGACTAAGTCGCCCAACTTGGTGACTTAGTCCCATTTGGGCTATTTTCGAGGTTTGAGGGGGAAAAATTGGATTTTAAGTTTATTTTTCCTCCATGTCGGCCTTGGGGGTCAAATTAATGGGAAAAGTAGGTGGATTTCCTATAAATACAAGCTTCTAAACCCTAATTCATAATAATTCATTATTCATCCATCATCCATTATGTTCTTAAGTCAAGCAAGCTAGGGTTTTAGCATTCTAAGCCATCAAGGTAGCTTTCTAAGGTATTCAAGGGCATATTCTTCATCTATTGCTGCATAAATTCAAGATCTATCATCATGGAAAGTTTCTAACTCCATTATTTCATGCTTCATTACATTATTTATTCATTTTAGTTTAATTACCTAAAAAGGGGTTTGACCAAGGCAAATCCCCATGCCCTAACATTCAACATTTCTCTCTCTTTCCTTGTGTGTTTGCAGATTTAGGTACCTTGAAGGCTTGGAAATCATTGGAGGATAAGTTGAATTTTTTTTTAAGACATCTTGATTTGATAGGTCAAAATATCCATAATAAGTCAATTATAGTGCCAGAAATTAGAGTTTTAGAGGCAGCCACCTATCAAGAACTGAAGTGCAGACCAAGGGCTTCCGTTTCCACTTTTAGATTTTTAGAAAAGCCAAAGTGGACTAAGTCACCATTAGTGAAAACTTAGTCCCATTGCACATGTTTTTTAGAGTTTTTTGTAGATTTGGATACCCATTTGGCCAAAATGGGCTTCAATGCAATTTTCTAGATCTGGGACTAAGTTGCTCAGAATGGCGTAAGTGTCCCAGTAGGCCAAATTTTTAGGATCAACAACATTTCTAGTCTTGACTCCAATCTTCAAAACATTTCCAGGTGCATGATTTATGTTTTAATTCCCTATTCTATTTTATTTTCATTTCTATTCATCTTTCTAGGTCTTTTTGCATTCAACACTATGTTTTTCATACATCTCGCATTTAATTAGTTTTGCATCAATAATTCATTTTCTTTTTTAGTTCTTTGCATTTAGAGCATTACATTTAGGAATATTCCATTCATATTTGCATTAGTTTTGAGTGGGTACATTGCACATTTTGGCCTACCTCTCTCCTTTTAGGTGAAAAATCCTAGAAGTGTTAGAGAGCATTAGGGTGCCAAAATCTTTGTCCACAATCAGATATTAAATAAAAAGGTGGCTCACTGTCGGGGTGGCTCACTACCAGGTTGGCTCACTACTAATGGGCTCACTGCCCTAAATAAAAATAGTTGTTACAGTTGAGAGATGGCTTATAGTTGGAGAGAATATTACAAAATTGAACTGTTATAATTGTATTTGCATATGCATGAATACAGTTCTCGCTGAGGCGCAAGACTTATGTACAATCACAACTCTATCTAACTATATCGCATTGATATTTCATTGTAATACATTGCATATATTCATTCAAACTCATTTTTGTGATTATACCACTTCACATATATAACGGGTCTCCATATCCACTTATTTGGCTTGCACTGGAGATATAAGCGGATGAACATGTTACACAAAATGTTGAAGATGTCAACATAGATATCCCACACTATACTGAATAGTGTTGGACCAAAAATCTATGTAGACCAAAAACCTTATGCCGATAACATCGCTTCTGGAACAAGAGATAAGCCGGAGATAGAAATATTAGACCGATCAATGACATCAATGACAAATATCAACAATCTCCCCCTTTGTCATTGATGGCAAACAAAAATTCAATTTCGGAAAGCAAAAAATTCAAAAGAGATAAACTTAAAAACTCCCCCTAAGATGACTATCTTTGTTTTCCAAAAAAAATCTTTTCTCTATGTTTGTTCCCCTTTTTGCATCAATGAACAAGGGGTGTTGGGTGAAAACTAGTTAGGATGTGTTGGATGCACCACTGGAGAAGGACTATTTGATTTTTTGAAGATGGGTGATCCATTTACCCTTATTATCATTCCACTATGGAATTGCTTTAGTTAACATTTGTGAATGAACCTAGATAGATGCAAGAAGAGATTCTCCATCTATAATGGAGCAAGGTTCAAAAAGAGTATCATGTTGTGTCTTCAGGAGGGCATGATTCATTAATGAAATACTATTTTCACACATCTCCCGAAGATTTCCTAAGGGCAGAATGATGTCGCACTGTTATTGTAGTTCAAAGTACCTCTTGTGTAGTTCCTCAATTGAGGATCTCCTAGAGCCGAATAAATCTTCAGATAGCTTGAAAGATAGGTATGCCTACCAGATTGTCGACTCAATTGAGTCAATCTCTTTTCTAATTTCAGTAGTGGCATCCGACCACTACATGTTGTACACATACAGAGAGTTTCCTTCTTCTAGAAGGTCTTGACCTTGCCAAATTAGCTATTGAAGGTTTAAGAAGGAATTTGCACACTGATCATTTAATTCTTGCAAGAGTTTATTCCTTTCAGCTTCTTTTTCCCTCTATATTTTTTCATTCATATAGGCAGAGAGGTCCTTTACAACATTGACTAGTGATCTGCATTTGTCTGTATTGCTTTTGGATTGATCTAAATTGCATTTTGGAATAATGCTTTGGAGATCAAAAATGGTTTCCTCAATCAGATTATCCTTTTCTTCTAATTCCTTAACCATGTCAACTTTGGCTGAGGCCTAAATGGATTCACTGATTCAATTTAGTACTTGCTTGGGAAAGTACTATACTACAACGAAATGGAGAAGGGTAATGGAGGTGAATCATAGAATTGCATGTGTGTTTGGTGAGATCTGTCATTTATAAATGTTTTTATCTTCCATTGTTCTTCATTATTATCTTGGGTTTAGTTTGATTTATGCTTTGTATTGCTAACCTTGGAATTTTCCCTGTGCTACATCTGGTGAACCTGATGATGACCCCTTGACGTACTCTAGCTCATTAGTCGCCCGAATTCCCTTTCATCTGAAGCCTAGTGGCTCACATAGTGTGCACATTAGGGATCATACCATAGCCTCATTCATCTACTATATCTACTGCCCTTCATATTTTTCACTCATACTTTCATCCCGATCGGGTCCTTTCATCCAACATGGTCATCCACACAGGATCGAGGCATCATCAAGGCAGTCTATGGATCTGGTGTTTATCAATTCTATACATAGCTTAAATAATTCTAAACAAGGTTAATTTTCTCAAGATCAATATATACCTTGGAAGAGGTGATAGGCCAGACCATAATTGGTGAAGCAAGTAAACTCTTCAAGGCATCATTGGAATAGGTACCAATGGCAATACTTGTAGTTTCTTCTCTTTTCTCAATTGCCCCTTCTACAAGTTCTTTACTTTCCTCTTGCTCGGGGTTTCCTTCCTATTTACTGGCATCAACTTCTTTTGCAATTATCTCTTCTTCTTTTCTTCCTATTTCCTCTCTTTCCTTCTCAATTTTCTCTTCTTCTCTTTCAACTTATTTTTCTCATTCTTCTTTTATATTCATCGAAGCAATACCTTTATCCAGAGAATGAGAGTTCTTAATTTCTGGAGGATCCAAATCTAGATTATACATTTCTGCATTTGTATATTCTGGTACAAGATTTACAACATTTTCAGTATCCAAATTTTCATGAGAGATAGTGGAGGTAGCATATGTAGCAAAGCCATCATCAATCAACATCCCAAGTTTTCCTGCCATGCTTGTGAGCTTATCAATAACTTTTGCTTTCAATTTTTGTGCAGCTTCTTTTTTTTCCATGAGGGTGTGTTCTCTTTTCTTTGTCCTTAACTCTGACTGACTGATGTCTTTAAAATTTTATAAGCTTTCTTCTTTTACAAGTTTTGAAATAGTAGAGATAACTTCATTTACAATATCCTTATCAATCTGCCTAGCATTTGATCGGATTGTGTTTAAACCAACCCACAGACTATCAAGAATATCCTCTTTAAAGTTTTCTACATTCCCATCTAATCTTGAGTAGTACAAAACAAATTCTTGTGTAATGTTTTATTTTCCCTTGGATGTGGTAGTGTTGTATAAATCACCAGCTTCTTTAAAGTTTCCTTCAACAAGAATTTCAAACAAAGTTTCTACATCAGGAGTATCTTGGGTTACCTCTTTCGATTTCTTCTCCCGGACTGTAATATGGTACTTGTTTGGTTTAGATTCTTCAATAACAATTTTAACCTTAGAGGCTTTCGCTTCTTTCACCTTCTTGCTTGGAGTAGGTTGAGGAAGGCCTTTCTTCCTCTTAGCAAACAAACTCTCCTTTCCTTCCGAAGGACCAACTGCCTTTACGAGACTACCAAATGAGCTACAGGTTGCACTCTGAGTAATTCTTTTAATTTCCCAAAGATCTTCCTTAGTTATACCTCCTTCTTCCTTTATCACCTTCAAAGTCTTTTGTACTCTCTTTTTGCTTTCCTTTGAGATCTGCTCATCCCATATTTCTCTAAAATTTTCCTCTGTTGTGTCGAACCTTTTCTGAGAGGCATCTACTAGACTTTCTAATAGAAATTTTGCAAGACATTCAACATATTCTTCTGATATTTCATACCCCAATTCTGGTATCCAATGAGTTCTTGGTACAATAGCTTCCATTATACATTTGTCGACAGTGACAATGAATATGATGTCATCCTTGTATTTAGTAATTGAAGATTCAGGGATTATATCCTGGTTGTGCATCTTGTACTGTAATGAAGAGAAAAATGAAGTGAATGCCATTTCTTGTGTAGAATACCTCATAGCTACATTTGTGAATGTATGAACTGCCAGAGACCCACCGTCAAAGACAGCCTGAGTAAGGTTTTCAACCTCCTTGTTTTTTATCACCTTCAGTATTAGACGAATGCCATTGTCATTCAACCCAGTAACAACCTTCATAACTTCTTTGTTGATAAGGTGAGTTGTATCTAACCATAGAAAAGTGTCATGAAACCTACTCATATCCATTCTCACCCATTTATCATCAAAATAGAAATGTGGAAACTCATTCCAGACATGTAGTTTCTTTTCCACTAGAACCTTGTATTCCAGTTTGACATTGAAGTCATCACCAGTGATTTCATTTATCCATAAATTAAGTAACTTGGTGTGGTTGAACTCCTCGAGCTTCGAATGAATGTAAGCCCTAACATCTTCTGAAGGAATGACTCCGTACGAGATTCTCGACAAACAACCATATCATTTTTGATAGATATATCTAGATATTTCTTGAATTCAAGATGAGGCTAAGATGTTACAATGACCAAAGTGGGAGAACCCATAGCTGTAAATGTAGAGAAATAGAAAAATTCAAGAAAAATACCTCTTGCAGATACACAAACCCTAGGATGCAAGGTGAATCCTTTCTTCTCCTTAGCTCCTTGTAATCTTTTCACTTGAATGATCAATTTTTTTTTGTTGATTTCACTTTTAAGCTAATTCTGTAATAAGTGCACCCTTTTCTGCATTAAATGTGCCATAGAACTTTTCGTGATTCCCTATTTGTTGGACTAATGTAACTTTAACAGATGTCCATAAGATGCTTGTTGATATCTCCTATCTATCGAAGGCTCCTTGATCAAGCAGTTCTAATAGGCTTGCAATCTCTTTTCTCTTGAAGGAGGAAGAGGCAATCTGAAATTTCTTCCCCCAGGCAATAGTCAGAGAATAACTAATTACCGAAGTAGATGTCTGCATCGGAGCTAGAACCATTATCCTCTTTTTTTCTCTAGATCTTCTTCATTTTTTGGCCTTGACCTTTTCTTTGTTGATTTTCTTTGTTGGTTTTGTTGGCTTGACTACACTAGTTTTGCAAAGTCTTGCAATGTGCCTAGTTTTATTGCAGTTATAACACCTGTTGGTTTTCTTCCTTTGTCATGACCAGCATTGTTCAACCTTATGTCCATATGCATAACATGCATAGCAATAACCACTGAAATAATTGTTTCTATTTGGTTTCCAACATTGATCAACTTTGTGACCAAAACCATTACAATTGTAGCATCTACCAGAGTAAGTCATTTTTTTCTGAGTCATATTAGTTCTACAGTTTAATGCTTTATGACCCAATTTATTGCAATTGAAACAATGACCATTAAAAGAAAAGGATTTCCTACTTCCCTATTGCTTTGCTAGAGACTTCCCTTTGTTTTCTTTTTTGGATTCAATTTTAGCTTCTTTTACTGAATTAGGTTCTTTCCTTTTATTATGTGAGCATTTTCCAATTTCATAGCCTAAGCCTTCCTTGTTTTCCGATAGTCTTTGGGTTGCTAAAATTTCATCAAGCTTTTCCGAACTTGCTTTGTATTTGATCTATTGTTTCTTTGATTCTTCTAAATCTGATTTAAGAGATGCAACTTCTTGTTCCAACTTCTTGTATTCGTCATATTTTCCTTTGATTACGTTATTCAGATGTTCCTTGGTCTTTTCGTCTTCTTCACCCTTAGCTTTCAAATCAAAGATAGTACTATTTTCTAGCTTGAGTTCATTACTGACCTCCTTGTGCCTTAGCTTGAATTTTTGGATTTGATCCTTCAACGTACTAATGCAACCATTTTCCATTTGAATATTTTCTAAGAGAGCCTTGTTTTCATCTTCAATGATTTCAAGTTCTTCAAGAACATACATGAGTTCTTTCTGATCCATGGTAGATTTGGGTACCATATGTTCAACCTTCTGGACCTCCTTTGAGTTGTTAGAATCTTCTAAAGGATCTGACTCTGATACTAATTTTTGAACATCTGAAATAATAAGAGGGGAGGGGTGAATTAGTATTCCTTTAAAAATATTAGAACTTTTGAATAACTTTCCACATAACATAAATAAAAGTATTGAACATAATCAATGCAACATAGCTACACATGACACCAATATTTTTACATGGAAATCCAAGAAGGGAAAATCCACGGAGAGGGTTAACTCTCAAGTATTAAGTAACTAGATACAAAATACAAAGGTTTCTCACTATCGAGTTGGCTCACTGTTGGTGGGATCACTACCCTAAATAAAAATAGCTATTACAACTAAGAGATGGCTTACAGTAGGAGAGAATATTACAAAATTGAACTATTATAATTGCATCTTCATATGCATGAATATAGTTCTCGCTAAGGCATAAAAATTATGTACAATCACAACTCTATCTAACTATATTGCATTAATAGTTCATTGTAATACATCACATATATTCATTCAAACTCATTTTTGTGATTATACCGCTTCACATATATACCGGGTCTCCATATCCACTTAGTCGGATTGCACTGGAGATATAAACAGATGAACATGTTACACAAAATGTTGAAGATGTTGGCATAGATATCCCATGCTGTATCGAATAGTTTCAGACCAAAAATTTGCATAGATCAAAAACCTTATGCCGACAACATCGCTGCCGGAATAAGAGATAAGCTGGAGATAGAAATACCAGATCGATCAATGACATCAATGACAAATATCAACATAACCATTATAGTGAAATTGAATTTTTGAAATAGTAGTAGCCATTGAAATATTATTCCTTGTATTATTGGTTTATTTAGGAGGAATTTCAGAGGTTCATGATCAATATAAAAAGTGAAGGGTGTAGATAAGAGATAATTACAAAATTTATATAACACATAGACCATAGCTAATGCTTCCCATTCAATGGTGTAGTTTTACTTTGCTTGGGATGAATTTTGATTGGAAAAAGTGATAGGGTGATCCATGTTTCCTCTTGGTTGAGCTAGAATCACTCCTATTGCTATTATGGAGGAATCTACATGAACATGGAAAGGGGATGACCAATTCAGAAATATAAGAATAGGTTCTTCTGCAATCTTTTGTTTCAATGTATCAAATGATTGTTGGAATTGCTTGGTCCATGTGATTTTTTTTTTGGTTTTCATTTTGAGAAAATCTTCTAAGAAAGTAGCTAGATTGGAATATCTTTTGATGAATTTCTAGTGGTATCCGGTGTAGCCTAAATTTTTTTAACTTTCGGTGTTGTTTTGGGCGGAGGCAATGTCAGAACTAAAGCAACTTTCATGGATAGATCATTAATCCTTATTTACATATCATATATCCTAATAGTGTGCCAAATGGTACCACAAAAATGCATTTCTTGAGATTCAAGGAAATTTTCATACTCCTACATCTCTCTAACATAGTCTGAAGGGCCTGAATATGATTTTTGACTAACCCATACACAATCCAATCATCTAGGTAAAATTTTAAGAAGTCATGTATAAATTCTTTGAATGTATTTACCATGACCCTATTGAAGATAGTTGGTATATTTTTTAAATAGAACGACATGAAAGTATACATGAATGATCCCCATTTTGTAGAAAAGGTTTTTTGGGTTGATCCTCCTCAAATTTGGACTCGATGATATCTAGAAAACCCATCAATGAATAAATATATTTATCTCCCATCTACAGAATCTAGTATTTCTTCGGTCAATAGGATATGGAAGGGGTTGTGGATGCATGCTTTATTAAGTTCTAGAAATATACACATATCCAAATTTCTCTGGTATTCTTATTCTGTATTACCATTGGGATGACCCATTCAAAAATCATCTACTAGTTTAATAATTCTTGTTGACAGCATCTTATCTATTTCTATCTTGAATTTTTGCTTCATGTTGGGGTTGAGGCGATAAGGTCTTTTCCAGCCAGGTTTGGTGCCTTCCTTTAACTGAATATTCATTACCCCCACTTCTGTTTTTATGCCTTCCATTTCTGTAAATGTGCGTGGGAAGGGTTCTTGATATTCTATCAATATTTCAGTAACTAATACTACTAGTGATTCATCCTAATAATCCCCAAGTTTGGCCAATTTAGGGTTTCCTTCATGAGCTATGTTTTCTTCCCTTAATTGGAGAGGCTGGTTAAAATATTGTTCTTTAGGTTCTATGTCCATTCATATTTTCATTTCCCCTTTTTCCACCATGATCTCTAGTTTTGGGTCTAGATCTTCATCACCTTGTTGTATGACACAACATTGATTTGGTACTTGTGTTTGTTTATCCATCCATTCAATTAGTTTCCAAATCCCTTATTTTTGGGGTAGTGGGTTTGTTGGTTGTGGTAAGTGGGTACTTTCAGGGGCTGAGGTGAATATGATTTTCTTAATTTAAATTCTTAATGTGGTACATATGTGCTTGTTTTCATCCCAAAAGAAAAATGTATGGTTGAATTCATCTTGGATTTATTTCCAATCCTTGGCATCTCCTCTTATTTCTTGATTGATGTAACAAGTTTAGACTATTGGTATCAAGGTCCAATAGAATAGGTTGATATAAAGACGATAATCATATTCACCTTCTTTTACCCATATGTGGGTGCAAGTTTGAATATATTCTAGTTTGATGGTTCCTTCGTATTTGGGGATTAGATTATTTTCACCACCTACTTGGAAATATCAAGCTTTGATTAAGATCCAAAATGTGTTCCATGTGGGGATAGAATTTTTGTGTATACCACCAATAGGAAGCGTTACATACCAGAGTGCCTTGAAGGGCAGTGATCCTTATAGTATCATCTTGTAATGTTCTTTCATGTCTGCAATATATTCTTTTAGGTCACCTACTTCAAAAAATCGTGGCAATTGAATATGTGAAATGACTCATTGGATATGGTTAATGTGGTTTAGATTTGTTGTTCTTTCTGATTATTTTGTACTAGGTGTGCTAAGTGAATGGATGTGTATCATGAATACCCTTTTGAATTCATATATTTTATGTTGCAGTACTATGTGGGTTTTGAATAGGAAGTAGAGGTTCTTTGGATCTTCCTCTTCTTCATCTTGTACAATTTCCTCCATCTATGTTTTATCTTCTCTTTCTCCTAATGGGATGTGAACTATTTTTGTCTCATTTTCCAAAGATATTTCCTCCTTCCTTGCATACACTATGCCAATGGAATTAATAAACCATTTCAATCCAACCAATTCTCTAAAGATGTTGAAAGTTTCTTTCATCTCTATGACTTCAGAGTCGACAATTTATTTGATCCCTTTAATATTTACTTCTACATTCTTCCATGTTCCTAATGTTTCCATTCCCAAACCATTGACCGAACTATTGTTCATAGGTGTTCTAATGAGTTTAGGTCTTTCGAGCCGCTCCCAAGCTTTTCTAGAATTATATTGAGGTCCACACCTAGATCAATCATTACATGGTAACTTTAGCATTTTTCAAATTGGTGGTGATTAATAAGAGACCATTTTTCCAATTCCAATCTTCTATAATTTTATGTACTTTTTTTTACTTCTACTTATTCTAATAATTTCCTAATTGTTTCAATTTGACTAACATATCTTTATTTTGAGCTAATGAGGCTAAACTCTTCAACATCATTATCTCTTAAACTAAAAAACATGCTACCTCATCCTTTTGTTGTTGTATAATGTGTTTCCTTGCTTTCTCCACAATTTTTTCATGTTGTTTCTTGCTTGAGCGAAAGTAGTCATACTCTTCTTCAAATTATTCATTGATTTCTTCATTTTCCCTTTCATTCTTTCTGGTATCTGTTCCTTGTTTGGTTAATGCTATAGCTTTATTTTTCTTTGTTTCAAATTTATTTTGTTTTCTTATCCGCGGTGGTTGTTCTTCTTTGGAATAATCCTCATTTGATGTGTCTAATGACCATTTATCTAGTATTTGGAAAAATTTCACTCCTTTTGGTACTTTTCTTATCACTCTTGCTCCTTTATTGTCTTGTAATTTATCACTTCTTGAAATGTGTTGTATTTTGATAATATTGTTG
Organism: Sequoia sempervirens; assembly: GCA_007258455.2. NCBI lineage: Eukaryota > Viridiplantae > Streptophyta > Pinopsida > Cupressales > Cupressaceae > Sequoia > Sequoia sempervirens. The sequence continues at coordinate 110,343 of VDFB02342479.1, forward strand.
AGCCTTATCACATCTGAATATGCCATGGGAATCATCTCCACATAAAGGACATTTCCTTTTCTTTTTTGATGAACATTCTATGGCATAATGACCTATTTTACCGTAGTTGTAACATGTTACATCACTCCTTTGGTGGCATATAGTCTTGTGGTAGGATTTTCCGTAATGCATATGTGTTTTCCATGGAGGATTCCTATATCCTAGATCATATAGAGGTCTTTATACCAATCCTTTAACATATGCCATGCTTCTATTTGTATCTACATCATAGTTTCAAATGGTGCATAGGGAATCTAGGATCGGGATGATTCTGTGTGTTTTGGACTTGAAATTGATTTTTAAGACAATCCTCTGTGATGTGACTATACCATTCTTGGTATGTCCCACAATACATTGAGATAGTTTTGGCCAAAATTATCTTTAATTCTACATGTAATGTGGTGGTGATTCTTTCTCCTTGAGCCTTAGGGAAATCATTTTGGAGGTGGCCTTCTCATGAGAAATACGTGCACCAGATTTCTTTGGTTTTCTTTATTCCTTCTTTTGCTAAGATTGAATTTTGTATCATTAGTTGTTCTCCTACAAGTTGTAACTTCTCAATATTCTCCTTTATATCATCCTTCTAAGGTTTGATCCAATTTTGTGCTTCAATGTGGTAGGCCATAGTGATTAGATCTACATAAGTGTTGAATATTCTACCATCCAGAGCTTCTCTTATATCTTTTTGAAGTCTGAAAATAAACCATTCTATCTTATATGTCTTTCTATCAATGGTTCTTCTAGTTTGTGACAAACTTCCTTGAATATTTTATCATATTCTTTTACTGATTCTTCTTTCCTCTATTCTAGTTCTCTCATTTTACTTACACTTTCTGTTGGAATGTTCGGTGTGTCAAAGTTAGCTAATAAATCTTGTTTTAACTCATTCCAGCTTCTCCAATGTTTAGGATAGGTCTTCTTCTACCAATCTAATACATCTTTCCTGAGTGAGGATACAAAGTCAAGTAATTTTGGTTTATCTTCATCAATATCTTACCTTTCCCATAGGGATTCTAATAAAAATATGTGCTCTACTGCTTATGTGGTATCTTTCCCAAATACGGGGATCTTGATTGAAGATTCCATTTCCTCCTTTATTTAATTTCAACCTTCCAGATTTATGGAGTAGGGTTTTCTCCTTTTTGTTTCTTTATATTTTTAATAGTTTAGGGTTTCTATTCTCTACCCTTGTCTCTTGCTAGTTTTATATCAAAGTATCCACTCTCAAGCATTTCTTCCCACTCTACTTCTTTTCCAACTTCTCTTGTTCCCTTGTCTTGCATTATCTCTTCTTGTAAAATTCTTCGACTCTTATATGACCGAGGGGATGGATCTTGGTTGGAGCGTTGTGACTCTTCAAGATATCTTTTTATTTTCTTATTTGTTAATTTTATTTGATTGGAAACATAACTCTTTGTCCAAGTCCAATTTATTTTCATTACTTTTCCTTATTTCTTCTTCTTTTAATTTCCTTATGCTTTTATTGACTAATTCTTCTAAATACTTTTCTTGAATCAATGGAGTCTTCTCTAGAGTTTTTAAGAATTCTATAAATCTATCCTCCAAGTTAATAGTTAGGTTCAACCAATGTGGTTTGTTATCTAGAAATGAAGGAAATTTCTAGGTGCCAACACTAACTATTTTTTGTTTCACTAAATTAGATGTTAAAAGAGATTGCCCCTACACAATCTATGGTGCATTCTACTATAAAGACAATAAGAAGGGCTTGAAACCATTCAATTAACAAATGCCACTAGTTGTAAAAATATCATATGTACAAATATTCTTAACTTTAGCTTATACAAGTTAACACATGCATTAAATTGCATAAGTTTTGCATAACTAATAACTAAATTTTATTGAAAAAAGGGACCACTTCCTATGCTAAGTGAGGGCCATTTTACAATAACTTTATTATTACATTCAAAGTAAAATAAATAATAAATTGAAAAAATAAATGTCCCAAAATATACTAAAAAAATAACTCGACTTAATGGAAAAAATTATTTGATTTTTAAAAAAATTACTACTCACTTTTTCCTTCTACTTATATTCTAAATAATCATTCAAACACTTTATCAAATTCTCATTATCAAGATCCTTAAGGAAATTCACTTTGAAATTGAATTTGTCACACATCTTCCAAGAGAAATAGAACTAATTTCTCATATCATATAAACCCTTATCAAGATTCTTGAAACTCGACTTGAGTTGCATCAACTAGTCAACCACATTTTCATCTACCTTATTATGCAATTCTTCTATTTTATTTTTAGTGATTTCTGAATTTCTTAAGTTGAATTCATACTATTAGTACTCATATCTACTAGGTTCAACTTGATCACAAAACTTACAAAATCCTTAAAAGTTATCCTACATTTTGTTCAATTCTTCTCTTTCTTCTAGAATATTTTGAATATGTTGAATTATTAAGTCCCTTTTGAATGTCATCTCCTTGACATAATTTGGTAAAATCCTCATCATTTGATTGCAAGATATTATTTTTTACATAATCTTTAAAGGATATTTTACTTATACCTCTTAGTAAATACAACTCCTCTTCATACATATCATGTTATTTTCTCATTATTTGTTGATTAAAATTGCAACCAAATCCTACCTTCTTAGAAGCTTTGTAAATCAATGTGTCTATCTAGTTGTATAAAGCATGTGCCTTGTATTTTTTTTTTTGTAATTTGTCAACCTCACCCTTAGACATCAAAACCAAGGTATCTATAGAGTTACTTGGGAGATAATTCACTAGAATTATCAAAAAAATTACAAAATTTTGATGTTGGTGTAGCTGCTCCTGAAACTATCCTAGTTTCTTGATCTTTTGCACTTATAGGCTTCATAGTTTCCATGGCTATGTCAAAAGAATTTATCTTCTCATCTCCTTTTATTTTCCCCAAATTGACTTAGGCAACCTAATAGTCTTAAGGGGTTATTTTCTTGGCATCCTTGTCTATTATAAGAGTTGATATTTCAACAGTCCTTTCTCTATTCTGGTTGGCCCAAATTGCCAAAAGGATTTGGGGTTTCTTTTGAGGTATTTTTTTTATTCACCATAACAATCCCAACTTCCAATTTTAAAGGTTCTATCTATACAATTCTCCTTTTGGTATAAAAATCCAACTTAATCCAAGTTGAGCTTGTAGAAACATTAAATGCATAGTATTAGCTCCAATTTTAATCATTAAAATTTTAAAATTTTTCCCTTATCTAAGCCTATGGTGGTTGTGCAGATGTGTTTTCTTGGTGCCTGTAGATTAAATATTTATATAGGTTGAGCATTTTCAGCATCACTATTTTTCCATTTGGATCCTAAAACAGCTACAACTTATGTTCTTCTCTAAAGAAACTATGCAAAAATGGGTAGATGTGGTAAGGTTCAAATAATGAAGTTCTATTAATTGGCTTGCCACATCATGAACCTGGAGAATAGAAAAAGATTTCACCAGCCGATAAGGCAATAGTTAGAGAAAGTTTGCTTCAATTCATAACCTATGTTCCTCCTTTGCTAAGATTGTGCCTACTGTATCTCATCTGGGCAGACTCTAGTTTTCTATGCATCAGGAGCACAATTTGTAGAATGCCTTAAAACTATTATAAATGCAAGTTATCTAGAGCAATAGTGTAGCTTTCTTCCTTGGGTCAAACACAATTTGCAAGATCATTAAGTATATGTTGTTTTATATGCGCTAAGAATTATTTCAAGGAAGTATGAGTTCTGAGGATGAGTGAACTCCTATCTTATCATTGATGAGGCATTTCCTCCTCTACTTATATTTTCAATCGCCTTGTTCAAGTTTTAAATCCTACACTGGAGATAGCAAAGCTTATAAATCTTATTTGTAAAATATTTTGGTCATCTATATACTTAGAGGTGACCAAGCAACTCTTTGATCTATGTTGGAAAGACCAGTTCCTATGGAAAGGCAATCAATTGATCCAAAACAACACAAATCTTGGGAATGGTGGAAAGTAAAGAAGTGGAAATGCATATTATGAATCAACTATATACATGATTTGGAGATACAAAGCTTCTTAAGCCAAATAACAATCCATCTACTCAAATGTTTCAGAAGCATTTTGCAGGGGAAATTTTAGAGTGCAATCTAAACTTGTTGAATGTTATTTGTCAGGGTGGTTACCTTCCATATAGGGTAACCAATCTTATCCTCCAGTATTTGAGTAGCAGCGTTTCCAAGACCAATACATATCAACTTTTAAAGCCACAACTGGATATAGTACCTTTTGAAATTATCTTCTCTCTTATGTGCTTCAATGATAAAGATGAGACACTATGGCATGAAGACCCTCATGAATATGTCAGGAAAGGTTATGATATTATTGAAGATCTGTACAGTTCCCACACTGCATTCATTGATTTCATTATAGAGCTAGTGCGGAAACATGGAAAAGAAAACATCCAAATATTCCTTTCCTTTGTTGGAAATTTTTTTGTCAACTATGAGGAGGCAACTCCAGGCTATAAACCATATAGGCAGAAAGACGACACTCTTTTAACCATTGGGACCTTATGCGATAAGCTAAAGCAGACTGAGCCATACAAATCTTAGTTGGAAGAATTGCTAGTGCAACATGTATTTCCCGAGTTTAGAAGCCAAGTTGGTCATTTGAGAGCAAAGGCTGCATGGGTAGTAGGCCAGTATACAGATATCACTTTTGCAGACTAGAGAAATTTCAGTGCAGCCTTACATAGTGTTGTAGCAGGATTGTGAGATTTTGAGTTGCCAGTGCGTGTAGATTATGTCTTTGCTTTGAGATCTTTGCGGAGGCTTGCAAATATTTGACTGAAATTCGACCAATCCTACCGCAACTGCTTGAGGAGTTTTTCAAGCTCATGAATGAAGTTGAGCATGAAGATCTTGTGTTCACTCTTGAAACTATTGTGGATATATTTAGGGAAGAGATGGCACCTTATGCCCTTGGATTAAGCCAAAACCTGGCTGCTGCATTCTGGAAGTGCATGCAATCTACTGAAGGAGACAAAGAGCTAGATGAGTCAGGTGCATTGGCTGCTATAAGATGCTTGCGTGCTATAAGTACAATTCTTGAATATGTTAGTAGGCTTCCTCACCTTTTTCCCTCAAGTGGAACCTATATTGTTTCCTATCATGAGAAGAATACTTACTACTGATGGTCAAGAGGTCTTTGAGGAGGTTTTGGGGATTGTATCTTACATGACATATCTCTTTTCGAGACCATCTCATTGGAAATGTGGAGTCTTTGGCCTCTAATGATAAATGCATTGGATGATTGGGCTATTAATTTCTTTGAAAATATTCTTGTTCCCTTGGATAACTACATATCCAGAAGCACCAAATTTTTTTACATGCAAGGACCCAGACTATCAACAAAGTCTCTTCAAAATGCTTTCATCTATAATGTCGGATAAAAATATAGAAGATCACGATATTGAGCCTTGAGTCAAAATTTCTGATTGCACAGAAATTACACAGAGCTACTACTTTGTTTCCCCAAACACAAATAGGGGAATACTCAAATGTGGAATAAACAAAACAAACGAGGAGAAATGCAAGCGTTCTTTCTATTCATTAAGCTGGAAATGGAAATACATAAATACATAGCATAAAAACTTCAGAAACTAAACTCTAAACTATGACTTTCAATCTGCTGGGAGCAATCAGCTGCTCAACCAAGTTCAAATAACTTCAGGAGCTCTCCAGAACTCACTGACAGGAGATACGCAGAGCTCTTTAGGAACAATCTCTGCTCACACACAGAACAAACAGCTGCTATTGTTCAGGAGCTTTTAGAAGCTCACACAAAACATTCTTTGTCTACAGACTGCTGCTGCACAGAAAGCTTCTTCTTCCAACTGAGTCTTCTCTACTAACTCTTCTTAGGTAACAGAATAATCTTCCTTCATTATTTTTGTCTTCAATCACATTCCCTCTCAAATTTGTAATTACCTACCAGCATTGAATTGGAATTCAAAAATTCCTAACATCATTTACTTCTTCTATAGTCTTCAGGGGCACGTCAAGAGCCAAGTGGGAAAGGAAATCCCCAAAACAATCTTCTAGCTGCTGGCAACGAATATTCCTGATAGGTAGGTGGACAGGAAGAGGCTCAGGAGCATTCAATTTTCCAACAAAATTTGACCAATCCTACCACAATTGCTTGAGGAGTTTTTCAAGCTCATGAATGAAGTTGAGAATGAAGATCTTGTGTTCACTCTTGAAACTATTGTGGATATATTTAGGGAAGAGATGGCACCTTATGCCCTTGGATTATGCCAAAACCTGGTTGTTGCATTCTGGAAGTGCATGCAATCTGCTGAAGCAAACAAAGAGCTAGATGAGTCAGGTGCATTGGCCATTATAGGATGCTTGCGTGCTATACGTACAATTCTTGAATATGTTAGCAGGCTTCCTCACCTTTTTCCCTCAAGTGGAACCTACATTGTTTCCTATCATGAGAAGAATACTTACTACCAATCGTCAAGAGGTCTTTGAGGAGGTTTTGGGGATTGTATCTTACATGACATATCTCTTTTCGAGACCATCTCATTGGAAATGTGGAGTCTTTGGCCTCTAATGATAATTGCATTGGATATTGGGCTATTAATTTCTTTGAAAATATTCTTGTTCCCTTGGATAACTACATATCCATAAGCACCAATTTTTTTTACATGCAAGGACCCAGACTATCAACAAAGTCTCTTTAAAATTCTTTCATCTGTAATGTTGGATAAAAATATAGAAGATCATGATATTGAGCCTTGAGTCAAAATTTTTGATTGCACAAAAATCACACAGAGCTGTTGCTTTGTTTCCCCAAACACAAATAGGGGAATACTCAAATGCGGAATAAACAAAACAAACGAGGAGACATGCAAGCTTTCTTTCTATTCATTAAGCTATAAATGGAAATACATAAATACAGAGCATAAAAACTTTAGAAACTAAACTCTAATCTATGACTTTCAATCTGTTGGGAGCAATCAACTACTCAACCAAGTTCAGATAACTTCAGTAGCTCTCAGGAACTCACTGATAGGAGCTACACAGAGCTCTTTAGGAACAATCTCTGCTCACACACATAACAAACAACTACTGTTGTTCAGGAGCTTTCAGAAGCTCACACAAAACATCCTCTGTCTATAGACTACTACTACATAGAAAGCTTCTTCTTCCAACTGAGTTTTCTCTACTGACTCTTCTTAGGTAACAGAATAATCTGCCTTCATTCTTTTTGTATTCAATCACATTCCCTCTCAAATTCGCAATTACCTACCAACATTGAATTGGAATTCAAAAATTCCTAACATCATTTACTTCTTCTACAGTCTTTAGGGGAACGTCAGGAGCCAAGTGGGAAAGGAAATCCCCAAAACAATCTTCCAGCTACTGGCAACGAATGTTCCTGATAGGTAGGTGGACAGGAAGAGGCTCAGGAGCATTCAATTTTCCAAAAAAAATTGACCAATCCTACCGCAACTGCTTGAGGAGTTTTTCAAGCTCATGAATGAAGTTGAGAATTAAGATCTTGTGTTCACTCTTGAAACTACTGTGGATATATTTAGGGAAGAGATGGCACCTTATGCCCTTGGATTATGCCAAAACCTGGCTGCTACATTTTGGAAGTGTATGCAATCTGCTGAAGTAGATGAAGAGCTAGATGAGTCAGGTGCATTGGCTACTATTGGATGCTTGCATGCTATAAGTATAATTCTTGAATATGTTAGCAGGCTTCCTCACCTTTTTCCCTCAAGTGGAACCTACATTGTTCCTATCATGAGAAGAATACTTACTACCAATGGTCAAGAGGTCTTTGAGGAGGTTTTGGGGATTGTATCTTACATGACATATCTCTTTTCGAGACCATCTCATTGGAAATGTGGAGTCTTTGGCCTCTAATAATAAATGCATTGGATGATTGGGCTATTAATTTCTTTGAAAATATTCTTGTTCCCTTGGATAACTACATATCCAAAAGCACCAATTTTTTTTACATGCAAGGACCCAGACTATCAACAAAGTCTCTTTAAAATGCTTTCATCTGTAATGTCGGATAAAAATATAGAAGATCATGATATTGAGCCTTGAGTCAAAATTTCTGATTGCACATAAATCACATAGAGTTGTTGCTCTGTTTCCCCAAACACAAATAGGGGAATACTCAAATGCGGAATAAACAAAACAAACGAGGATACATGCAAGCTTTCTTTCTATTCATTAAGCTGGAAATGGAAATACATAAATACAGAGCATAAAAACTTCAGAAACTAAACTCTAAACTATGACTTTCAATCTGCTAGGAGCAATCAGCTACTCAACCAAGTTTAGATAACTTCAGGAGCTCTCAGGAACTCACTGATAGGAGCTACGCAGAGCTCTTTAGGAACAATCTCTACTCACACACAGAACAAATAGCTACTGCTATTCAAGAGCTTTCAGAAGCTCACACAAAACATCCTCTGTCTACAGACTGCTGCTACATAGAAAGCTTCTTCTTCCAACTGAGTCTTCTCTACTAACTCTTCTCAGGTAATAGAATAATCTGCCTTCATTCTTTTTGTCTTCATTCACATTCCCTCTCAAATTCGCAATTACCTACCAGCATTGAATTGGAATTCAAAAATTCCTAACGTCATTTACTTCTTCTGCAGTCTTCAGGGGCACGTCAGGAGCCAAGTGGGAAAGGAAATCCCCAAAACAATCTTCCAGCTACTAGCAACGAATGTTCCTAACAAGGAGGTGGATAGGAAGAGGCTCAAGAGCATTCAATTTTCCAACAAAATTTGACCAATCCTACTGCAACTGCTTGAGGAGTTTTTCAAGCTCATTAATGAAGTTGAGAATGAAGATCTTGTGTTCACTCTTGAAACTATTGTGGATATATTTAGGGAAGAGATGGTACCTTATGCCCTTGGATTATGCCAAAACCTGGCTGCTGCATTCTAGAAGTGCATGCAATCTGCTGAAGTAGATGAAGATCTAGATGAGTCAGGTGCATTGGCTGCTATAGGATGCTTGCATGCTATAAGTACAATTCTTGAATATGTTAGCAGGCTTCCTCACCTTTTTCCCTCAAGTGGAACCTACATTGTTTCCTATCATGAGAAGAATACTTACTACCGATGGTCAAGAGGTCTTTGAGGAGGTTTTGGGGATTGTATCTTACATGACATATCTCTTTTCGAGACCATCTCATTGGAAATGTGGAGTCTTTGGCCTCTAATGATAATTGCATTGGATGATTGGTCTATTAATTTCTTTGAAAATATTCTTGTTCCCTTGGATAACTACATAGCCAGAAGCACCAATTTTTTCTACATGCAAGGACCCAGACTATCAATAAAGTCTCTTTAAAATGCTTTCATCTGTAATGTCGGATAAAAATATAGAAGATCATGATATTGAGCCCACCCCAAAAATTATTGAGGCAGTGCTACAAAATTGCAAAGGTTAAGTTGATGAATGGGTAGTGTCATATCTTAAAATTACAATTGAAAGGCTATGGAAAACTATTTAAGAGTTGTGAGAACTCAACTATGGAGAGATGTGGGTATATATATAGGCCAGAGCTGACCTCACAGGGCTTGTTGTGGAAAGAAGATCCATATAGTTCAGTGAATGGAAGTATGGAAAGAGAATTAACAAGTTCGGTGGAAATTTGTCTTAATGATGGAGAGTTGTAACTAATTTTGGAACAGTTGAATTTGATGATTAGATTGACATATCAGAATTTTGCCAATTGCAAGCATCTAAATTTGAAGTTGAAATACAACAAGTTGCTCCATCACAAGCTATCTTATCAAGAAAAAAACCAAGGCACCATACTCCAACCAGTATTGTCACCCCTGTGGTCTACCCTTTCACTCTTGTCAAGCCCTGAGGTGTACAAGGGGATGTTACACTCAATGACCTCAACTAGCATATTCTTATGCCTCACCCAGGAATCCAACAGGGTAGTGATCATGATGGCTTGGCATTACAACTTGTTTCTTCATCAACATACTCTAAGAAGGCAATAGAGTCTCTTAAAAAGATCCATACAAAAGGAAGTTTTTGTTTGGCCATGGATTCTGCAAATCCTAAGTCTAGAAAACCAAAAACCAAGAAATCTTAAGACATGTATTTTAATGATTTGAGTTATAGTCATAAAAATATATGGTCAACTTTATTATATGCAAGAGCAATTGAAAGTTAATTTTTAACTAAAAGAGGGATACAAATTTATTCAAACCAAAATAAAGCAATACAAAGCAAAGACATTACACTCTTGTCTATCTCCACTAAGTGGTCCAACTTTTGTGACAAATCTAGGGGTAATTGAAAGTTAATTAGTTTAGAGAAATGGTGGAATTGAATGGGATGAATTACTCTATTGACATTTAAAATAACAAGAAAAGGAGGAAAGGTTGAATTCGAAGAGGCAATCTTGTAACTTTTTGAATTCCATCTTTTGGGGAAATTAGAGGTTTTTCATCAAAGGGATTTTAAGAATGATGGGGTGCTATATATCAAGGGGGGAACAATGGTATTAGGAAGAGAATATAGTTTTCTGACATTAGAATTTGCAGGTTTATGAATTTGTGAATATATGAACTTCTAAAATTAAAGGATTTGTTTGAGAGTCTTTGTGATGTTAAATGATTCTTGGATTATTGTTTGCATGTAATAACTATTTTAAGCATTCATTTTTCATGTATTTTGTATTTAAAATCTATCTTGGAGTTGATTTTAGCATAGTGTATTAATCTACAAGTTGATTTTTATTTTGAAATCTAGAAGTTTGAGGTGTTATATATGCATATTCGTCATCTCGGAAGTAGTAAACCTTCGATTTAAATTATATGTTATTCTATTTATTGTGAATTATTTTCCCTTTATTTTTCTACCTTTCATACTTTCTAGTCAAAATCATATCCATTTATAATTCAAAATACATCATATGAGGGAGCTTCTCCTCTTAAACATAGAGGAGAATTACTAGTCTCATAGAAATTGATTCATTTGTTGGTACAATTTTTCGTTGCTCGTTGGGTGAGTCAACTAACTTATACAATGAAAAAAATGTTAACCAACACATAGATGTGTTGGATATTAACTTTTTTTGTTGTTGTGGTAGACTAGGAGAAGGTTATTTATGTTGTTATTAAGGAGGATAGATATGAATAACAAATTTTTTCCTTGGAGGACTTTTAGAGGGAGATTTAGATTCTTGTTGATCCATTTTATCAATCTCTTCTTTTGTATCTTCAATCATAATTGTATCCTATTAAGACCCCATCCTATTTGGTGGGAACTATAGAGTCTACAAAATTTCCTCCCCTTTTTACAATTTCTCTTCTACCTTCCTTAAGACCACCAGTTAAGTATTTATCTATATTATCCTTTAGAAGTTATTATGTCAATAGTGTTATAGAAGTTGGTGTTCTTGATAGAGATCCCATGTGAGGAGAAAGAGTTCCCTCGAGACAAGGGGATGAACCAAGTTGAGCTATCCATGGTTAATCTAAGAATAAAGGAGGATTTAGAAGGACAATATCTGGTCTAACTAGATGAGAATTTTGTAATGGACCTACTCCAAATATTTCAATTACTCCTACATCAGCAACCTTTTCTTTTTCTACACTTTATCAAAGTATTTCTTCAAATTCTACTCAAGTGGCTTTGGTTTTACAACCTTAGTCTTTTTGTATGTAGTAGTAGAGTCACTTTTTTTTTCTTTTCTGTTGCCCATCTTCAGTTTTTGGTCCTCCAACCAACCCAAACTATAATTTTCCACCTTTTGATTTATCAACTTCATATTTATATCCTCTTCTACAACCCAATTAACCATCGATAGAGGAAATACACTACATTCTTAAGGTGAATAATTGGATTCAAAATATTCGCATCATCTATTAGTCCATTAGGTATATCTATGGAAATATTCATATTTTTCATTTGTTTTAGTGATAACCTATAAAAAATCCTTTTTCTCACATTAAAATTATAATGGGAATCAACATAGATATCCTTCATGGTATCTCCATGTTCATATTCGAGGCCAAGAAATTTCTCTACCTGACCATCAAGATCATATCCTAATTGTGAATTTTATAAATGTATATTTAGGAAATATAATTAATCTTCAAAGTAACTTGTACACACTATGTTGGGGTAAGAATAATAGCCAAGGAAAAAGGGAAATGCACTCCCAGCTTATTCTTTTCTATAATCTTCTTATGTGTGTCTAATATTTTTCTTGTGAATACAAAAATAATGACTTTGTTTCTATAAAAATTAGATAGCAAAAATTGGCTCTTGAAAATCCTAATGTTTTGATATAGTTTGAATTGCGGAATTGGATAAACCAATATACCCATATTGATACTAATTATCATATTTCATATGTTGTTCTCATTGATTGATCTCCTGATAGATTATTGATAATAGGATAAATAAATGTGTCATTCACCCTCTTGCAATGATTTTTGGCTTCTTTAAATTTTATTTGAAGGTAATACTCCCAAATTATTTGTTGTTCATTTCCCTCACCCAAAACTCCCTCTATTGTTAATCGTAGGAAAGAAACATGTCTTGCAAGTAGATAAATGACATAAGAAGTCATTATGAACTTCTTTGTGGCCTAGATTATGGTCAACTATTGATGAAGTTTGTCACTAACTAACTAAGCCCAATTGGCATATTTTGCATATTTGAGAACCATATAAATAAAATAATACATTTAAGTGTGATGATGCCTAGATTTTGATTTCCTCGTGAATCTATTTCAAAAAGTGATGGTATCTCAAATTTATCTATAATATTTCCCTTTTATTTTTTTAATTTTTGATCAACACAAACCACACTATTAGCATTAGCTCCAAATCTAAAAAAGCTTGGAAAGTAACCCTCCACCTTTTGATCACTAGGATCCCAATGTGGGAGAGATGAGAGCATACAGTGTTGGGGATCATTAGCAACTAGAAAATGAAATTACAATGCTTGCTAGGTGGCTAGCCAACCAAGGATGAAAAGTAAAATGTTGGAAATACAAACTAGGTGGATAATCGACCATGAGCTCAACCACTTATTCAATGAGAGCGAAGATATTACAATTATGAGGTAGCAAGCCGATCATTTAATCCCCACTACCACTTGTTTAGTGAGGGGAATTATTAAACTTAATGCACTAAAATAAATGCTTCAACCACTTATCCAATGGGAGCTAAATACAAAACTTAATTGCAGCAAATAAATAGATGATTGTTAGTACTACGAGCCAGCCTTACAATAAATGAGTTTTCAGCTCCAAAACATATTAGAATGAAGGCCAAATATAACCAATGATTAAGGATATTATCCTTAACTCTATACAATGTATATAATCAGATGTTAGCCTCTTAAAATCAATAAATCAGTATTATTTCAAGTCTAATTAGAAACAGTAAAACACAAAAATTAGACCAACAAGCTAGAATTTCACCAGAATGGATGTAGCTCTTCACATACAACTTGAAGAGACTTCATTCAGTAGTCAATTGAAGCCTCTAATCATGGTGTCTCATTTCCAATGATCATAACATGTCAAAACAACAGTAATAAATTGGTACAAATTCTAATGCAACCTGGTAGAGATGGTATAGTCTCCAAGAAGGGTCAACCTCCTCTAGAAAAGCAAAAAATTAGTAATAAAATACGATTATTTGCAAGACTGGGTTCCCTCCACAAAGATACAACATGGGTCAGTACCCAAAACCAAATAAAAATCAAGGGTGAAGCTATGAATATAAATTCGCTTCATCCATCCACTTCTGCAGTAGTACAAACAAATTATACATCAACCTACTTGTAGAAAATCAGAAATTAAGCTCTATCCACACTCCTGAATGAAGCATAGTCTTCAGTCACCATCTAGGAATCCATAGTTTCAAGCCTAAACAATGGTATAGAAAAGATAGAAGGAAAACAACCCTCGTAGCAAAATCTGAACTCAGTTCAACATCATAACATTATGAATTTTCCAAAAGATGAGAATGAAGGAGCAAGGCACAAATAAATAGACTTCTTCTTGTCATTTGAATCAACTTTGAAACCTCCAAGAAAATAATATGAAACACTTTAGCTTCCTCAAGAAGGGATGCTCGACCTTTTCACTTGGCAAATAAAAAAATATTAAGTTAACTTTAATCCCTCTCCTTAGGTGTCCAAGATAAGAGATAAATAATTCAACTTTTAAATATTTGAATCTCCAAATAAGACGTCCACATTAAGTCCCACTTTTAAAAACAACTTAGAAGTCACACGCCTAGACCAAGGGGTCCAAAATAATAATAAAATATTAATGTGACTTAAGTTATTAATTTTTCCAAACAAGCTCCAAGAAGGAAGAAGAAACCAACACCCAAACTAAACTGCCTCATTGCCAAAAATAAAATGAATGATTGGAAAAACTGTGCTACTATTAGGATGACACTATCATAAATAGAACTTACTAAAAATAGCAAACTACTATAAATAGTAAGTGTTCCCAAACTCCTTTTGAGTACAAACTAGGCAGTCGTCATGACTTACTAAAAATAGTAAGTGCCTGGAAAGGTTATCATATGGAGATGCATGTTATACCATTCTGAAGCTCTCTAAAAATCCAAAAAAAAACCCAAAAACCTTTCCTGCATGCAAAGTATCTGCCAAAAATGTATGTCATTTTCATAACATGCATGTCACCACATCCTGAAGCTCTCCAAAAACCCATAAAGCTCCCTAAATCTCACTTCCAAACTCCCACATGTGATCCTTCAAAAGACAAGTTGAAACCTCTTATAAAATAGGAAACCCTAATTTCCATTTTTACTTAGCCTACAGGTTTTAAAAAATAAGCTAAATCCCATTGAAAAGTATAGAGCTAAAATAGGGACATTATAGTCCACCCTCCCCAAAATTACTTATCCTCAAGCAATACTACTACACTCTAAACATTAATATTGATCCACACCAAACCAAGTTGGATCCCAGGGTCTCATATCCATCTTTGGAAAGACCCACCAAGTTGATGTCGCACCACTCTGATCATACAAATGAAGCCATTGTACCAGAATTGCACTAACCTTCCCTGCAACCTCAAAGAGTTAACATGCATGAAATTCAAACTGAGAAACATGGAATGATTGTAATCAAAACCCTATAGCATCACACTTGAAAGACTCTAAGGAGTCAATATCTGCAAAGCCAATGAATATCACCATTCTGGGCACAGAGAAGAATAATCAAATAAACTCAAAATCATTTTCATCGGCATAACTCCTCAAAGTGTTAAATAGAGTCACAAATTCCCTTGTGAATCCTTCAAGGTTTCTTGCAAAGAAGAAAACAACTCTTTGCAAAAACTCATCAATCTCATCCTCAAAAATCGTCAAGGATGTACAATGTCTCCTCTAAATAATTTTGATATATCCAAGAAGACTTCTGAAAACTTTCACCAATCTCTCTCCAAGAGTCTCAAAAAGTCGAACCAAATCAAGCATTGGTTCATTTCCCCAAGCATATGCACAAAGATGGCCACTGAGATGAACTTGAACACTATCTAAATGCATATTCAAATCACTCTAAATCCTCATTTCTCCCACTTGAAACCAAAAATCATTGCTAACAAGAGATTGGAAAGTCTGAAAATGAATGCACCACTACTGAACGAGACTGAAATGGTCAACTTGAGATCTTATTTAAGGAAAATCAGCATCCAAGAAGATAAACAGCTGCTACAAAACTAAAAATCAACATCCAAAATATCACATCTGCTCATATCCATGCCTGAAGATAACCTCTCTAAATATTTCATCACAACAAAGAAGCATTCTTTGCTCCAATTTCCTCTCTAATCCATTTGTTGATGAAAAAATGGGACCATCATGTAGCTAGTAAGGAAGGAAAAAACACCATTGATTTTGAAATTTTGACCCTTATCCCTCCAAGGAACCTTCCTACCAAACCCAAAAAGAATCTTCATAACACATTGAGGATGCCAATCAAGGATACCTAACCAAGAATGATCCACCACACCCTAGAAGAAATTCACAACACATTCCCAAGTACCAATCAACTCCAAATGCACACTCGAGAAATTATTGACTTCTTTGGTGAACCACTGAAGTCTATCCATGAAATTTTCAAAAACAATGGAGCTTGAAACAAACATTGTCTTCAAATCCATCTCCCAAAATAGGTTAGTGTGAGCATTACTGAACCCAGAGGATAAATTGTTAGGCATGTAAATAACATGTTTTGATAACACCTTGGTGTCAAAGATGGGGAATTCATCATAAATCAACACTTCCCATATGGAGATTGAATCCTCTAAACCTCTTATGCATTCACTTACAAGCAAGCTTGGAAGATTATCAGTCACAGAGTGTAACTTGTCCTCATACTCTCTGAGATGTTTGAAATCAACTAGCTTGTCTTCTACCTCCATTACACCCAACTGAGCATTCTCTAACATGCACTTCGTTGATTCAAGCTCGAGTACCTTTTTCTCACTTCCTTGGAATGCACCAATTGTCTTCTTTGCAAATTCATAGGCATAATCCTGATCTTTAATCAAACATAGATACTTTTATTTCATAATCTCTAAGGATTCTTTGATGAATTGCAAATTAAATAGAGTGACTCCATCCCTAACCCCTTCCTGTCTCTCTTCAATCAAACTATGTGAGCATTCAAATATGAATAGGACATGCATCTCATCCTCAATGGATATTATAAATTGACCTTTCCGCTCATTAATGTGCAAGGATGGTGAACTACTGGTAAGCTTCATATCAAAATCAGAACTTGGTTTCTTGTCTTCACTTCCCTCATAGCTACTCCATGATACATGTCTTTCACCACCCACCAATTGAAAATGCACAAGACCATGAAGAGGATCAGATTCTACAAATTCTTCAGGCCTTCATTTACAATCAGCTTCATTAAGAGGTAAAGTAAATCGGATTTGAATTTGACAACCTCTTTAAAATTTTCATCAACAAGGGCCCTATGGTCTTCTAGCTCTATTTCCCCTTCACTGTCTCCTTGATTACCTATTAAGGCAGCCCCCAACTTGATCAATGAGTCATTATGGGGATTTTCCATATAAGCTTCTTTGTCAAAGACATCTTCTCCTCCAATGGCCATCTCATAGCTTGCATTGAAATAGACTTTTGTACTTTATTGGGATCAAAGGAAAATTTATTCCATACAGGTTCCTTGACAACCTTAGGTGCCTTCACACCTAGATCCCAAATGCTGAAGGGCTGATTATTTTGTTCAAAAAGAACGTGCTCTTCATACTCCTTTTGGAGTGTTGACTCAATTAATGAGTCACCTCCTAACTCACTTAAACTGATATATTCAATAGTATCCCTTCTAAGAGCTTAGTTTGATAGTCAAGCTCAAAACCACCCATGTCACCATCACTATAATAAAGTAAAGAATCATCAATGTTAGTTTTTTTGACAATTCTATCCTTCTTACCTTCAATAAGCTCATCATGTGAAGGTATATTACCGATTTATTCATTAGTAGTCACAAGCATACCATGGAAATATTATTGATTACTTGTCATAGATTCTTCATTTATATCCAAGACTGATGTTGCCTCATTATGCTCATCCTTAGCATGAGCAAACAAATGCATATCAATAGGTTCATCCTGAGAATCTGCCATAAAATCATTGAGAAACAACATTTTATTCCCATCTTTTTCATTAATGATCACCTCATTTATCTACTTTCTCTTCTGCAAGTGTGGCTTCAATTTTCCCTCACACTGATTGAACAAATCTTTGATCAACATACCAGTAGTAGAAGAATTATTTCCTTCTTGTTCATGAATTTTTAGCAAAAAAGATAGGATGGATTTTGGAAAGTCATCCATCTCATTGATATTTAAAAATAAAATGTTTCTCATCACTACAACTACATCCTCCTCTTGTTCACTCCAAGTTGAAATGAAGAGGTAATGGATCAAATAATATATTCGATCTTGCATACCCAAATCTACTAGCAACATACTTGTTTTGAGTTCTGAAAAAATCTTGAGTATAGCAGCTATTTTGGAGTATTGATTGCTATCAGTTTCATCAAGATCTTGAAAGCTTTCCACGATCATATGAAGAAATATCTTCATAGTTTTATCATCATAGGGAACCAAGGGTGCCAATATTCTCATCACTTCACTGAGGCATGAAGTAACTAGTAGATTGATTTCTTCATCAGGATGCCTCAACCAATAAGGATGTTTTAGAGAGGTCACTGCAGGTGTCAATGTTGTTTTAATTAACCCTGAAGGTGATTGCTTCACCTGGCTCAAACATTGTTCCAATGTAAGAATTATTCTCACTTCTTCTTCCCCTGTATGACATTATTTAATGAGCCTTGTTCCTGCGGTGTGAAGTGACCTTGCAAAACTCTTTTCTTCTTCAAAAGCCATGATTAAATTAGATAGCTCATGACTTCTAAAAATTGAAATTGAGTTTTGTTCTAACCTCTGATGTAGTATCAGTTTTCCCTATCACTCATCTAACACTGAAGCACAAAACTCACAAGATGGTAGGAAAACAGGCTCTAATACCACTATATTATTCCCCCTTAATTTTTTTGAATTTTATCAACACAAACCACACTGTTAGCATTAGCTCCAAATCTAAACTAGCTTGGAAAGTAACCCTCCACCTTTTGATCACCAAGATCCCAGTGTGGGCAAGGTGAGAGAATACGGTGTTAAGGATCGTTAGCAACTGGAAAATGAAATTACAATGCTTGCTAGGCGGCTAGCTAACTATGGATGAAAAGTAAAATGCTAGAAATACAAAGTAGGTAGATAACCGACCATGAGCTCAACCACTTATTCAGCGAGAGCGAAGATATTACAATTATGAGATAGCAAGCCAACCATTTAATCCTCACTACCACTTGTTCAGTGGGGGGAATTTATTAAACTTAATGTGCTAAAATAAATGCTTCAACCAATTATCCAGTGGGAGCTAAATACAAAACTTAATTGCAACAAATAAATAGATTATTGTGAGTACTACTAACTAGCCTTACAATAAATGAGTTTTCAGCTACAAAACATATTAGAATGAAGGCCAAATATAACCAATGATTAAGGATGTTTTCCTTAACTCTATACAATGTATACAATCAGATTTTAGCCTCTTAAAATTAGTAAATCAAAATTATTTCAAGTCTAATTAGAAACAATAAAATACATAAATTAGACCAACGAGTTAGAATTTCACCAGAATGGACGTAGCTCTTCACATACAGCTTGGAAAACTCATTCAGCAGTCAATTGAAGCCTCTAATCATGGCATACCATTTCCAATGATCAAAACATTCCAAAAAATAGTAATAAATTAGCACAAATCCCAATGCAACTTGCTAGAGATGGTATGACCTCCAAGAAAGTTCAACCTCTAGAAAATTAGAAACTCAATAATAAAATATAATTCTTTGCAAGACTAGGCGCCCTCCACAAAGATACAACATGGGCCAGTGCCCAGAATCAAATAAAAATCAAGCGTGAAGCTATGAACAAAAATTCACTTCAGCCATCCACTTCTTCAACAGTGCAAACAGATTATACATTAGCAACATGCCCATAGAAAATCAGAAATTAAGCTCTATCCACACTCCTGAATGAAGTGCGGTCTTCAATCACCATCTAGGAAGCCATAGTTTTAGGCCCAAAGAATGGTATAAAAAAGTTAGAAGGCACACAACCCTTGTAGAAAATTCTAAACTCAGTTCATCAACATAACATTATGAATTTTTCAAAAGATGAGAATGAAGGAGAAAGGCACAAATAAATAGACTTCTTCTTGGCATTCAAATCAAATATGAAACGTCCAAGAAAATAATATTAAACACTTCAACTTCCTAAAGAAGGGATGCCTAACCTTTTCACTTGGAAAATAAAAAAATATTAAGTTAACTTTAATCCTTCTCCTTAGGCATCCAATATAGGAGACAAATAATTCAACTTTTAAATATTTTAATCTACAAATAGGACGTCCACATTAAGTCCCACTTTTAAAAACAACTTAGAAGTCACACACCTAGACCAAGGGGTCTAAAATAATAATAAAATATTAATGTGACTTAAGTTATTAATTTTTCCAAACAAGCTCCAAGAAGGAAGAAGAAACCAACACCCAAATTGAACTGCCTCACTGCCAAAAATAGAATGAATGATTGGAAAAAATGTGGTGTTGCTAGGATGACAATGCCACAAATAGAACTTACTAAAAATAGCAAACCGCTATAAATAGTAAGTGTTCCCAAATTCCTTTTGAGCACAAATTGGGCAGCCGACATGACTTACTAAAAGTAGTAAGTTCTTGGAAAGGTTGTCAGATGGAGATACATGCTATTCCATTCCAAAGCTCTCTGAAAACCCAAAAAAACCCAAAAACCTTTCTTGCATGCAAGGTATCCATAAAAAATGCATGTTATTTTCATAACATGCAAGGTATCCACTAGAAATACATGTCATTTTCATAACACACATGTCACCACATTATCCCTAAAAGTATGCTCTAGTTAGGTTCTTTGGAATCTTAGTAATCAATTTTCTTTATTTTTTTAGCCAAGAAGTGTTGAGATGTCTTACATTATGTTATTCATTAGATTTGAAAACCTCTTGTACATTTTCCTCTATCAAAGTATTCAATGTTTCCTTGAATGGAAAGAAAAAGATATGGGAAATCAAATCTAGGTTGACATTTAGCACCATATTTCCATATTGGTCCTTGTATGTCCTTGTGTTTGAGTCATAGAGAGTGGCATAGGACAAGATTAGTTCAGGACACTACAGAGAAATCAAGAATCCAACAATGTGGACCAATCTAGAGTTTTCTATTATCCTGGATCTCTAGGTAGTTCCATCTCCAAAGGTCCTTTATCTAAAACCCTTAATGTCAATATTTCCCAAATTTGTGTTAATAATTTTTTGGATGGAGAAGATAATCTTGGAGACCTTCTAGACTCCTTAAATTCACACTTCATGGTGGTAGTGATATTTTCTAACTTTTAAGTGGCCTTATTAGTTATATTTCATGGAACAAAAATAAATGACACTAAAATAAAATAAAACACAATCCAAACCCTAATCTAAGGAACAGGAAGAAACCACAACTAGGGAATGGGTAAAAATAAAAAAACCATACCAAACAACAATATAAAAATAGATAATAATAGATGTAAAATTGAGAGAGGAAGATGGCTTACCTCTCAATTATGAGACCCACGTTGAAGGATGGAAATAATGAAAGATGGGATCCCAATGTAATAACATGATGTAAACTCACATACAAATCACAATCCAAAAAACACAACAAGAACACAATAAATGGATTCATGTGTACATGCATTGAAGTTAGAAGGGCTCAATCTCAAGAGGAATTTCATTTGTAGGAAGTTGAGGGTTAAAATGGAGATAAAAGGAATAAAAAAGGATGTGGGGACCTACACACACTTAAGAAACAAATACTAAGTATGAATACCCATCAAACTATGGGTCATAGGTCAAACAAGGGGCTTTGAACCTAGGTTCCAAGTCCATCTCAGGGCCCACTAACTAAAATGGACTAAAGAAAAAAAATGAGGTACAAGGGACTAGGTCGTAAAGTGAACTGAGAACCTGGAACCTTGGATGAAGGTTCCTCTTGGGACCCATGACTCAATAGGAACCAAAGGAGTTTTGGGGACTTTAAAAGTCCTAGAACTTTCACACAATGAAAAACATACAAGGGGAAGGACATAAAAGGGACGTAAATTGACAACTAAGCCTAACTAAAGACACTAAAATACTAAATAAATAAAACAACAAAAAGGGGTCCCCAGATTCTCCAAGAAAAAATGATGGTTTGTTTATGCGTGGCATAAAAAATGGTGTCTCAACTAAGAAAAAATCTTCAATCATTTCAAAACACTTAACCCTTGAAATACACAAAATATCTTGTTTGAATTCATTCAAGTCAATCAATCAAATTGTGAATGTTAGCAAGAAATATGGGGTAATGCAGACTAAATTTTTGAGCCCTAAGTATTTTCTAAGTGTTGTAATTTATACCCTAGACTCAATCATATAAAGGTGAACACCAATAGAATCAAACTTACGAATAGTTACTTATACATTCACGAATTAACAGATAACATAATAGATAGAATTCTGGAATCCATTGTATTAATCAAAATAAAAAATAAAAAATTGTAATATCTTCTCATATACTCTTTCTTAATTCTTATCTAATCTCTATACATCTATCCTCCCATACATTAATCTCTTGTATATATATTTCTCTCTATCTATTATATATATATATCCCTTCCTCTCTTTTCTATATTTTGTCATTCATATGTTTTTTTATACACATATCTATGAGATGGAATGTGACCCATTCGTGATACCCATAGTCTAGATGTTATCTTTATAATATTATGCTTCATAAGTATTTTGCACCAAGTTGTGGTATGTACTACTAGTCGATGTCTTTACCATCCTTTATGATCAACATTACCCCCCTTTCAAAATGTTGACTTGTCCTCAAGTCAGTGCTACTCTACTGGAATATGATATTGTTTCAGTCTTGCTCCATTGACAAAGCATTGGAGTATGGTTCCATATAAGGTTTTGAGTTGTATTGCACCAAAGTCAAGGATTTGATGAATTTGATATGGGCCCAACCATCTGACTTTGAGTTTACCCCATTTCTTGAATTTACTATCGTAAAGCAAAATCAAATCATCAAACTTAAATTGTTTAGATTTAAGATTTAAATCATGTCATGATTTATGTCTCCATATTTCTATCATGTGGTGTGTGGCCAATTGTCTTTCTTCATCTATTTTATCTAGTTCCTTGAGGTGGTACTTGATGGATTCTTCATCAATGAGTCATAAGTTCAATGTTGTCTAGAGGTTATGTACCATAAAATTTATGGGTAGGATTGCCTCCATGCCATACAAGAGGTTAAATGGAGTGTGCTTGTTAGCATGTTTATATGTAGTGTAGTATGTTTAGAGTACCACAAGAATGTTAATATCACAGTTCATTCTATTTTCATTACACATATTGGTTAAAACAATGCCTAGAATCTTGTTTAGAGCTTCACTCGCCCCATTGGCTTTTGGATGGTATGTTGTACTACAGTTATGTGTAATCATGAAGTTGGTTAATAACTCCCTTATTGTTTTGTTGACAAAGTGCTTTCCTTGATCATTGGTTATACTGATGGGACACCCAAATATAGTAATGATGTTATGGTAAATGAATCTTGTTGTAATATATGCAATCTTTAGTAGGTTCAACTTCTACCCATTTGGTCAAATGGTGGACATTGGTGATGATGATTCTTGCTTTGGATGATTTCACCAGAGGTTCTATTGGTTTGATGAATTCAATTTTCCATTTCTCAAATGGGACCTGTGCTAATAATAGATGGGGGGTCATCTCATCTCTAGCTATAGGGTGCCTTATTCTTTGGAAAATGTCACAAGATTTTGTGTAATTTTTAAAATCATTATATACACTTGTAAACCATAATCCTGATAGTAGTATTTTTCAAGTGGTAGCATTGCCACAACTATGACGTCCTACTATATGCCTTCATGTGCTTCCCTTAATATTTGTTTTCATTCATGTTCAACAACCACTCATCGAATAATATCATCTCTTCCTCATTTGTATAGTGCACCTCCAATTAAGGTAAATGGGAGTGATTTTTGTAATAGTACTTGATTATCATGTGTAATCATATCAATAGGATAATTCCCTATAGAAAGTAGTTTTCCTAAATCATGAAATTATTTTGGTATTGTTGCTATCTGAAATAGATGAGCATCTAGCAAGTCTTATTCCTTGATCTCCTTAGGTTCTTCACCTATATCAATTTAAGATAAATAATTGGGACCTTGATTGCTTCTTCTCGATTTAACCATTATAGTGAAATTGAATTCTTGAAATGGTAGTAGCCATCAACATATTCTTCCTTGTATTACTAGTTTATTTAGGAGGAATTTTAGAGGTTCATGATCAATATAAAAAGTGAAGGGTGTAGATAAGATATAATGATGAAATTTATATAACTCATACACCATAGCTAATGCTTCCTATTCAATAGTGTTGTAGTTTTTCTCTGCTTGGGATAACTTGCGATTGGAAAAAGTGATAGGGTGATACTTGTTTCCTCTTGGTTGAGATAGAACCACTCCTATTGCTACTCTAGAGGCATCTACATAAACATGGAAAGGGGATGACCAATTCAAAAATATAAGAATAGGCGCTTCTGCAATCTTCTATTTCAATGTATCAAATGATTGTTAGTATTGTTCTGTCTAGATTCATTAGGGGATTGGAGAATGATTTTTCTAAAATAATCTCATTGGAAGAAATGTTAGAACTAAAAAATTAGGGAAATTAGTACATCGAATTCAAAACTTTCTCAAGATGCTAAGATATCCAAATGATAGGACAATCCTCTTAGAATTGTGCAAATAGGTTAAAAATATCTACAAACTAATTGTTGGAAATCATAAATCAGGATACTCTTTTATGATAAAGGTGGGTGACTACTCCTATGCAAATATTTGAAATGTAAAAACCATAGAGGTAGAGCTGGTAATATACAAAATAGACTTGTATAATGACCCAAGGGCTAAATTTGACCCCATTGGGAAGATAAACAATCTCATAAGATCATTTTTGAAATATGAGCCTACTCTAGAGGATCATTGGTCCAATTGTGAGGATGAATATGAGGTGAGGATGAAAGACTATTGTAGATTGATAGTAGACATGATGAGAACCTATAATGTTGCTAAAGTGCTAGAATATTTGAAGGATAATGGGAAATACCTAGACCTATTTACTATGGCCAAGGAGTTTACAACCAACTAGTCTACAATGTAGAATGATCAATAGTAGAAGATCAAGACATGAAGGTAAGAGCAACTAGTGCCATAGCTTGTTCAAAATATGGTTGGTGTCTCCTTTTCCTATGATGAAGTTACCACAAATATAACTCAATCTGTAAATCCCAAGAAGGTCGAGGGTCCATCTACTATTGTAGTTGAGAAGGAAAGACCATCATCCTCTGCAATAGGCTCAAAGAGAAAGAGGGGGGGAGAAAGAATATTAATTGAAACAAGTGAAGAAGATAATGAGGAATAAATTCCTTTAAAAAGAAATAAGTGAGATCAAATCTCTTCTCAAGTTGCATCTTCTTCCATTACCCTATTCTAGAATCTGATTCATATAGTCCTTCCTCTTATCCACCACATGAATCACATGAATCTCCCCTTCCATATTTTTCACCTACTCCTCCTCCATCACCTCAAAATCTATCTCCTCCCCTAGATTATCCTCCTCATGTCCCTCCTAATATTCCCACTTCTCTAATTCCTCCACCCCCTCAATCTCCTCTAATTCCTTCTCCTCCCCTTCTCACCTCCACATGACATTCCTTCTCCTCCTCAAGAATAAGAATAACTACAAGATATAAAGGGTGAACTTCACAATAAAGAAGTATTTGGAGAGGAAGTTGGAAGGGAAGAAATACAACACATGTAGAGAATGGGGATTCATTTCCCCTAAGATTCTTAGGTCACAGAAGAGCCTAAGGGAGAAAACTAACCTAAACTATCTTATACTACCTAATAAGCTAAAAAGGAAGGGAAAACATGACTATATTTCCCTTCTACTTATGATAGATGTTTTCTAGAATTGGGTGAGCTGACCACAGAGGTCTCAAATTGCAGACCAAATGACTCTTTTCCAGAGGACAATAGCATAGGGGTTAGACTCGCTGGAGTCTCAGAAACACATTGGTGTCTTGTTTAGACAGAGGGTCAAGTAGCAACTAGAAACACACAGGGTCTACTGACAACTCAAATGTTCAGGTTTTATAGTTTGAAAAAAACATACAAAAAATGTAGAGTACAAGAAGAAGAATACTAAGAAATCTACTCTAATAGTGAAATGAAAAATAAATAAGAAGAATTCCAACTTACTCAAGGTCTAGTTATCTAGCTAGCTCCAAGTAGTCAAGTAGCACCTACACACAGTAAAAAGAAAAATGTTGGGGTTATGTTTTGAGGTTTTCTTAGTCAAACCCCTATTTCACTCTTCCCACCTCCATGGAAAACTAATAGATAATGAGATTGAGAAAAGTGATAAAGAAGTAGATAGAGATGACACAATATAGTAGAGAGAAATAGTAACTTAGATGCTACACTACAAGAATGATAATGCAAATAATCAAAAAGAAGCAATATCACCTTCCATTCTACACTTGTGCTCAAGGATCATAGAGGAAGAAGAAGATTAATGTCACCATGCCAAGGAGGTAGAGATTCATGAACCTACAATAACAACGACACTGGAGAAAAGAGATGCTTTAGAAATGAAATATGGAGTTGGTAGCAGCAAGAGATAGTGAGAATTAGCTTGAGAATGAGCAATAACTAGGAGAAATCTTGAGAAAATAAAATATTTTTCCAAGAGACTAGATAGAATGAAAGAATGGAGTTAAAATGGAAAAATTGGAGGAAACTAGTCATTCTTGGAGGTCAAGATTTGGCAAGGGGATGTTACACTCAAAAGTGGCTAGGAAATGTAACGTTTTTGTAGCTTCATGATGTAGGAATCTTGTCAAGTCATTAGCATGGAACACAAACATTCATGCGACATGCATGTGTCCCTGACATAAATTTCCTTCATCAATGCTAAACAATAGGGACAGGTAGAAAAAGTGGAGCAAAAGTAGTAGGTTTTTGCATTATTAGGCTTGTAAGGCTAAAATGAAGGTAGATTAATGGGAAATTGCATGGGGTGCAAACTTATGCCATTACATTTTGTTCCCACTTTAGCGAGCATACATGTCAAAGCATATGAGAGCTAAAGTAGAAAGATGTTGGAGAGAATATACCAAAATTGGTGAGGAAGCAGATCTTTGATCCAGTGTACCTTGACATGAAAGAGGGAGCTCCACCAAGATGCGAAGATGACATGGGTCTTCAATCTTGCAAAGTTGGTTGCGATCTCACCACAAACATGTTATGTTGTAGACAAATATATTAGTAAAAAAAGCTAATAATAATAGGAACAAATTCATAAGACACAATAAGACATGATTTTGACACAAGCCAGCATAATAAGGCATAGTTTGATCAAATAAGACACAAGACACACACTGATCAAATAGATAATCCTATGGCTAATACAAACTACATTTTAGGACAATCACAGAAAAGATGGGTCTAGTTGGGCTATCCCCAAGCTAGACACTGAGATATAATATGTCTAACACCAAGACACGTGACATCAAATATCAGATAAAAGACACAAAGGAATCCTCCTCAATACATGAAGACATTGAGGAATCCCTTTTTAGAAAGAAATTTTTAGAAAGGGGTTCTTTCAGTAGGGAACCCTTTAATACATCAAGACACCAAGGGATCCTTTTGAAAGAACACACCATTTGAAAGAAACTCAATTTTCCGCAAGTGGTTCTATCATCAAGGAATCCTTTTGAAAGATATTTCATCAAGGATTCCGTTGGAAATAATGCTTCTTTTCAAAGGAAAGTTTTCAAACTCTTTCATTTTAGAAAAAGTGCTCCTTTTTCAAAGGAAAATTTTTAGGCTCTTTCGCTTATGAGATCTTTTTCAAAAGAAAATTTTGTCAAGGAGTCCTAAGAGAATACATCATTTTTCAAAATGAGTGTTTCCAAAAAAGGATTCTTTTGTCAAGGAATTCATTTTAAAGAAATTTTGACACCAAGGAATCCTTTTGAAAGAATTCACCTTATTGAAAATTAGAAAAGCATGATAGCCCCCTCTTAGGATGATGTGTGTTGCACAAAGGAGCACATGGTATCCCAAGGAAAGAATGGAGAGGAAAAGATATTGTGGCACACAACACATAGTGAGATGTATCTATGGTATGTTTTCACACACATGAGGAACAACACATTGAAACCACAACATCAAGAAGCAAACATATAGAGATAAAGAAATCAAGAGATAGGAGGATTTGAGAATTCAAGGTCAAAATTTCCCATAGGTATAAATAGATAGATATAATATAGTATACGTATGAACTATCATCAATCCCCAAATTACTTAGAACATGAAGAATGAAACATGAAGATAAAGTAAAATAAAAATTAGATCAACATGGAAGAAGGCCTAAATAACCCTAATATCAAAAATCAATATTACAACACATAGAAGAATGATTATATAAATAGAATAAATGTACTATAGATTTATAAAAATTAGATCAACATGGAAGAATTCTTTGTATCATCCCTAATATCGAAAATCAATATTACAACACATAGAAGAATGATTATATAAATAGAATAAATGTACTATAGATTTATGTGTTTGTATCCAAGTACCTACAAGGGTAGCAAGAGTCATCCAAGTAGGGTCACAAAAATAAAAATAAAATAAAAATTAGATCAACATGGAAGAATGCTTTGTATCGTCCCTAATATCGAAAATCAATATTACAACACATAGAAGAATGATTATATAAATAGAATAAATGTACTATATATTTATGTGTCTGTATTCGAGTACCTACAAGGGTAGCAAGAGTCATCCAAGTAGGGTCACAAAAATAAAAATACAAGCATGGGGAACACAAAAACACAAACAAATATGATCTATAGATGTAGAAGATGCACCACCCTAGTCCTTATCCAACAATAGGTCATCCTACTCCTAATCTAGATCATTACAAGGGGAGGGAGGAAGAGATTGCAAGGGTGGGATAGGAAGGGAAGTACCCTTCAACTCACCTACAATAAGAGACAAGGAAGAAGGACCCTCAAGGTCTTCTTCATTGAGTTCCTATGAAGTAAAGGTCATTGATTTCATAAAAATAAGGGATACAATAGAGATATCATCCACCAAGTTGAACATGCACTTTTTAGGAGTGCCTTGTGTCAACTTAACAGTGGAAGGACAAGGTGCTCGAGAGTCACTATTGACCTCAACAAAAGGGGTAGTGGAAAACTTTGGGGAAGCATGGGCTACCTCCATTACAAGGACAACACAATCCAAGACAAAACTAGCCTCTAAAGAAGGGGAACCCTTCTTAGAACCATCATGTGTGGTGAGGTCATCCTCCAAATTACACTTTAGCGGAGGATGTGAGATTCCCACTAAGGAAGCAAAAGCAAAGGAGAAACTAGAGGCAATCACAAAAGTAACCACCTTTGTATGAGGCATGTCAATGAGCTATGAGAAAGGAGGGATGTCCAAGAGGGACATCAAAAGAGGAGGCTCCATGGAGGGTTCAATGAAGACCTACACCCTTTTGGGATGAGCATCATCAAGACCCACCGAAGGAGCCAAAAGAAAAACAAAGTGATGAGAATTGAAGTAGGAACAACAGAAGGAAGTGGAGCAATGAGAGGAAATGAAAAAATAGATGCAATTGGCTCCCCCTTCATCTTTTATGAGGTGGTGTGCTTTGTGACTAGAGCCTTTTTCATGTGCTTGCAACACACAAGTTGATTACATCAGCTGCAAGCACTAGAGGACACAACTTGAGAAAAGGTTGGAGGCTATTGCTCAACTATAGGAGCATCCTTCACAACTATTTTTCGGTGGAATAGTGGTTTCTTGAGTAGGAGCAAGAGGAGGAGGCACAAAAGTAGAAATGACAACAGGAGGAGAAACAGACACTAGATCCTCAATGGTGGGCATCTTCCTGTTCTTTGCTTGAAAGGAAAGTGGAAGAACAATTAGAGGCCATAGAGGGCAAGACGCATGAACAACACCATGGGAACAATTCCCCTTTCCATATACAGTGGGTTGGGGAACCATGGGTAGAATAGGCAACTAAAAATATTGATGCTTCACCTTATGCCACGTGAGCACCATCGTACTCCCCATGTGAGGCACAAGAGTGGGGATCGAGGATGCCACCATGGGTAGGGAAGTAGAAGCAGACAAAGTAGAAGATGCAGAAGGAGAAGGCCCTAGAGTGCGAGCAAGCTTCTCCTTCCCTTTTTATGGGGTAGAAGAAATAGCTTGTTGTTGCACTATCATAGAGGCCTTCACAGAAACAATAAAGGACACAAGAAAACTAGCCTTTGGTGCTAAACCCCAGTCTTATATTTAACATAAGATCGATATAACAAATCTCCCCTTGGAGGGAGAGGTCTGACCAGGTGGGCCAGAAGTGATCCAAGGAGAAGCCCCCATGTGACTCCAGTGGTTTGTAGCCAATATCATGAATCATGTGCACAATTCCCTCATGGGGGAATTTCAAACACTTGTGGACTATAGAGGCAACATTGTTCATAGAGGCTAGCCATGGAATGCCTAACATAACTTTGAATAAGTCAAATTTTAGAATCAAAATAAATGTCACATCAATAGCCTTAGATCCCACTAAGACTAACAAAGAAATATTTCCCATAGGGGGAATATAAATTTTGTCGTTAGTACAAAGAGTGGCCTATGAATCTTCATATTTCTCCTTATGTAAACTATTTATGAATAAGGTTTCCTTTGTTATCATGTTCATCTAACTCATCAGAAAAATCATGACACCAATCACAATGTTTGCATTAATCTGAGTAGGAACATACAATGGGGAGGGCTCCCATTTAGTGGCAAAGCATGTGAGGTAAAATTTATGTCAGGCATAACACTTTCATTCTCAGTAGGAGGAATATATGTGAACAAGATCAAGTTCACGTACTCAGATGGAACCAACTCAAAAGATGTAGAAGACTAGATTAACAAGAAGTGACCTATCTATATTCCATTCCTATATGTTGAGGGCTCCTTCTAACATCATTTCCTATGATCATAGATTGGTTTGCAAAACTAAATGCTTTACAACACGCAAATCTATGACACATCCAAGACATGAGAGAAACATTTTTGACACAAAGGGATAGAACAAGAGAGTTCACATTGGGTTCACCAAAATGTAGAGATGAGGGATTCACTACCCCTAAGACTCTCAGGTCATGAAAGAGCCTAAGGGAGCGAACTACCCTAAACTACCTTAGACAACCTAATAAGCTAAAAAGGAAGGGACAAGCTAAAAAGGAAGGAAAAAAGGACTCTATTTCCCTTCTAGTTATGCCAGATGTTTTCTAGAATCAGGTGAGTCGACCACAAAGGTCTCAAATTGTAGACCAGATGACTCTCTTCCAAAGGACATCAGTTCGAGGGTTAGACTTCAGTGCACCACACTAGAGTCTCAGAGATGTGTTGACGTCCTGAATGGATAGAGGGTCAAGTAGTAGCCAAAACACACAAGGTCTATTGACAACCTAAATGTTTTGGTTTCACAGTTTGATAAAAATGTATAAAAATGAAGAGTACAACAAGCAGAATGGTAAGAAAGCTACTCTAATAGTGAAATTATAAAGAAAGAAGAAGAATGCCAACTTACTCAAGGTCTAGTTCTCTAGCTAGCTCCAAGTAGTCAAATAACACCTACACACACAACAACAAGAAAATGTTGGGGCTATATTCTGAGGTTTCCCTCAGTCAAACCCTCATTTTGATGTTCCCATTTCCACAGACAACCAATAGACAATGAGATTGAGAAAAGTGATAAAGAACTAGATAGAAAAGACACAATATAGTAGAGAACAATGACAACTTGGATGTTAATCTACAAGAATGATAATGCAAACAATTAAAAATATGTATAATATCACCTTCCCTTCTACAAGTTCTCAGGACTAAAATAAGAAGAAGAAGAGAAATGTCACCATAGAAAGGAGGTAGAGCTTTGTGAACCTGTAATGACAATGAAATTGGAGCAAAGAGAGGTTGTAGAAATGAAGTATGGAGTTGGTAGCAGCAAAAGATAGTGAGAATTAGCTTGAGAATGAGAAAGAAGTCGGAGAAAGCTTGAGAGAATGAAAGAATTTTCAAAGAGAGTTGATAGAATAAAAGAATGGAGTTAAAATGGACTAATTGGAGGAAAATAGTCATTCATGGTGGTCAAGACTTGGCAAGGGGACTTTATGCTCATAGGTGTCCAGGAAACGTAATGTTTTTGTAGCTTCCTAACATGAGAATCTTGTCAGGACATTACCATGACACCTAGATGTACACATGGTGTTTGTGCGTCCTTGACATAAATTCCCTTCATTGATGCTAGACGATAGGGACACATGGAAAAAGTGGAGGAAATTAGCAGGTTTTTGTATTATTGGACTTGCAAGGCTAAAATGAAGGTAAATTAATGAGAAATTGCATGGGGTGAAAATTTATGACATTACAACAAGAAAGAGAAGCACCTAAGATAAATAATTAAGACTCGTATGCTTCCCATGGTATAGAGATTATTTCCTATTCACAACATGATTTCTCTTCTACCATCTCAATATGGTTGAACTATACCATTCAAAAAAGGAAAAGGACATATGTCTAAGAAGAGGAGGAATTCATTATTCTTGCCAAGGCTTTCTAGGAACCAACAAGAAAAAGGAAAATCTCAAGAAGGTTGTCTACCATCACCATGAATGAAAATGGTAATAAAGTAGCTCAAATTACTATCACCATGGTAGAAAAACTAGAATCAAATATACTTCTTGAAGATTATTACCTATAGCAGGTAAACCTGAGAGCATAGACCAAATAAGAAGAATAAAATTCATTGAAAATGGTTGTATATGCTATTCTTAACAAGATACAAAAGGATGAGAACACTAAATAAGAGCTCTAATCCTAGGTGTCTCAATTGATAAATTATTTTGATCACCTAATTAGACCCATCGATTTAGTTTCTCCTGCTCCAATCAAACAAGCAACATTCAATATAAATTCTCAACATATAGATCCTAAAGGTTTACTCTCAACTACTTGAGAGTGGAGAAATGGCCTAGAGGCCTTATGGAGTTGGAATTTGAAGAGGGAAATAAAGGTTTATCACTATATTAGTGATGAAGCCAGTATGGCTCATCAAATAGAATAAAAAATAAATGAATAGTTATTAATTTGGGGTGATTATGTTCAAATTTTGTAGAGAATTAAGGCTACTACTATTGAGGAGTTGATAAAGGTAGCTATAATTGAAGAATACTAGGATAAGCCAAAAGAATGGTTGAATCTTGGACAACTGAGGGTTAAGGTTTTAAATAAGTGAAAACATAAAATGACCAAGAACAGAGGCCTAGCTAATTAGGCGATTGTAAAAATAGAATAATTTGTTGAGGGTTTAGGATGCACATTTTGGGATAACCATTCCTTAGTGGCTTCACCAACTAAGATGATTGGGGAATTTTAAAATTATTTACATGGTCAACTCAATCAAAGAGTCATTGACCAAATGAAGGTGCAAAAGGGAGATCTTTGGAATTTTCAGGAGAAGCTTGCTTCCTTTGAATATTTATGAGAAAATTTAGAGGATTCTACTTTTTCTCAAATGTTGAAGTTAAATATCATAAAGGACCAGATATAGGAACAATAAATGAAGTTATTAATTCTTTTTTGGAAAGCTTCCCATGTGATAAGTAATAGGATAGTTAAATATTATTTTGATCAATTTTGTACAATAAATAAATATACTAGGTGGTAAATGCCAATCTGGTATTAAGTTTTAAGCTAGACTTTAGTTCAAGAGTTAGTTGTTATGTTTAGTTCAATCTATTTCCAGATAAGGGTTGATCTCCCAAGTTAAACTCTTAGTTAACTTTTTTGAATCCACAAGAGATGGAATGCATGGTTCCTATATATTTTGAGTTTTAGAATTTTGTGAATCATCATAAACTATTTTATTTGCAAGGAACTAATACAATTTTAACATTGATTCTCCTACTACACTTTGTGAGAAATATATAAAATATTAAAGGATTACACCTCTTGTATGCATATGGGTTTCTAATAATTGGTGATGGTATGTTTGATTTTTTATCTAAATTAAATAACTTGGTGAAATCAATTTCTTTATAGTGATGTTGAATAGAGTCTCATGTCAAATTTGTGCATGCTTTATGGTGATTTGATTTGATGTGACTTGAAAATATAAGATTTGGAATTTTCCTTTGATGCTTGCATTGGTATCAGTAGTGATTGGGTGAATACTGATTACTTTAGTACAATTTACCTTGATTTTTCCTAACCATTTTAGAGTTAATAGATATAATGAGATTTATCTTTGTCCATTTAGTTTACTTTAATCTTTAATTTCTCTCTCAACTTAAATATTTATTTATTTATTTTATAATAATTTGAATCCTTGAAGAGCATACTAATCATTTAGATTTTTTGAAGAAATGATGCAATTTTTTATAACAATCAATTAATTCAAGAATTATATGTTCCTACCTAATATTGCATGATTTTAAATATATTTTATAGAATTTTGAATCACCAAGACCCCTTGTTAAAAAGTTTAAATAAACCACTAATCCATCCACCATGGTCAAGACCTAGTTTAAAAGGAACCTTGGAGTATGAATCCTTGCTTTTCAAGAGTAGTTGTTTATTGTTACTCAGTGGTTGGTTGTGCTAAAAGCACCATCAACAAACATACCAACTAGAATCACTTCCATGTGCATTGTAGGTAGGATGGTTTGGTATCAAGAGGGAGTTTGACTATAGAAAGGTGAGGGTGCAAATAGGGGGAAAAGGAATAAAAAAAGTTTGTGAGTACCTACACATACTTAATAAATGTAGTTTAGAAAATTGTATACCTTTACAATTTCATACTATGTTTGCATCCCTTAATTTATTGGACTTAATTAATCCTCTAATTGACCCCATAATGTCCTAAAATTATGTATTTCATAGCCCATTTGCAACACTTTTAATAAATTGCAAACATTAAACAAGTGCATTCATCTAATACTTTTCCCCCGACACCTTAAATTTTGAAAAATAGGGTTGGGACTCATTTGCCATAATGGGACTAGGACCCATTCACCCAATGGGGGAAGTATCTTGATACTCTGTTTCCCTCCAAATTTGGATATGTCAGTAGTGGCATCGTAATATTTGAATTTCCACTTGCAAAGGTTGGTTATTGGGATCTAATTTTTGAGAGATTAAATAAACACCTATAAATACATAGTATTTTTATAATTTGAAAACTAAGGATCAAGACATAATTTCATGAGAGAAAATATTATTTCCAAGAGAATTGCAGAGTAGATTTATCAATAATCTACAACAAAAATCAAGATCATATCATCATGTCAAAGTTTATGCATATTCATGTCATGTTTTGGAGAAAACATTATGATGTAGGTTTCAAGCATTCAAGCAAGCATTCGAGTATCAAAACAAGCAATCAATCAAGCCAATTCATGCAATGCCCAAACCTTAGAGTGATGTGTTAGACTTAAATCCTCTAAGGGAATCCATTAAGGGTTTGGTGGGTTGTGACAAGCTTTGTTCATTCATCAATTCCTTCCATTTATCATCATTCCATTATCAAGGTTTAATTACCAACATGGGGTTTGACTAAGGTAAATCCCCATTCACCCAAAAAACAAACATTTTTTCTTCTATCTTTGTATTTGTAGATTTATAGGTGAAGAAGGATTGGAAATTGATCAAAGGAGAAATTTTTCATTGTTGTCAAAGTTGTCCTCATTGTTGTCAAGCCACGTAAACTAAGATTTAGAATTTATTTCTGGATTTTTGATAGTGAAACCAAGACCAAACAGAAGCTAAGATCTTGCAGCAGAGGATCCCAAAAGTTGGAAAAAATCCTTGTACCAAGATTCATTCACCCTTGGGCGAGTGAGTCATTGTAGGCACCTTAAAACCAACTTTTTTGGGAAGGTTTTCCATTTTGCACTTTCCAAATCTTCCAGAACTTGGTTTTTTTAGTCTACCTGTTTTAATTTCTATTTTATGCATTAGGCCTTGCCATTCAATTTGATTAAGCACTTTAAATTACTTCAAAATTATCTCATATATTTCCTACTATCTTAAGGAAGTGAGATTCAAGGTTGGATTGGCTCACCTCAAGGTTGAAAGTCAATCCTATCCTCTTGTGATCTCTTTCCTAATTAAATTTTAGAGAAAGGCACCTAGATCCTATTTTTCTAAACAAAAGGGACATAGGATCCCTTTTTTCTTCATTTTATTTTGGTGAACTTGACATTCTTACACTATAAACTTTCTAATTTGGTAGTCTTTCAAACCCTAGATCTAGGTTTTGCATGATCTTATTTGCATCTCATTTAGGGTTTAGCATTGCATGTTTGCATCATCTAAATTCATAAAAATCCAAAAATGTTGCATAAATCTTGCATACATCTTACAAGTTAGTTGTATTAAGAGTGTTTTTCAGTCATTTAGACTAAAATTTTAATTAAATTTGCATTCAAAAATTTATCATTTTGTTCACTTTTTTTCATTAGTTGTATTTTCATTTAGACATCAAAATCTGGAAAAAATTGTCACAGTAATAATAGTCTACAACCTGAAATAGAGAACTTAAGTATCAACTTAGAAAATCAAATTTTAATTTTTAAAACCCCTAAGCAAGGACTCATTCACCCATGGGAAAATCTATCCTTTTTATAAATGTCCTAAAAAAAATTTGGATGCATTTTTACCTCTGTAACTTCCTTTTGTTTTTGCTATTAAATTTGTACTTTGAAATTCTAAAAACAATTATTGTATGTGCAAGAAAAGTGTCATTTTTCTTGATTTATGGAAAATTGGGAAAAATTGTTGCATTTTAGATCTATAGAACAATTATTACATCATGTTCTCAATGAAAAAATCTCTTGTTATCATACTTCATGTTCTATTTTCATATCTTGTTGAGTACTCTAGGAAATTGTTGTTACATGTGTACGAATATGAAGTTCTTTTCCCTCTTTTCTTGTTTTTCATTGATCCTTCTCCCACCATAACTCCTATGTGTGAGGTTAGTTTGGTAAAAGAGAATACAAACTTAGAAAATCATGATAATCACGTGTTCTTCTCCCAATATCTCTGATATTTGTGAAGAAGATATTTTGGTGTTAGAAGATTCAATCATTGAGAGTCATGAGAATCCTTTTTTTTTTGTTCCCCTACTTCTCCAACTTGGGAAGATATTGTTGGACAAGAGGATGCAATCATTGATAAGCAAGAAAATTATAGTTGTTCTTCTCTAGATACTTCCCCTACTTGTGATGAAGATACCTTAGAAGATTCAACCATTGAATGTCATGAAAATCTTATTTTCTCCTCTCCTAAAGACTCTCCTACTAGGGTAGATATCATGGTACAAGAGGATGATAGGATCGATACATTTCTTTCAAATTATAGTAATATGGCTTGCTTAGATGAAGATGATAAGGTGACATTAGATCCCCCTTGCTAGAAAATCATCAAAAATAGGATAAATATGTTGAGGTCATGAATATTAGATATCCCTTGATTATAGGGCCTCCAAACACTCCTTTTGGACCTCCTAAGAGTCCTCTAATAATTAGACCACCTAAGTATCCTTAATTATAGGAACTTCTAAGATTCCTCTAATTATTGGACCTCCCAAGTCATCTCCTAAGCCACTTCTTATCATAGGACCACTACAACACCAACCAAAACCTCTAGGGTATATCTTAAATTTTGTAAGACAACTCACTAGTAGCAATATTTTGCAACAACCAAGTTATAATACTATTGCTCATACATGTAACACTAGAAACATTCAACAACCAAGAAAAACACCAACATCCATTCCATTTCCTCAACCAAATCTCCCACCCACACCTAATATCCAACAACATAGTGGTAAAGAATATGATCTTGTAGAACAACTTCACAACACTCCTACAAAGATTTACTTGTGATATTTAATTCTAGCATCACCTCTTTACCATGGAACGCTCCAAAATTCCTTACAACAAGTTTTTTATCCCTCCTAGTGCATAGCCAAATGATGTAGCATCCCTAATTCAAATGTATGAACTCATTCAACTTAGACATTACCCTCCATCAACATAAGTTACCACCATTAGAAGTATAAAAAAAAGAAAGCCTTTGATGACAATGACCATCATTAACAAGTGTGGCATAAGACGTATTCTCATTGATAATGGTCCAACACTCAATGTTTGTAATGTAAACCTTCTAGATAATATTGGAGTGGGCAAGAGAAACATTCGACCAAACTCTTTATTTATCCATGGTTTTGCTAATGTGGGAAACCAACTGCTTGGTGTTATAACATTACTTGTTAAATCTGGAAAGGTTATGTTGTAAACTCCTATCCATGTCATGCCCAATGATCTTTCATATAATCTTCTCCTAGGTAGACCATGGATTTATGCAATGAATGTGGTTCCTTCAACATTACTTCGTCTAGTGAATTACACTTACAACAACAAGGTTTACATGATAAAATGTGATCCTAAGTTTGAGACTTTTTTACAAACTAAAATAGGAATGAAAAATCCTCTTAGAGTATTGAAACCAACTACAAAAGTGGAACCAGTAAAATAAGAAGAAGAGAAGTGTTTATCATCAATCACAAAACTATTGGATGGTGATTGGGGTTCATTAGATTTTACACCTACATTCATGGGAGAATACAAGATTACACAAAAATCAGGAAAAGATAAAGAAGATGTCATAATATCCACACAAGCTAAGTCATCAAAACCATGTGAGCCCACAACTTTTACTAAAGAAGAGAAAAATAAGAACTATACATCTACATATGATGAAAGTGATCATGACAAACCACCTTCTCTGAAAGAAATGAAAAAACTTTATGGAAGATTTTATGAGATTTTGCAACAACTTGGCTACAATGGAAAATGATGTGGGATAGGAGAACATAGTATCTATGTCCATATAGAGCCTAACATGGAAGAAACAACTAGAGGTCTTGGTTATTATCATTCAATTAGAAAATAAAATTAGTTGTTGCTCCTTGTCATATGGTAGTTGTAGTATCATAGCATATTCACTACCATATATGAGGGTATAAACTTGTCTTTATGCAATCATACTTTATTTCGTGAGAAACATATCAACATACATTTTTTCCTCACCTTTTTCCCTTAGAATTGGGGGGAAATGGGTTAGGTAGCATTGTCCTAGTATGGAACTTGTCATTGCCCCTTTGGCTATTTGACCACCTTTCATGTATATATAATGAGCAATCTTGGGATGCAGATGACCTACTTAGGATGGCTCTCATGTGATGTCCTTCTTTCCTTTCCTTCTATGTTATCTTTCACAATACATTTTGGGGGCAACCCCTCTTCATGACGCAACTTTTTTTGGAAACATATATTTTGCATAGGGCTTTCTAAATAATCTCTCATTTCCCTTTAATCAATCGTATTTATCATTTCTACTTTAAAGTAATTTCTCACAACATGGTGTTTAGAAATTCCTTTAAAGTGGGGGAATATATTAGCATTATTACATTGAAATTATTGCATTAAAGGTTGATACCAATAGTGGAACATGATGGATTCTAGGCTTGAGAGATGCACTTCTCATGCCCTATTGACTAGTTTCCTAGTGTTCCCATCTTCAATCTTCTTGACTACTTTTCCACAAGTGTCTAGAATAATATAACTTGTTATCCTTGTGAAGTAATTTTATCCTATCTCATGAGTGTTTACCATAATGCAGCTTGATAGCTTTGTGAAATATATAACCATTTTTTGTTGCACCTTATCAAAGTTATCAGGGAGTATAAATTTTGCTCTAGATGATGTATGGGAGCTTGTAGACCTAGCATGAATTAACCATATGCCACCTTTTTGTGATTTCACACCTCGTAGACCTAGTATATGTTTCTCACCCTATTGCTTTGGGCTCACCTAGTGTATATCATACTACACTAGCCCTTGTGAGTGTATTTTTCATGGCCACTAAGTATAACACAACTTTCTTGCCAATGGAGCCATGTGAGCATATTTGATGGATGTGGCATAATACAACTTACTATTTCATCCCTTTTTGCATTGATTTTTATATTGTATGTTTGTATATCATGTCTTGTTGCACATATCTTACATTATCTTGTGTGTCCCTGTGTGTTTATGTTGGCTTTCCATGGGATCTTGATCCTAGGGGCTTGTCCATCTCCCATGATCTATATCACCCTATCACATCAACATTTGTACACTTGGATCCCTCTTGACATGTTATTTTCTACTTTAGTGTGAGTCTGAGCATAAGTTCATACTCTCACTAAAGTGGGGGCTAAATTTAGTGTAGAAAATTATTTACCTTTACAATTTCATACTATGTTTGCATCCCTTAATTTAATGGACTTAATTAAGCCTCTAATTAACCCCATAATGTCCTAAAATTATGTATTTCATAGCCCATTTATACCACTTTTAATAAATTGAAAACATTAAACAAATGCATTCATCTGATGCTTTTCCCTCGATACCTTAAATTTTGAAAAATAGGGCTAGGACTCATTCGCCATAATGGGACTAGGACCCATTCTCCCAATGGGGGAAGTGTCCTGCTACTCCATTTCCCTTCAAATTTGGATATGGCAGTGGTGGAATCGTAATATTTGAATTTCCACTTGCAAAGGTCGACTATTGGATCTAATTTTTGGGAAATTAAATAAACACCTATAAACATATAGTCTTTTTATCACTTGAAAAATAAGGATCAAGAGGTAATTTCATGAGATAAAACATTATTGTCAAGAGCATTGAAGAGTAGATTTATTAGTCATTTGCAACAACAATCAAGATCATATCATCACTGAAAAGTATATGCATATGTATGTTATGTTTTGGAGCTAACATTCTGATGTAGGTTTCAAGAATTCAAACAAGCATTCGAGTATCAAATCAAGCAATCAATCAATCCAATTCATGCAAGATATAAAACTTGGAGTGATTTATTAGACTCCAATCCTCTAAGGGAAACCATTAAGGGTTTGGTGAGTTGTGACAATATTTTCCCATTCATCAATTTCTTCTATTTATCATCATTTCATTATCAAAGTTTAATTACCAACATGGGGTTTGACTAAGAAAAATCCCCATTCACCCCAAAACAAACATTTTGTTTCTCTCTTTGTTTGTGCAGTTTTTTTAGGTGAAAAAAGACTAAAAAATGATCAAAGGAGAAACTTTGCATTTTTGTCAAAGTTTTTATCATTGTTTTCAAGCCAATGAAGCTCATATTCAAAATTTATTTCTGGATTTTTGACAGTGAAACTAGGAGTAAACATAAGCTAATATCTTGCACCAGAGGACCCCAAAAGTTAGGAAAAGCCCTTGTACAAAGAACCATTCACCCTTGGGCGAATAAGTCCTTGTAGGCACCTTGAAACTAACTTTTCTGGGTAGGTTTTCCATTCTCTGCACTTTCCAGATTTGTCAGAACTTGGTTGTTTCAGTCTACCAATTTTTGGGAATTTCTATTTTATGCATTAGGTATTACCATTCAATTTGATAAGCACTTTAAATTATTTCAAAATTATCTCAAATCTCTCCTACTGTCTCAAGGAATTGAGATCTAAGGTTGAATTGGCTCACCTCAAGGTTGAAATTCAATCTTATCCTCTTGTGATCTCTTTCCTAATGAAATTCTAGAGAAAGGCACTTAGATCCTATTGTTCAAAACAAAAGGGACGTACGATCCTTTTTTCTTCATTTCAATAAATAAATGCTAAGTATGAATACCCATCATAACATGGGTTGCATGTTAGACAAAGGACTTAAAACATAGGTTCCAAATTTATGTCAGGGACCAATAAATGAAATATATTAAAGAAAAATAATGAGGTACTATAGACAATCTATAGAGTAAACTAGGAACATGAAACCTTGGTTCTAGATTCTAGTCAAGACTCACATCTTGATAGGAACCAAAGGAGTTTTGGGAACTCAAATTCTTGAAAATTTCACAAAATAAAAAAAAAATACAAGAGGAAGGACATAAAATGACAATTAAACCTAGCTAAAGACACTAAAAAACTAAAGAAAAAAAATGACAAAAGGGGGTCCTCATATTTTGCAAGAAAAATTGATTGAATGTGTATGCGAAGAATAAAACCTACCTTCTAGCCATGACCCTTATCTAAATCACTAATGAATTTACCCAATTTTTACACAAGCCAAAGAACATAAACCAAGAGAATATTATAATATCATGTACAAGAATTATAGGAAAAATGACCATCCAAATTAGTAAAATATATTAGAAGAATCTACATATAACAAATTTTATCTCATTTCTTGGCCAAATATCCTTCTTGATTTGAAATTCCACACCTTAACTCCATTTTTTCATTTTCTTTATCTAATGTAGCACCTTTACTCACCTTATAAGTATATAAAACTCTCATCCAACTCTAGGTTTAGGTTGCTAAGTCTTTTTTTTTTAAACCTCGTTAAGAGTCAGCATTCCAAGACTTGATCTCCAAAAAACCTAGATATCTCTAACCTCATCCAAATCAAATAACCATCTAAAATATTACTACTTTATTGCTCTAAAATCTAATATTTTCTCATGACATCATGATATATACTTGTATCATCCCAAAAATATCATCACTTGGTCACTACAAAAATAAGATGTTGTCACAAAAAATGGCATATCATTGCCAAATATCACATTGAAATTTTTATATACCTACCCATGACACTCTAATACACATTTCCTTAAATTTTAATATCACCTATTGCATTGAGACAAAAAAATAAATCTAAATAAAACTACTTCCCAGGAGCTCCCAAAAAGAGAAGGAAAATCACCATCTCCAAATGAAGAAGATAAATGACTACAAGATATAAATACCACTAAACTATAATCTAGAGAATTAAATTCCAACATATTATATATCCTCAAAGACCATCTATCTATGATTGAAAAATCCACTTTAACCTATTTTCATTTCCCAAACTCCCATTAAAAAGTGAAATAAATATTTCATGTAAAAATGGTTCACACCCTCAAATAACTT
Source organism: Sequoia sempervirens (assembly GCA_007258455.2). NCBI lineage: Eukaryota > Viridiplantae > Streptophyta > Pinopsida > Cupressales > Cupressaceae > Sequoia > Sequoia sempervirens. Next base: position 153,312 of record VDFB02342479.1, read on the forward strand.
GAGAAAATACACCGACATCTCATAATAGTGATAACTCAAAAAATTTCCAACCCATTATCACTATAATAATCATAACTATATATTAATATTGATATTCCCATGGAATATTAGTTCACGTACTTGTAGAGGAGGGGGGTCGACTACTCAAGACCCTAGGTCATGGGAGGGTCTAGAATAATAGGCTGCCCTAATCTAACTCAAGCTAAGGGATTGTTTAAGATAGGTTTGATGTTTAAAGGGGTGAAAAGGAAGGACAAATGATTTGCCTCTATCCTTCTACCAACTCGAGAGTCTCAAGAAGTCAGGTGAGAACATTTCTAGAGTTCAGACTATGCCTTAGGCAACTCACTGCCAGAGGACTACATTGTAGGACATGAATAGCAATGCAACACACTAACGTCTCAGTGGGGGCGTTGGCATCCATACAAACATAAAATGTAAAGTACAATCTAGAAGCTAAGAAAACCTACTAACAACCTAATAGATGTGATTTAATGCAATAACAAAATGCAAAAAGTAACCAAACAACTAAATAGCAAGAAGACTACTTAAACTTGATCTAATCTATGAATTGACAAAAGAGGGTGAGGAGAGCGCACCTTCCTACCCATGAGTTGATGTATTCAAAGTCTTCACTCAATGAGAAACCTACACACACAAGATGGAAAAATGTTGGGGTTGTGCATAGAGGACTACCACAGTCAGTCCCTCACTTTAGTGTTTCCACCTCCACGGATAGCCAATATAGCAATGATAGAGAAATATGATAAAGGAAGATATTGAATGAAAGTACTAAGCACTATGATGAACAACAATATGCTACAAAAACAATATGATAATCCACCTTCAACCATGTACACTCAAGGAAAATGGGAGAAGGAGCAAGCTTGCAAGCTTGCAAAGGCCAACATTTTCGCAACAATGAGGAGATTAATTCCAAAATAATCTTACTTACAGCGTCAATAGAGGTGAGAATGTTGTGAATGAAGTGTGTATATAGTTTCCTAGAATGAATCAGATCAAGAGAGCTCAAGAGAGAGTGAAAAAATTAAGGAGATAGTCATTTGAAGATGAAACTGGAGGCAAAGGATCCATTCGAGGTCGATCAAGGGAGCAGAGAAATTACTCTTTATCACCAATGGATAATTGTAATGCCTCTTCAGATTCTAGAGGTAGGAATCTTGTTAGGATGCTAGTGTACCGTGTAGACATCCATACGCTACACTAGCGTCCTCAAAAAAATATCCTCCATTGTCACAAAAAACAACTACCAAGTGGATGGGAAGTGAATGAAGGATGTAGAATTGATTTATCAAACTTGATTTTCTAAGGTAGGAGGTATGTAAATGTGGAATTTGCAAGGGGTGAAAATTCACACCATTACAGTCCCTTCTCTCCATGAGAAATTCATTGAGGAGTTATAAAGGTGAAATATCAAAAAAAAATATTTCAAGAAACTTGATGAAAGGTCATGGTGAGATCTTGAAAAATTACAGTCTCAAAATCACTTTAGGTGTCACTAGAGTGACATCGTGATTTATCACCTTCCCAAAACTATGAGATATCATCATGCTAATAATGTTGGGTATCCCTAAATATCTATGTGTTTCTATGGTGACAAATAACATAAACTTCGCATAATTAAATTGATGGGACCTGTTTCTCCAAATTTGATTGTCTAATGTCTAAGGGCTCAATGGATTGAGACAACCTTTAAGAATAAAATCCTTGATAGAAACATCATGGGAGTGATAACTTGATCCCTTTCTAAGGCTGATTTAAATCTCCTTTCTTTCAAAGTGTAGATCATAAATTCCATTCCCTTTAGTATATCATGATAATGATAACTTAAGGAATCCCTTGAGAAACATACAAATTCTTCTCGTGAAATAAATGCTAGATATAAAATCTTCAAATCCAATATGCCAAAAAATTAAACTTGGAATAGTCACTCATTTAGGAACCTAACAAGTAATTATAGTAGACTTAAAACTATCTCCATTTAGAAAACATTATAAAAAAATACATCCATAGATCTAAAATCCATATGTTTTGATTAACTGTAAAATATAAAAACCATAAATGTACACAATTTGAATCCATTAACACATCTAATACACCTATAAATTTAAAAATAGAAAATTAATGTTCCATATTATTAATTAGCATAAATTTATAACTAGTAGATCCAAAAAATGAATCCACAGCATGCATCTAGGGGTTGTTGAGGAGTTCTAGGTTGCCACATTATCAACTCCATAACATGTATGGAAAACTCTATGGATATATCACAAGATCTTCTGGGTGAAAAATAAACTCTACAACTTGCACAAATGCAACTTGATCCTCCACACTAGAATCTTTATTTCATATTTTATTTTCATTCTATATGCTTGAAAATTAAGATCAACAATGTAGAGATTCCACTCAAACAAGAATTAATATCATAAAGATAAAAATATCCTCTAACCAACTTGTGAGAATTATGCCAAATGAAAGGAACTATTATCATAAAATTGCCTATCTCAAGAATTCAAAATAAAGATATAATACCAATTAAGGTAAAATGATCTTGTAAATACAAACTAAATGGTTCTTAAATTAACCATATGAGAGAATTAATACAAAATAATTAATCTAAATATAAAAAGAGAGAAATGATGATACAAGATTTATATTAAGGAATCATTATGGGAAAAACCTAGCCTCCAAAGGGTTAGGAATAAGGTGTCTCAACCTTTGATATCCTCACATGATTATTGATTACTTAATGTTGATATTGTGATATTGGAAAAAGTGATCTAGGGCCTAAATCATGCTAGTTCTGATATCACAAAAGGGCAAGAGGATTAAAAGTGATCTCAACACCCACTTAGCTACAAAACCCAATGAAAGAGCTAGAATGGTGGACCAAGGTTTTAATCCTTTGTTAGGTTGATGTGTTGATATGATTAATTGATTATTAGTTGACTGAATTTGATAATACAATGACGTTCCTAGGTTAATTATGAAAATTGAAAAAAATGAGATGATTTTTGGAAAACATAGAACTGATAAACATAAATAAAGTTTAGAATAGTAGAGGGTAGACACATAGTAACTTGACATATAAATTTGGGCTTGAAACAAATAGACAAGGGTGTTGTGTTCCCTACACTGGGAATTAGCTAATCAAGATCTTATTTCACTCTACTATTACTCTTGGTCTATGTGCTCTTAAATCATATGGAATCACTATTGAAACTTATTATGTTTCTAATAAAATCCACTTTCCTTGATTGGGTGAATTGTAGGACTTGAATAATTGAATGAGAAATTAGGTCTTTAATCTTCCTCCAATTCACTTTAGATTTGTAATTTGCACACATGAAAGAGGGGGAAGGGTTATGCCATATAGGAGCTTGCCTAAGTCAAACCTCATTTGGTATTTCTACCTCCACAATGGCTATGATGATGTAAAAAGAGAGGTTACCCTTAGTCAGGCAAGGGCTAAATGATAAACAAGTGATAAGTTGACAATTGTTGCAACTCACCACTCATATTGGCATTCCTTGATAGACTAAATTCAATGTACTCATCACCTTCAAGGAAAAAATGATGCTTGATTTCAAGTCTTGTAAGTGTTAGTACTCACAAAAAAATGAACATGAAACATGAATAAAATCACATGAAAACATGATGTATGGCTAACATGATGCTTGACTGAAATAAATGTTGTAATTTTGCTAATTTTTCTCTTGACTACTCAATTTCTCAATTAATTTACCTTAGGATTTTCTCTTCAAAATTGCTAGGATTAAAATGGTGAAAATGACTTATATTTATATGCAATTCTTCGAATTTACCAAAAATAAAATATCGATAGCTGATAAATAATTTTGGATTTTTAAATATTAAAATACCAACAATGACATATTTCAAATTTAGCCAAAATAGGCTAGACAAGGGAGTTGGATGCCCTAGTCTAGAACCATCCTTTTCAAGGCCTTAAACATCAATGTTAAATATTAAATATTTATTTTCAATTTGATCTCTCAATTTCTAAAGATATTTATAAAACATGCAGATTAAATGCATAATTAGGTCCAACCACATGGGGGAGCTAAGCCTAGTGTGAAATTGTCAAGGGTGACAATTTTTTATGCTACATATATTATATTATATTTTCCTATGTATTTAGTTAATTAATCTCACTATGTTAGATTTGATTCAAAGTGAGTGTCACTCTTATATGGAAACTAACATAGAGATAGGTTTCATTACTATATGTGAGTTGCATAAAGTCATTTATGATAGTTAACTCATTTCAAGTTGTTAATTAATTGTAAAAGGAACTATGATAGAGGAGGATTCAATTTTAGAAACTACTATGATAGGTTTAGTTGTTGATGTAGGTGCATTGTGTGTGATAGGTTTTAGTTTACATGTTGCATGTTCAATTTGCACGTGCAAGATAAGAAAGGAACTTTGCATGTTAATCTTCAATATTGCATGCATGTAATGAAGAGGATGATGTCATGTGGCCTTCTTAGGTGTACCATTTTAAATTTAACTTATTTTTACATTGTAAAATTCTATATATTTAGGTTTTGTATTTTGGAGTTGTATGGTGACTCATTTATAGGTGTTTTTGTGCTCTCATATTTTTTCCATAATTGAATAAACATTTGTGACTCTTGAAAGAGCTTGGCTATGAGATTGTATTGTAATGATATTTTTTATAGATAATATATTGCATTTTTATTTTAGAGTGTGGGATTTTTATCCTAAAAGGATTTTCTCCATGTATATCTTTTGTTATGTGTTTTACATGTACTTGTGGTGAATCTATTTCTCTATTCTTTGTAATTTATGAATCATTGAATCATCTTCTATAGTGTAACTATTGAAATTTTATAAGAAATTTTTCAATCTCTCCTTACTATATTGGTGTGTGAATTTTTTCCATGTACCTTCCTTCCTTTCACAAAGTAAACTCAATATATTAATTATTAATGAAATATTTATAATACATTTGTAGATTTATAATGCTTTATCAAGAGTACAAGGAGATCAAAACCACTGGATTCATGAAGAAAATATACCCACAAGCTATGCATAAAAATAATTTCTCTCCATGTTACAAATAGTCTAGTAGCATCCTATAAAAAATATCCATGGCCATGGTGTAATGTCACCATAATGAGTAATAAGAGAAGAAACTAGAAAAAAAATAAAACATAGTGTTACATGTGCACCCCTCTCTAGGTGCAATCCAATAGCATAACCTTATCTTCTATTCATACTCCTCTACACCACTAAAATGTTCATATAATCTATAGGAAAGTATAAGACCAAAAAGTAATTCTAGTTTCCAATACCATGTACTAATACCTTGGGAAAAAATATTGTCCAAATCAACATAATATCATGGAAAAATCCATTACTTCCTACCATGATCACATGTGCCAGTTGAAGAGCCTTCTAGATTTGAAATTCCACACCTAATTCCACATTTTCATTATCTTTACCTAAGGTAATATATTTTCACACCTTATAAGCACCAAAATCACATCAAGCAAGTTGCATGTTAGTAAGTGTGAATTACAACTTATCAAATATAAATTATAAAGTGAGACACCTATTTCAAGTGGGAATAAGATCATCCATTTTTAAAAATAAGAACATGAAACATTAAAATATATATTAAAAATAATCCCAACATGATGACCAAGGTTGATGTTAATGTGAGAGCATAGAAATGGTTTTCTAGGATGGCCTAAAACTATGACATAAATGAGAGTGTTCCTATGAATGTGAGAGTTCCTCAGAAGGTCTAGAGTTTGAGAGAAATTTGAGGATTTGTGGGAGTGGGGCTAAGTTGTGTGGACCCATATGTTTCATATATTTCTTGGTTTGCATCAAGTTCAATGAGGCCTAGCATATACTAATTGAGGAGTCATAAAAATTATGTTCACAATTATGGGGTCTAGGTCCTAGGTTTTACAAACTTAAGAATAATTTGATGAAAAAATTTCCTTAGATCTTAGGAATATATTACAAGATTATATTATATTCTATATAAATTTATGTATCTAAAACATAGGAAAAGGTGATTGTGTTCATCAAAATGAAATCCATTGAGAAATTCCCATGAGAAGACAAAAGATTAAAACTACTATGATGCACAACGAAAATTTCAATACCAAATGGAAATTTTAAGCATTTATGCACTACCATGGGATGACATCTATGGAGTGTAGTCATGGGTAGCCTAGCTTCACACAGAAATTGGTCCAATGATGGGATGATGGAGAATGAGACATTTAATTGTTTCAATCCAAATTTTAATGGGAGAGTGATCAAACCTATCGTAGGGAAAGAAAAACCATTATGTGTTTTGATCCATGCTTTCGATTGTTCATAAGAGCCTTGGTAAAGTTCATACACAAACAAGAGTTCCTCAGTAATCACATTCTCTTGCACGCACAAGATAAATTAATATCCCATTGGTAGGCTTTTCAAGATTCTTCTAGCTATGTAAAGGGGACCATTGGGTGCATGCTTAATTATTTCATTTTGTGAGAAAGCAATGTCAAGAGACATTTTGGTTTGGCCCTTATGAGGATGAACGTCAATGAATTTGACCATATTTTATGTCCCCACAATCACTCATGTCATCATTAGTCATGTCTTGCATATGTTCAACATTCATCACATCATTCATGGTGTCACTATCTTTAACAAATGAGATGTTATGATTTGGCATTGGATTGGTAAAGATTTTAAAATTTTAGTTGGGTGGGGAAAAAAACTTATTTACTTGATCATTAACACCACCAATCTAGATATGATTGGAATCAATGAGGTCTTGTATGATGCAGAGTGGCAGGGGAAGCAACACCTTTTTCCAATAGCTTCTCTCAAATGCACACATCAACTTCACTATTCCTTCCAACAAGCAACTTGATCACCCAAATCAACTCACACACCAGACATGTTTGAAGGACTTGGGGATGCTATGTACACTCTCAACATGTCAAAAAAAGACCAAATAACCTGACTTTACACTCAAAAATTTCCATTCTCTCATCACTCTTACACAAGCCATGCAACATGCAACTTTGCAACATTGCCAACTAGGACAGTCAAAATAAAAACTTATTAAAGGAATCAACTAGACAATGAAATTAGGTTTTAGACTTATAACAAGATCCCCTACAGGTGCACAAATTCATAGGATCAAACTCCACAAACAAATGATTCAAAATATTAATTTTTCAAGCCACGAGAAGGCTTGATTTAGGCATGTGTACAGAAGGTTTGACTACCAAGGCACACCCCAACACCCCTAAATCCTTTATCAAGTTCAAAAATTCTCCCCAAGACCCAATCCAAACCTTACATCCATTCTATTTAAATACTTAAAATACTCAGAAATCAAAAGAAATGCTTACAAATGATCATTTTCTGGACTGTTTCAAGGTAAAACCAGACCTAGGGCATCAAATAACTTTTCCAAACCTCCATATTTCCTCCTAAACCAAATTTCATCATGTAAAGTACCCTTAAATCCACCATTCCACCAAAAATTAGAATTTTCCTACGGTGGAATGGTGAATTATGAACATATTTGTGAACAAACCCTTGTTTTGTAGGATTGCAGACCCTCTAGCAGTAAAATGGATATAACTTGCTCAATTCTTAATGAAATTAACTCATATCACCTCCAAAATAAATAATACTCTCCCCTCTATCGAACCATATGCATTAGAGGACTGTACAATGCTGCTACAGGCCATACCAATCAAAAGAATAGTAAAAAATGTTGTAAAAACTAGAAAAATAGAGTTTTCTTCTTATTAAAATGCTTCAAAACTTCCACTTCCTCCCTTCCTCAACACAATTGAGGCTATTTATACTTTTCCTCATCATTTCCAATGGATCTCAACTTATTTTTTACGGAGGGAACCGTTGGTTAGCATAATTACATCATTAATGTTGAAATTATATTAAATTGCATTATGGCAACTTTGCAATTTTGAAGCAACTTTCAATTCTAACACCTATGACTTCTAAAACCATTCTAATGGATTCAAAATAGCCTTAATACATCCTTAAGACCTCAATATTGCATATCCAAGTAAAAATTTAGGATTTTTCCTTCTTAAGGCTACATGACTACATTTAGTGCAAGATTGCAATATTTCACATTTTGACTCCAAAACTCAAAAAATCAACCTAGAACCTATCCAATGGTATTATTAGACCTTATTGAAGATGAAAAACACTCAAAAGAGTCATTATAACCTATTCACCATCTATTCCCATCAAATGATCAAAAAGGGACAATGAGGTGTAGGTGCTCCTGCACCATTGTACAATATTTGTAAGATGCATACATCGTTCTATATCGTGTCCATTTTATTGGTGATAATGGAAAAATAAATTTGGATTGTAGTTCGAAGGTAAAGGCTTAGAGGTATTAGGAGTTCTAACAAGAGTTAAGGTAATTAGGTTCTTACCCAAGAGTTGCAACATGATGGAATGAAGGTTGTCGATAAACAGAGTGAATTTTCTCTTCTTATCCTTGAATTGATATGGATTTTTTGTTTTTATAGCAGCCACTTGAGATTAAACATGTTGATTTGTTTGAGATGGGTTTATTTGTATAAAGCCCTTATTTTGTTTCTTCAATGTTTGGAAATTGTTATGAGGCACAGATTCAGATTTTGCAGGACGGTTGGAGGATGTTTTTGCTTCATGATGACTAAGCGAATTTTCATAGTCATGGACAACTATGCACAAGTGAGTGAAGGAAGGGAATCTCATCACCCCAAGACTATCTTGAATATTGGTTTGCAAGTTTTCAATGAACATTCTTTGAATATTGGCATCAAGAATATTAATGTTGATTTGTGAGTAGTGTTGAAAGGCACAAGACAACTAAGAGGGGGGTTGAATCAGTTGTCACCAAACACAAACTCAAATCTTCACACTTATCAATTTCTTATCCACTTAATTTTTTTATTAAGTATGAACATAAAATGCAAATAACACAAAGCAATATCAACACAGGAAATACCAAATTTATGTGGAAAATTGAATGAGGGAAAAACCACGGTGAGGATTAACTCACAATATAAAGCAATAGAAAAACCAAATACAAGAGGCTCACTGCCAAGGGCTCACTGCCTACAGAAATGACTAACTTTCCGACAAGGAGGCTCACTACTTATAGATACAAAAGATAACAAAAAATTCCATCACAACAGGTTATACACATTCGCAGCCTTGATCAGAAGAATTGTAAACACCGTTAGCTCACTACTTTTAGGAATCTAACAAATTAAAGTATTGCTACCTCAATTAACTTTCTCACACTCTGTTGAAGTCTAAAACTCATGGCATACTTGATTGATTCATTCACAATATCTCGACTTGTATTTGTACCCTCTTCAACCTTAGAAACTTTCTCCAAGGTCAGCTACACACGCTTCATTTCATAAATTCAAATTAGGTTAGCAACTCAACATTCCCACGGTGGAAAGGAATTAGAGTGGACCAAACCAATACTTAACCAAGACCCAAAACAACATCTAGGATCAATCACATGCTTCCTCAATTGATTCTTAATCCTTCATATGAAGTGTAAACACCAGGTTGGCTAAACCTAATGAAAACACAAATGAACTTTGAAGTACATGCTTCCCAAAAAGAAGATAATATGTATACGACGCAACACACTTCACCATGCACAATAACATATCTCAAATGCCTTTAGATACATCCACAACAAGTGCAAAAAACTTCATACACAGAACACCTTCCATTGGTCCATCTAGACTGAACAGACATACACAGTAACTCTGAAACTTGTCTTTTAGAGCAACAAACCACAAACACCTTTTCCAGAACATAGATAACACCTTTACAAAATTTCTACTAGATCCACAAGATCTAAAACAAACCAGCAGAGGACTGTGGAGTAGAAACATTTCTCCCAGTCCCAGACAAACAACTCTGCTAGAGTAGCTCACACACCTGTGAACACAACTTTCACTCTCCATCAACCCAAAAGCTACAAATTAGGGCATATCACCAATAGATTCCCACAAACAACCTTTTAGATCTAAACAAGCATAGGATCAACACAGAAGAAATGTGGAGCACAAACTGGAGCATATTTTGAACATACACAATTCTGACTTCTCTATATATTAATTTTCTCAAAAGCACTTGATAACCAATCATATTAGCATATCTACAACATCATAAAGACAACTCCATGTACTCACAACATCTCATCAACATCTCAACTATACATGCACAATCTACAACATCTTGTATTATTTTGACATCAATGACAACATTAATGACAACACCACCAAACTTACTCATACTTGCAACAATCTCCCCCTTTGTAATTGATGGCAACACATGATGTGAAAAACCATCAAAGACAACATCCATTTCATTCCTACACTCCCAATATTCTTGACAAAGGCCTTCTCTTCCTCTTTTACTATTTTTCACGTGATTCTCTCTCCACCTTTAACATCAATGGCAAAGACCAAAAATCTTTGATCACTCCCCCTTAGGAGTGCACCCATACAACTCATATTGTAACAATGAAAACTCCCTACTCCCCCTATGGAGTAGAACCATTCATCAGTCCAAATAGATAAAGAATTTGTAGATTCACTGGACTAATGAACCACTATGTGCACATAGTTCAAATAAGGAGGGCCAATGACCCCCAACTTCTCCCTGAGATACTCAAAAGTATCCTTCGAAAGATCCTTAGTAAATATATCTGCAATCTAATCCTGTGTAGACATATACTCGAGCCTGACTTCATTCCCCAATACTTTTCCCTTAAGAAATGATATCTGATAGATGTATTTTTTGTTCTTGAATGCATTATTGGATTCTTTGAAATGTTTATAGAACTTGTATTATCATAGAAGATAGGGATAGGATCATCATATGTCACTCCTATATCCTTCAGTGTTTGCTTCATCCACAAAACCTATTTCTAGCAAGATGTTGCAGCAATATACTTTGTTTCTATAGTGGATAAAGAAACTGAATCTTGTTTCTTACTTAGCCATGAAACCAATCTTCCTCTAAGAAAGAATGAACCTCCACTAGTATTCTTCTGGTCATCCACACAACCATCCCAATCTGCATTAGTGAATGCACTCAAGGTAAAGTCGGTATCCTTATGATACCACAAGCCATAATCTGAAGTGCCCTTAAGATATATGAAAATCCTCTTCATAGCTATAACATGTGCTTCTTTGGGTTCTTCTTGAAGTATGGCAACTAAACATACTATATGCATGATATCTGGTCTAGTAGCAGTAAGATACATCAGTCCACCAATCATAGATTTGTACTTGCTCTTATCAGCTTTAGCAAATTCATCATCTTTACTCAGCTTACATCCGGACACCATAGGAGTACTAACCGGTTTGGAGTCATCCATTCCAAACTTCTTCAACAACTCTTTGACATACTTTGATTGTGAAATGAATATCTCCTTATCAGTTTGATTCACTTGAAGACCAAGAAAGAAAATCAACTCACCAATCATGGAAATTTCAAATTCTTTTTGCATCTCCTCTGCAAATCTCTTACACATACCTTCATTTCCTCCAAAGATGATATCATCAACATACACTACCACTATCGACATTTTGTTTCCTTCCACCTTGAAATAAATATTGTTGTCTGCAAAGCCCTTGCAGAATTTTTTTTGTGTCAAATATTTGTCCAATCTTGCATACCATGCTCTAGGAGCCTGTTTCAGTCCATATAATGTCTTTTTCAACTTACAAACCATATCTAGTTTATCTAATAATTGAAATCCCTCTAGTTGTTCCTTATACACTTTTTCCAATTCTCCATTCAGAAATGCGGACTTGACATCCATCTGATATGCCTTGAAATCCTTGTGGGAAAAAAATTCCAAAAACATCCTAATAGCTTCCATTCTTGCCACCGAGGAAAATGTCTCCTCAAATTCAATTCCTTCAACTTGTGAATAACCCTTGCATAAAATTCTTGCTTTGTTTCTTACAACTTCTCCACTTTCATTTGACTTATTCCTAAACACCCACTTTGAACCAATTACATTCTTATTTACAGGTCTAAGAACCAGTTCCCATATCTTATTCTTCTCTATCTACTGCAATTCATCTTTCATAGCTCTAACCCAACTCTCATCTTCGCATGCTTCACACACATACTTAGGTTCTATCTTTGAAAGTAAACACAAATTTACCTCAATTGCTACCACTTTACTTCTTGTCTTCACATCTTCACTCTTATCTCCAATTATCTATTCTTCTGGATGATTCTTCTGTAAATACTTAGGAGGCTTAGGAACAAGTTTCAGAGCTTCTTCTTCTTCTTCTTTATTTTCTTCAGGTACTGGTCTGCAGATAGGATCATCTAGTTCAACTTCACTTATCTCAACAAGTCTCTACATATCCTCATCAACCTTCAGATTAGCACTCTGAACAATCTTCCTCAATATTTTATTAAAGCATTTGTATGATTTGTTGCTAGTTGAGTATTGAAGGAAAATCCCTTCATCATATCTTGCATCAAACTTCCCAATATTCTCATCATCTCTTTTAATGTAACATCTACTTCCAAACATCTTAAAGTACTTCACAATAGGAATCTTACTAGTCCATAGCTCATAAGGATTCTTTGTGCTATTACATTTGATCTGAACTTTGTTAAGAACATAAACACTAGTGTGTATTTCCTCTCTCCAATATACATTAAGTACATTTTCTTCTTTCATCATTGTTCCTGTAGCTTCCTGAACAGTCTGGCTCTTTCTCTCAACAACTCCATTCTATTGAGGAGTTCTAGGAGTAGAAAAATCTCGTTATGCCATTCTCTTCACAAAATGCATTAAACTCACTAGAAGTGAATTCTCCACCTCTATCAGATCTTAAACATTTTATTTTCAAGTTCACTTCATTCTCTACCCTTGCCTTGAACACTTTAAACCTATCCAAAGCCTAATTTTTCTCCATAAGAAAAGCAACCCATGTCATTTTAGAATAATCATCAATAAGGAGCATGAAATACCTATCACCATTTAGACTTCATGTTCTTATAGGACCAAAGAGGTCTGTATGAATTAATTCTAGCATTTCGGTAGTTGATTGCTCTTTTCCTTTAAAACTACATCTTGTTTGTTTCCCCAATTGACAACTTCTACAAATAGTATTAGCAGGCTTTGTGATTTTAGGCAGATCTCAGATAACCTCTCTTGAACTAATCTTGACTAGATTATCAAAGTTTACATGTCCCATCCTCTGATGTCATAGCCAACTTTCATCAACTTGAGATACAAGGCATTGACCATCAACACCCTTAAGCTGATAGATGTTTCCATATGTTCTCCTTCTTGCAGCAACCATAGTTCTAGACCCTTTTCTAATCTCACAAGTATTATCCTAAAACACAAGCTTGAAACCTTTGCTACACATTTTTCCAACACTCAAAATATTATGCCTTAAGCCCTTAAAATAATAGACATCATCAGTGTTGTGTATTCCATCAAAACTAATTGTTCCTTTCCCAACAATCTTTGCTCCAGAATCATCACCAAACATGACTAATCCATCATCATACTTTTCAAGTTTAGTGAACTTACTTTATCTCTGGTCATGTGATTAGAACAACCACTATCAATCTTCCAATATTCTTAATCATGTCTAGCATGAAAGGCAGTAACTAGAGTACCTTCCATCTCATCCTTCATGTTCTCCAGACCACTTTCCCTTGCACATCTTTCTGATTTAGCAGACACAAATTTATTCTCTAAGGATAGAAACAAGCACCCACTATCATCACCCTCAAAATAAAATTCATCATCATAGATTCCAGCTTCTTCTCTAACATAATACAACTTCTTGAATTTCTTATCCTTTTTGTCTTTATTATTATCTTTGTTCTTCTTATTTTCAGCTCTATTTGGACATATTGAAGCATAATGACCAATATTACCACAAATGAAACATTTAAAGAGAAACATACCTTTGTGATTACCAGTACCTTTCTTCCACTTCCTTGTAAATTTTGCTTCCAACTCATCTAAACCATCACTATCTGGATCATCTTCAATCTTTTTTGCTTTAAATGTTGATTTTGCCTTTTCCTTATCTTTTCTAAACTTTCTCATCTCAAATGTAGTCAAGGTGCCAAATAGTTGTTCTTTAGTAAACTTCTTAGGATCATACACTTCTTCAATAGCTTAAACCTTATCACTTTAACTCTCCAGAAGAGTCATCAATATCTCTCCATCACATCTTCATAAGTCAGAGTGCCCCCTTGAATTTTCACATCATTCACTACAATATCAACCCTCTAAAAATAGCTTGCAATACCTTCACTTGCTTCCATTTTCAAATTCTCATATCTACACTTAGCTGTTAGCTTCTTTGAAAATTTCACTCTATCATTTCCTTCATAAATATCTTCCAACTTTTTCCACACTTCATAAATAGTGCCTAAAGAAATCATTTTTGTTCACTCAGTCTTAGATAAAGCATTGTAGATCACATACCTCACTTTTTCATTCTTGTCATAAGTAGAAACCTCATCTGTAGTAGTAGTACCACTTGCTAGTGCAACATACTTTGTCTCAACAACCTTCCAAGTCCTATAGCTGTAGCGAATAATTTTGTCACCCCTTTCACCTCTAGGGTTTTGCACCTAAGAGGAGAGGGACAAAGATCAACACTTCATTCAAGAACTAACCCTTGAGATTTCAATGCAAAAGGATATTGAAGTTTGTTGAAGGATATTTTTCTTAAGGTTGGAATTTGATAAATAATATAAACTATTGATGCAAAACTAATAAAATGCAAGATGTTTGAAAATGCAATATTGTATGCAAAAAGACCTATAAAGATGAATAGAAATGCAAATGAAACAAAACAAAAAATTGTAAAACTAAATGTGTGCACCTGGAAACTTGTGGGGGGTGGAATGGAGACTAGAAATGTTATTGATCCTAAAATTTTGACCTACTAGGACAATTACGCCATTCTAGGTGACTTAGTCCCAAATCTGGAAAACTATTATGAAGCCCATTTCAGCCAAATGGGTATCTGAATCTAGAGAAATTTCTGACAAACATGTACAGTGGGACTAAGTTGCCATTGATGGTGACTTAGTCCACTTTGGATTTTCTAAGAACCCAAAAGTAGAAACAAAAGCTCTCATTCTACACTTTTTGTTCCTCCAGGTGTCTAGTTCTGAAGCTACCAAATTCGGGCCTGAATGTGACTTTTTGTGTAGATTTTGACCTTGCCAAAAGGGAGATGACTTCATCAAGTTTGAAACCTATTCTTCAATCATTTCCAAGCCATCCAAGCACCTAAATCTACAATAACACAAGGGAAGAGAGAAAATGTTGATTGTTAGGGATTGGGGGTTTGCCTTGGTCAAACCTCTTTTAGGTAATTAAACCAAAATGATGAAATACAATGATGAAACATGAAACATGAAACAATGTAATTAGAAACTTTCCATGATGATAGATCTTGAATTTATGCAACAATGGTTGAAGAATCTACCCTTGAATGCCTTAGAAAGCTATCTTGATGACTTAGAATGTTAAAACCCTAGCTTGCTTGACTTTAGATGCATGATGAATGATGAATGATGAATGAATGATTAGGTCAATTAAGGAGATTAGGAGATGAAAAATGAGGGGAAAACCCTATATTTATACATGATTATACAAAATTTCCTAAAGATACAACATCATAGGTTGACCTCAAGGTTTAGAAAATAATATCCCGCCATAATTTTGAAATAATTTTGATTTTTGAGCCAAGTGGGACTAAGTCGCCCCTATTGGCGACTTGGTCCCACTTAGGCATTTTAAGTGGGTGTCAAGAATTAAAGTGTATTAAATGATTTTTAGTGGGATTGTTCTCTAAAATACACTTAAGTAGGGCGTGTAAGTGTATAAAGGGGTCATCTAATCATAAGAAAGGGTTAAATTTTTGATGAAAAGCCTAGAAAAGCGTGAAAGTTTGTTACAACACTTTACAACACTTTGAAATAAGTCTTGGTAAGTGATAAAAAGAGGTGATTTAAATTAATTATATTAAAAAGGTCCTAGAAAAGTGTGAATGTGGGTTACAACACTTCACAACACTTTTGCAAGGCATCATAGAATATTATTGATTTGCAAGGGTCCAAGACCTAATGTGAATGTCTTGACCATAGTACAACATTAAATCTAGGAAAAACTAGGCCAACATCCATAAGAAAGACCCAAATGAGTGTGAAAATGTCCAAAGATACATATTTTTACACTACAATAACCAAGAGAGATTATGTAACCTCTCAGATGCACTTTCCAGTCACTGTAGTTAGATCCATCAAACATAGGGATTTCCAATTTGTGCGCCATCGGATCTACCTCAAGCAGTTAAGCTCACTTCTAAGGAACCAAAAGCTCTGATACCAATTGTTAAAGGTGGAAGAAAACTGAGAGGGGGGTGAATCAATTGTCACCAAACACAAACTCAAATCTTCAAACACTTATTAATTTCTTATCCACTTAATTCTGTTATTAAGTATGAACATGAATTGAAAATAATATAAAGCAATATCAACACAGGAAACACTAGATTTATGTGGAAAATCCAATGAGGGAAAAACCACGGTGAGGATTAACTCACAATATAAAGTAATAGAAAAACCAAATACAAGAGGCTCACTACCTAAAAAAGGAGTCACTGTCCAACAAGGAGGCTCGCTGCTTATAGATACAAAAGGTAACAAAAAGATCCACCGCAACAGGTTATACACATTCACAACCTTGATCAGAAGAATTGTAGACATCGTCAACTCACTGCTTTTAGGAATCTAACACATTAAATTATTGTTTCCTCAATTAAATTTCACACACTCTTCTTCTCGAACTCGTGGCATACTTGATTGATTCACTTGCAACATCTCGACTTGTATTTAGACCTTCTTCAACCTTAGAAACTTTCTCCAAGGTTGGCTACACATGCTTCATTTCATAAATTCAAATTAGGTTGGCAACTCAACATTCCCGTGGTGGAAAGGAATGGGAGTGGACCAAACCAATACTTAACCAAGACCCAAAACAACATCTAGGATCAATCACATGCTTCTTCAATTAATTCCTAATCCTTCGTATGAAGTGTAAACACTAGGTTGACCAAACCTAATGAAAACACAAATGAACTTTGAAGTACACACTTCCCAAAAGAATATAACATGTGGATGATGTAACACGCTTCACCATGCATGAGAACATATCTCAAATACCTTTAGATACATCCATAGCAAGTGCAACAACCATCATACACAGAACACCTTCCATCAGTCCATCCAGAATGAACAGACATACACAGTAACTTTGAAACTCGTCTTCTGGAGCACCAAACCATGAACACCTTTGTCAGAACATGAATAACACCTTTAAAAACCTTCTACCATATCCACAAGATCTGAAACAAACTAGCGAAGGACTGTAGAGCAGAAACATTTCTCCCAGTCCCAAACAAACAACTCTGCCAGACTAGTTCACACACTGGTGAACACAACTTTCACTCTCCATCAAACCAGAAGGTGCAAATAAGGAGATATCACCAATAGATATCCACAAATAACCCTTCAGATCCACACAAGCATAGGATCAACACAGAATAAATGTAGAGCACAAACCAGAGCACATTTTGAACATACACAACTCTGACTTCTCTATTTATTAATTTTCTCAAAAGCACTTGGTAACCCATCATATCAGTATATCTGCAACATCATAAAGATAGCTCCATGTACTCGTAAGATCTCATCAGCATCTCAACTATACATTCACAATCTGCAACATCATGTACTATGTTGACATCAATTACAACATTAATGACAACACCACCAAACTTACTCATACTTGCAACAATAGAGCAATTGATAATGTGCTATGAAATCAATTACCTTTTCATCTTTGTTTTGTTTACATTGCATTAAATCTGATAAGGCCATCTTGTGACAAATGTGCACTTGGAAATGGTTAAGGAAGGCATCAACAAGTTCATTGAATGAACAAATTGAATTATTCGGTAAGGAGAAAACCCATTCCAAGGTTGTATCTTTCAAGGATCTAGGAAAAAGCTTAGCCAAGAGCTTGTCTTCGAAAATGAAGTCACTACATAAGGTTGTGTATGTCGATACATGGTTACTAATATCTCCTTTACCACCATATTTCTCAAATATAGGAATCTCTATGCCTTGTGGCATTTGTGCTCTCAATATCTCCAAGGACAATGGGTTTCATTTGACATATTGTGAAGGCTGGCCATTTTGATTTTGGTTTAATGTGGAAATTTTTTGTTGGAGGGTTGAAACATTTTGCATTATTTGCTTAAGGATGGAATCATTTGTTGTGTTTTGAGATGGAGGTGAATAAGGTGGAGATGTATATATGTTGGTAGGATAAGTTAATTGTAAGTTTGTGAGAGGTGATAGGTTAGGAGATATGATTTTTGAATTCACAAAGATAGAAGGATTCCCAGTGGACATACTGAAAGTTCGATTAAATTTGCGATTTGGTTGCCTTGTTGTAGTAACAATTGAATGAGTATATGTAGGAATAGAGGCCATAGTTGTAGCGGGAGGAATTTTATTTCCACCTTGACTTTGAGTGTATCCCAAGGTTTGAGCACAACTAGCCATTGTAGGAACATGAACAACAATAATATGAGCTAGGCTATGTACAATTTATATTCCCATTTCATTATCAATCATTCTCCTCATGTTATTCATGATAGGAACACAATACCAACAATATATTCAACACACAAAGTTTTAAAGTTTTTCTAAGGCTTTATCCTTTTTTTGCAAGTTTTCTTGAGGTACATGAGCAATAATGGTTTCAACATCAATAGGATTGTAGGTCATGGGACATGTTATTTTAGGTATGGATCCCAACATGGGTTGAATAGTGTCAATACTATGAGTGAAAGAGTTAGAAAACCCAAGATCCGCAATGGATGTACCAGCACAGGATGCCATGAGTCTCAAACTATGTCTCACTAAAGTATTAGCAATAGGACACTAAGTTGTAATACTCATAAAAGTTTCACCAAACCAAAAGTGTACCTAAAATGGATAAAAAAACACTAAAAAAATGTAGCAAACAAACAAAAATAGGACACACAATGCAAGTATATAAAGAGATATTTTCATATGTAATATATAAGGATTTACTGATTTTAGAATGCAATAATATGAAAATGATATCTTTTGGATGGAAATTTTATTTTGAACAATGCACTTTATTTTGACCAATCTTGAATGCAAATAACTACAATTTTAGAGACTTAAACTGAGATCTGCAAACAACAAATATAAAGCAAGCATAGATAGCTTGATGCCCAGAAATTTGGAAATTGACCTATACAAGGACATATTAGTCCTAGGGTGAATTGGTCTTTGCACAAAGGTTTGAAAAATTAAAGTTTGAGTTTCTGATTTAATGCTTAAAGTCTCTATTTTAGCTTGCAAACAGACACTTTCAGTTATGATTTCTAGATTTTTATTTTTAGATGTAAACACAATTTGATGGAAGACAACAAGAAAAATGACAACTATTTAGATGCAATTTTGTTTGAATTTTTTGATGTAAATGATTGAAAACGCTAATATGCATACTACTATGTAAAATGAATGCAATATGTATGCAATATTTTTGAATTTTTTAGACTTTAAAGGATGCAAAATGCAGTTTTAAAACCCTATATGAAATGCAAACTAATGCAATTTGAAACCCTAAATTAGATGCAGTGAAAAATAATGCAAATCCTAGATCTAAGGTTTGAAGGACTTCCAATTTCAACAATTTTATAGTGTAAGAATTTCGGGTTCACCAAAATGAAACATAGGAAAAGGTGAATGTGTTCACCAAAATGAAACATGTGAAAAGGGTGAGTGCATCAAAATGAACTCTTATGCTTACATGTGATGGAATGATCTGACACACTTATAATTTTTCCAATTTAATTAGAAAAAGAGATATCCCAAGGATAGGATTGACTTTCAACCTTGAGGTGAGTCAACCCTATTAGGAAGGTCTATTATTTTCTTATGACAAAAATGATTGATTGGTTATTTTGGGAGATAAATTTAAATGCATTAACAAAATCAATTTCACGACCTAACAATTGAAATGTAGATTATTATGATAGTAGAAACAAAAATAGCAAGTTATATGCATATCTGAGAAGGGAAGAGTGGTATGTACCTAGTATCAAAATTGGGTTTTGAACATTGTTGAAGGAAAAATTCACCCTAGGCTGAATGGGTTTTTGTATAAGGGTCCAAAATCTAATTTTGCAGTCCTCAGATCCTGGATCTAAGCTTCTGATTCTCTAGGTTTGATTGCCGGAAATTCAAAAATAAAATTTGTAGGTGAGTTTCTATAGCTTGACACCAATGTTGAAAACTTTGACAACTTAGAAAAATTTCTCTTTTGATTGATTTTCAATCCTTCTTCACTTGTAAATCTGCACATACAAAAAGAGAGGAAAAATGTTTGTTTTATGGTGAATAGGGGTTTTCCTTAGTCAAACCCCATGTTTGGTAATTAAACCTTGATAATGAAATGATGATAAATGGAAGGAATTGATGAATTAACAATGCTATGTTACAACTCACCAAACACTTAATGGTTTCCCGTAGAGGGATAAAGTTTAACACATCTCTTTAAGGATAGGATCTTGCTTGAATTGGCTTGATTAATTGATTTTTGATACTTGAATGCTTGAAACCTACATCACAATATTGGCTCCAAAACATGACATGAACATGTTGTGGGTACTCATGCCCTTTTCTTTTGGAAAAATGGGGACCCCTCCTTCTTTCTCTTGTCTTTGTTTCCCTTGTGTTTTTATTTTCTTCGGTTTTCTTTCCCCTATTGCTGTATTTTTATTTTTTTTATTTATCTTTTGGGTTCATGTTAAGGAAGGGTATATCTTCCTTGTTGGACCTGACCTTTGACCTTCGTTTTGTGTGTTTGTTTACCTCAATGATGTTCATGATGCCATCTTTGGGTTTGTGTCTTCCTACATGTGCTCGACTGGCGATGTATGGTGATGATAACTCATTTGCATGCATGTCACATCACATCTTATTGCATGATCTCCTAACTATTTTGAATTTAATGCCATATCATTTCAAATTTAATGAGCATTTCTAGACTTAACACTATGCCACTTGAAGTAAATGCCATTCCCTTGCATTAATGCTCCATCAATATGGCAACATATGGGTGTTAAGTTAGGATTTTTTCTCATTTTACAAGTACCTATTCATTAAAATTATGTTTAGTCGAAGCTTTGCAACTTTCTTATGTTTGGGAGTTTTTCATTGTAATCACTAGTTAATTCATGCATTGGCATTGAGGTGTCAAGTTTTGTGGTATTGCTCGCTTTTTGGTGTTCATTCACATTCGTCTTCCTGGTTTATTTTTTTCTCATGTCGCATTGGCTTCATCGGTCCTCGTCTTGTTTCCCCCACTCTCTTGCATTATTCCAAGTTAGTTTATTTACATGGCCTTAATCTACAAATTTCTTCAATTGGTTATTTAGGAAAGTGTGGGTTTGTGATGTGGGGTTTGGGTTTTGTTTGTTTTGCTTCTATCCTTCATTTTTTTCTGTTTTTATTTTTTCTTTATCCTCAGCCTAGTTTTGGTATTCTCCTGTTTTGTTTTTTGTTGCAGTTTTTCATTTGTTCATTTTTTATTTTTACTCTTTCCATTTTTTGGCTCTTTTTACCCCACCAGATCGAGTGTCTCTTTGGAACACCGACTAATTATGTTTATGAAATCATCATTGAGCTTCGGACCTCAAGGTTACCTAAGGTTTCTTGGGTGGTCCCACAAAGCTAGTTTACAATTTTTGGGAGATTCTAATTTTCACTAAAATCACATATTTTTAGAAATATAATAATTTAAGCCTTAAAATGTTTCATTTAAAGCATTCCGATTAAAGGGGTTTGATCCAAACTACATAGATCAGGAAACCCTTGGATCAGAACCCCACTAGTTTTAAACCATACTTATAACAAAGGTCTCCTTTACACCTATCAAAGAATGCTAATAAAAGCCGCGTTTAACTTTTGGGGGATCAAACAAATTCATTTAAAATTTGTGTTTGTAGTATGTAGTCTTTATTATAGAAGAGCTTCTAAGGAGTATGAGTTTTAAAATAGAATTAATTTTATTATTATATTATGTGAATGTCAGTTTTCTGATGTGTGGTGTAAATAGTGGTGTGATCAGTCAGATCTCAGTCCGCCTATGTCTAAATTGTAATTGGTTTGACTTCAAAACTTGATTAAGGAAAAAATATTCAATAAAACACTATGAAACCAATTGGAAGCACTAGATATCATAGTTAAAAATCTAAATTTGAAAACATTATAATTTTATTCTTCATGGAAAAAAGGTTATGTGTTATACGGTGAGTGTCACTCCTTAAAAGTGGTGTTTACTGAAAAAAAACTAGTTTTCGAAGGAGATGGAAAAAGAAGTGCAATCTGATTCCAATTTTCTTAAAAATATATATATTTAGAATATACAGACAAAATGCCACAAATCACTAGTTTGCATCATCTTCAAATTCCTCATGGTTTAGCCGCTATAGGTGCCCGAAAGTGAAGATTTAGTTAGAAAAAATTAGTTCATTGTCCAATTTGGCCAAAAATTGTAAATCGGTATTGTGGGATCACCCTCTTCCCTATTCATTATTGGGTGATTCAAGATTAATAACTTTTGGGTGTCAAGCATCACCATATTTCCTTGCTTCATACCTTGAAAATTTTGCATAAGAAGATGTGAACTCTGACCACCGACCCTGATCTCACTTTCAAAGAAATGGTTAACACTTTCAAACCTCGAACATCGATGATACTTCTTACCAAGTTCCTTATAGAGGTGGAAATGGTAAGGAGTATGCCTGATCACCGAAATCTGAAAAAACACCAGATGCTTGATTATAGGCTTATAAATTTCCAAAATGACTTTTAGAAGTTTTAATTTTTTATTCCCTTTGGTTTTAACTTAAGTTCATGCCTTAACACTTCAAAGACTCAACATACTTTAGGTTTCAAACTTCACAAGTTCCTTTTATTAGATACCTCAAAATGTTTGCAATGGGTAAGGGGAAACCCTGATCCCCGACCTACGACATTTTGACTTGGACTTAACAAATTTACGAAAAACCCTTCAAGTTTTGGGTATCGGCAATACCTCTTACCCATTGCTTATAGAGGTGTAAGGGGTAAAGGGTACTCTCCATCCCTAACCCCCCAATTGTACTTAAAGAAACACTTAGCCAAAATGGTTTCTTTTGCCAAATCTTACGGGCTTCAAGTATTAGTAATACCTCTTACCTATTGCTTGAAGAATATGACTAACTCTAAAATCCTTGAAATGGATTGTTGACATACAAAATTCTACAAAATTATGTCATCATTTTTGAGGGATAGTTTCTATGAGGTTTACAAATAAGCCTTAACAAAGGGATCCCTTGGTCCTTCCATTATTCAAGGGTTGATAAAGCTAATTCCTAAGGGGAAAATGAAAACAATGTCATTGTTGTCAATCAGATTGCACCTAAACGCTTGAATGGTTAAATTCAGCAATCTGTTCAAACATTGGATCAAACTCAGGTTGTGGGTGACCTATAATGAGATTGAACCTTTGGATTCTAGGTCGGCTTCCTATTTGATGATCAATTAGGTATTTGAATGATTTGCTTTGAGAAAAGGGATAGAAGAACTATTGCTAAATGTATGAGATTGAAACTAAAACCTCGGTGATGCACCTAATTGATATTTATGAGCAGATTAATTCACAACTGATTACTACGGAATCTATTTTCACAACTCAAATTGGGCAATCTAATTACATAAGTGTTTCATCAGAAGGCCTGACAATCCATTCTTAATGAAGAAAAAAATGATATTTTCACAACCTAAAGGAGAGGATAAATTAACATCACAACTTATGATCTATAATTAAAATTGCTTTTTCGTGTACATGTATTCATGAATGTGATAGGAATTTAAAGGCTTTGAAATAAAACACATTAAATTTGCATCTTAAACATTCAATAAATACAAAAATCCTGAATCTGAGAAGGCTAATACTGAATAGCCATAACGAAAAGAAGGAAACTCTGCAAAAATGATAATCTGTAAAGCTTTAAAAACTGTATTAAATCTAAAATGCTAAGTTACAGGATAGTCTTCCTTGCTGAAGGCAAAGGCAGAAAACAAGAACTGGATTGAAAAAGATAAACTTTTTCAATATATGCAATTGAGAATGCACCTCAAAGTGCATGAACAAGCAACTGAAAGTCAATTTCAGTGTCAAAATGATAACCCCAAGGTGAAATCTGAGCAGAAGTAAAAATCCTTGAAAATGTGGTTCAAACTCATGCAAAAATGAGTGTACTCAATCTTGAACTGGCAGTCATAAAGCATGTAACTGATCTACAACTCAAACTAAACTAGAAAGTTGTAAACAATGAGTCCAAGCATGCGAAAATCTCCTCGTTTGTATCAATCCGCCTATGATATCTTGAACTCAATCCATGCATGATTAATCTTCAGTTGAGACAATAGTTACAACTCAGCTTTACATAACATTTATTTATTTGCATTTAAAAATGCTAAATTGATTAAATGATTTATAACATATCATTTAATCAATTAGCTTACATGATACAATAGAAATAATAAAAGGAATAATTCGCTTGCAAAGTTGAAAATATTATTCTTCACGACTCTATCACTAAGCATACATTTGAAAATATGCATATTCCATTATAAGCCGACCACATCATCTTATTATAGTCGACCATATTCATTTCATGTAATAATTATAAGGAAAAGGATGACCATATCTTTGTCATGTTCATTTGATAATGATTATGTCAAAAATCAAACCCCATTTTGACTTAGGGCGAATGGACAAAGAGCCATCAAACCCTAAAAATCATATCACTCTTCACTTTTGCTTCATCGAACAAACTCTACTGCAGTCGCCATGAAGGGTTTGAAGTCAAAATCGACCTTCCTTCTACTGATTCCCATGACCTTTTGAAAGATTATGAGCATAACATGTAAGATGAAGCTTATTCTAATAACTCTGGATACTATCAAGCATTAAAAATGCATTTTTCTGAAGCCTTAAGGTGCGACTGTGATTATATTCTGACCTACTCTTTGTTATCTGTACTTTGCTCTTTGTATCTGCTTGGCACTCTGTTTAACTTTGCCGCCATGAGAGCTGGAAAGAACATGATTTGCACTTTGTTCTTATATCACAAAGATTTTTTTGGAAGCATGACACTATGATAGTGCTGGTAAGCTTGATACTTTCCTTTCTTGTATACATTTCTAGCCTTTTCAGGCTATCATAATGGATTCGAGCTCTTGTAATTACAAATATGTGACTATAGGTGCCATATTTACTATTCCTTCATAAATCTCTACATTTCCTTTGTATTCTGGTGTAGTTTCTGCAATCTTGATCTGAGTATTCTTATTTCATTAATAATAGCTTTTGCAATGAACAAATGGTAATTGTTCCTAATATAATTATGTCCACTACATATTCGAGAACCACATGACTGTGATCTCATTCTGTCACTGTCTCCACTTTGCATGGCTAGGATGTATCCATTAAATATGCATTTTAGTTTGTGCTCATCTTACGAATATGGAAACATTAGTCATTTCAACCAACTCCTTCAGCTGAATAATTGATTAGTAATTGTTCTTTATGGCTTGACTTACATTCTGTAGTTGCCTTTTTTGAATATCTTTGTAGATAGTAACTGCCATTGAAAACAAATGCTACATCTATTGTTAATGCTGATCAATTCACTGTTGTCTCACTTGGTTCAAGCTCTATGACTGTCAAAACTTCTGTAAGCATCTCTTACCACCATGAACACTTGTAACATCAATTTTACTTACTTTACCAACTCTGTAACAACAATAGTATTCATGACTATTCTCTACATTGTGACTCCATTGTTCCTTACTAAGGTTGTCCACTTCAAGCATATATTGCTAAATATTGTTGTTCATAGTTGCTACTCTTAATGATTGTTGCTCTAGGTAATTGCTGCTCATTATAAATTTGTACTTGATGCTACTACAAATTACCTCTGTTAAGTATTCATGTTTAATGTCTTGATATTTCTCATCTGGTATTTGAAATAAACATGCCTGTAGAATGTTGTCTAAGCCATAATTGCTACTCCATTGATATTTTGATGCCTCCTTGCATATACTCAAAGTTGGACTTTTGATTCAGCTGTAACCTTCATCATTCCCCATGACTGGAATGCATTTGTCACTTAACTCATAAGTTGAACTCATAAGCTTCCATTATATTATTCTTTCAAACACCAAGATTACTTTCAGCTTAAAATGGAGATGAAAAACAGCTCTGGCATTGATGGACCATACCTTGCAAAGGTTGTCTACTTCAAGAGTAGATTACTACATTTTGAAATTAATGTTGCTAAATACTTTGAAATCTCTTTGAAATAAGGCTACTTGCATGATTATATCATTTAGTTTCAGCAGCATTGATGCTTTTAATGACTGTTATCAACATTCATGAATTTGCGTATGGAACTTGAGAATATATCCTCCTTGATATGCCAAGCTCAACCCTTGTGGGAGCCCATTTTACTCCACATATTTGATAAGATGATCACGAACATGATGAACCTGTTTTTGCACATTGAAACAAACATGTTAGCAAAATAAAAGAAGCTGAAAGCTTCCATTGAATTATTTTCCTTTTGAATAGTGAAATCATCTGATGGACGCCTGATCGAAAGTATACTATATTTATGTTGGTAGCGTAAGCATATGATAGGATTTGATTCGCATTGCTCTAACCACACTTCTATCAACCTTGTAGGTGTATCGGAGCTTGAAGCTGAAGTTGGAGCTGGAGCTGGAGCTGAAGCCACAACTGAAGACCTCAACTTGTCAATGATTCATCATTCCAGGCAATGACAAATCACTTTCTACCCTATGCCTTCTTTATTCTCAGTTGTATAGTGTACTTTACTTTTCTTGTATCTATCATTTTATTGTGTAAATCAAATTTAGTTACTCCCGCAGCTTGTGCGGGACTTCATCCTTTCCAATATGAATAAAAACAACATTCTTTTATGCAAATTTATGAGTTCTTTTGTTACAAATATTTGCATAATCAAATTTTGAAATTCAATGAATACTTTTAGCAGAAATTTTGCACCTTTCTGTGATAAATGCAATTCAGCTCCATCTATTTTGAGCTGTAGCTAAAAATAGGTAACAGTCATAATTTGGAGGCCAATTACTCTTCTTAGTACCTCCTATAAGATTCGACCCAAATCTATAGCTAAAATAATTAGGCACACAACTCAATAAAGTGTGAGATCTAAACAAGCTAACATTCTAGGAGGGAGAATTGTATTATAAAACTTGGTCCTTATTTGAGAAACAATTGAAGGGAGAATTGTATTATAAAACTTGGTCCTTATTTGAGAAACAATTGAATGGATTCAACAAATGGGATAAAATAGCCTCTAATCAAATTATATCTTAACAAGGAATATGGTAGAATAAGGTGGTAGTTCATCATAAAAATGCTTAAATGGCTAGTCTTTTTTCCCAATCTTATTTCCAATTTGATTTTAATGCTTGTATTTTTATTAATGGATTCATCACTCAAAAAAATTCTCTTCAAAGGTCAATAAGAAAAGGTTATTTTTTTGTCCTATTTCTTTAAGTTATTACTACTAATGCTCTTAGATACTTACAAAACTATACTAAACATTAGGTTCTAGTTCAAGGCATTTCTCCACCTATTAATCAAGTGGCTCTTAATTCAAAATTTTTGATAATAAATTACTACTTATTCAAAGTTTCCAAGAAGAGATAAACCATGCACTAAATGTTCTAAACTTGTTTTTTTCTCAACAATTGGCTCTTAATCTTTAAAAAAACTAAATTTATATTGACATTTACTAACTCACCACCTCCCTAGATACCCTCACAATGTAAATTCATCAAACATGGATGAATTTTAAGATATCTAGGAATTCCCTTTCAGATAGGAGTCTCATTGTCTAAAAAGTGGAAGTGGTTCCTCAATAAACTAAACTACAAGATTTGATCTTGGTCAAACAAACTTCTTTTATGGATAGAGGCATCCAAATTGCCAAGAAAATCCTTGTCAATAGTCACATGTACATTTCATCCTATTTCCTTCCATAAAAAATAGCAACATAAAGTTAACTCTAACCATTAGAAGTTTCCCTTAGCGAAAATGAGACAAAAAGTCTAGTTGGTTGCTTATTGATTGTACTATATCCAACCAAAAAATAAAGGGGGTTTAGAAGTAATTAATTCATTAATCCAAGGTCTATTAAAAAAAAATCATTAATCCAAGGGACTTGCCTCAAACAAAAATGGATAATAAGATCTATTTAAGGATGTTTACTTTAGAAGGCACTGGGTGATCCCACAATAGTGGTTTACACTTTTTAGCCAAATTGAACACTGAATTGAATTTATTAAAGTAAATCTTCACTTTCGAGCACCTATAGCTACTAAACCATGAGGAATTTGAAGATGATGAAAACTAGTGATTTGTGACAATTTGTCTGTAGATTCTAAATATATATTTTTCAAAAAAAATGGAATCAAATTGTATTTCTTTTTCCATCTTCTTTGAAAGCTAGTTTTTAACAGTAAACACCATTTTTAAAGAGTGGCGTGTACTTGCTAACCCATAACCTTTTTTCTATGAAGGATAATTTTTAGTTTTTTTTCAAATTTATATTTGTAACTATGATATCTAGTGCATGCAATTGGTTTCATAGTGTTTTATTGATTTTTTTTTTCTTAATTAAGTTTTGAAGTCAAACCAATTAGAATTTAGACATAGGTTTGCTTGCTAACACATAACTTTTTTTGTATGTATCGAAATTCTTTTTTTTGGTTGGATCAAGGACATCAATATCTAATGCATAGATTTTTTTTTTTATAATATGCTATTTTTCCACATGTGTAGAACAGAGAGCTTGATTTTCAGTGAAAAACCTATGTTTAATTAAACTAAAAAAAATACATAATAAAACCAAAATATATTAAAATTATATTTGATGGATAGCTCATTCTGAGGACTACCATCATCCAGTTGGATCTGTTAAATTTCCTCCAACTTCATCCTCAACCTGAGCCTGTAAATGCAAAATTCTATAGTAAAATGAGAAAGGAGGGGGAGAAGGGAAAAAAGGGGGATTTGAGCGAACCCCTTGGACCCCTTTGAGCGAAGGGGGGTTCGAGCGAACCCCCTTCGAGCAAACCCCCTGGACCCCTTTGAGCGAAGGGGGTTTTGCTCAAATCCTCCTTTTTGCAAATTTCATTTGTTTTCATTAAAAAAAAGTGCCAAAAATGGGATGACATCACAAAGGGGTTTGCTCGAAGGGGGAGTTTGAGGAAACCCCTTTTTG
The DNA here is from genome assembly GCA_007258455.2 of Sequoia sempervirens. Classification (NCBI taxonomy): domain Eukaryota; kingdom Viridiplantae; phylum Streptophyta; class Pinopsida; order Cupressales; family Cupressaceae; genus Sequoia; species Sequoia sempervirens. The sequence goes on from VDFB02342479.1 coordinate 182,906, forward strand.
GGTTCATGCGAACCCCCCCTTCGAGTGAACCCCTAAAAACTTGAAATTTTTTTCCTCAGAGCATTTTTGAAATTTTCCTTCATGAAGGGAATTGTAAACCAATATTTTAGAATCACCCCACTCATTAGGCACAAAATTTCTACAATCAAAGCCAATAATGCTTGGAAAGAGGTTGGGTGGGAAGATAAAATCATTATGGAACAACATTTTAAACCTCTAACTTTGTATAGTTCGTAAGTATATTGAAATCCTAGCATTTGATCTCCCCTTGTCTTGAATGAAAATGAGACTCTCTTAGTAATGGATCAACTCTCTCTTCATCATCAACATGGTGGAGTAGGTTAATATGCTTAAATCAACCTCTAACTCTTAGTAATCAGTTATGTATCAAGATTTCATTTAGAAGAGTAATCAAGTAATTCAAAGATATTTGGGACTTTGTAGCCTTAACTTTAAAAAGTGATATACAACTTAAGCATGATTACAAACTATCCAACACTCGTATTAATGACATCCACAAAGTTCAAGCTTTAGTTTCTTTAGCTTAATAACTAAAACTTTCAAGTCTCGTTTCATGCAATATTTTGAAAGATTAGAAATGGTTCCTAGGACACAATATTGAAGGTTCCCCCTCAAGTCAATCTAGTTATAATTTATCCCTCTAGCCCAAGTTTAACTAAGGATTACTATAAAATGGAGAGTGAATTGGTCTTAGTCTAGGTGGTCCAACTTGAGCCTTCCCATTGGAAAATCAAAAGCAAAGGCTAAGGCTTAGTTTTTAGCGTAGAAGATTATGCACTACAAAAATGTTTTTGATAAGAGGAGAAATGAGTTTTGAATGGACCCGAAACCATATACAACAGGTTTTGAATGGAACCAAAACCATCAGGTTTTGAAGAGACCTGAAACCCAAACAAGGGTGGACAAGCTGCCTAAAGAGAATACAATAAAGCCCAGCAGCGAAACAAAGACAAACCAGCAGCTGAACTTAGTTGTCCAACACAAAACCAAGATACTACTTGGATCTTGAACCCATTGGTTTTGACGGGACCAATAACCCAATACAACCAGGTTTTGGCAGGGACCTTGAACCCAAGAGAAAAGCCTGCAACAACCAGGCGATAGCATACCAGTCACTCAGGAAGATTATTCTCTCCATACCACTGGCCGAAACAACTACATTATAGGTCTACAGTAGCAGAGCCCTAAAAGTAGACAAAATCTTGCACTACAAAAATGTTATAGTAGAACATGTTACCTTTTTTACTACCCAATTTACCAAGTGTCGACTTTGCCACAAAATCAAGATTGTTACACATATAGTGTAGATTTGTAATCATGCAAAATAAATTTCGCATACTATCATGATTGCACTCCCTACTACATCTAACAAAAAACTAGGCTGAAAAATCTGCACTTTAGGACTACATTGTTCACAAAATAAGATATTTGAATCTTTTCACCAATGTATTTTAATGTATTTATGGATGCTTGGATGTAAATCATTTTTTTCTAGCGCCTTCACACCAATATAAGTGATTGTCCATGATCTTTTCTCTAATATTCTTTTACAATTGTCAAACACTCAGTATGACACTAAACAAGATGTTGAAAAACAATAATGAACTCAAGCCCCAAATAATCAATATTTAATCTTAACTAACAACTCTTGTCAAAGATTAAAAAAAACTCATACATAAAATTAACAACATTATCACATATACTTGAGTGCTATCCACTCTTGGATGAAATCTATCTTATAAAATTATTTCATGCTGCAATTCTTTTTAAACTCCCATCTTTATTTCCACATTCAAACTCTACAACCATTGCATGTTTTTTAACTCTTAATATATGTTTTTTCTTCAATTTAAAAATTGAAAACAATTCTTATCATTCCCAACGTGCTCAAATACAGACAAAAGGACTTAGCCATTTGCTTGCCCGAATCTCAATATTCTTAAAAGTATCATATTGATGGGATATTCAGTCCTTGTTTGTTCTTATCTGTGGGACACACTGATCATCACATCTGTGAAAAATCCTTTCATAGTCATTTCATCGTGAACCATCAACATGGGGACCAAGCAAGAGTTGATCTTATCCATGGGGCTCACCACTTAATCTGATCTATTCAGATATCTTTATTGACAGCTAATTTAAAACAATCATCAACACATCATGACCCTCATAATCACTCAATGGGTCTTCTTTCATTCCACCAACTGCCAAAAGGTGGACACCCACAGTCAATTGGGCATCAATTAAAATCCATTTTGAACACCCCACTTCCATTGATAGTTATCATTGGCAGTATTCATGAAAGTGGCTCAAATTTCTAAACTTGTAAGGTGCAGATTCATTCCAGACAGATTGGAGTGCATGTATACGGTCCAGTACAATATTTTTGACAGGAAATGTGCTCCACTTTATGCAGATCTGTTCTGTTTCATCAATGACCAAGGTTGATGTGCTTGTTATAAATTGCCCATTCGTTACAATATCAAATAAAAAAAATATGTGGTCAGGTTTCAGCTGATAAACACCATAATTTTATTTGAAAGAGATTAAGGGCACTGCTTCAGAATAAAGGATATTTTTGCCTTTCTAATAGTGGGAAACAAAATGATAGACTTCGACTGACCTATCAGTCTACAGGCTATTAGTAACAGTTGCACCCCAATATTCAATGCGCTTGTTTACAGTGTATTAATGTATTTGGAATTTAAAGAAAATTCATAGGTTTTTATGGTAACATTACTTCTATTTAGACATCAGGATGTATATTTGATCATATTTATTAATCAATGATAACAAGATTCCACAATTCATATTTATTAATTAAGTGAAAAAATATTTTGATCATATTTATTAATCAATGATAACAAGATTCCGCAATTCATATTTATAAATTAAGTGAACATAAAAATATTTTGTATTTTGATTTTTAATTAAGTAATAAATATTGTCAAATGTGCATTCATAAGTTTTTAGTGCTAGTATTTTTTGAAATTGATTTTTTTTAATAATATGTTCAAGATTTTTTTAATAAAATTTAGATAAAATATTATTGTATGTACGTGATCTTTTTGTTTTTTAGATGTTACTTATGCAATATCTTTCATTTATGTGTATTGTTAGTACATAAATGTAGAGGATATGCAAAGACAAGCAAGACAATGAATTTTTGATACATTAGTCACTATGAGCCCTAGGAAAACTCTATTCCCAATATTACTAATTTTTCTATACATGCAATATGATTATATGTTTTGAAAGAAAGTGTGGCCATTAAATTTCAATCTCTTTCACATGTTACAGTTCATCTTGTTTTCTATAGTGGATCTCATAGCCCTAAATTTATTTGTATTTAAATGATTATGAGCTACAATAAAATGAGTATAAATTAATTATTTTTCCACCAAATTGATAGGTACTAGTCATTGTCCATAGTAAATTCCATTACATAAATTTTCTTGTACAAATATGTAAATTTTAACGAACAGATTAATGCACAGAAAATTAATTCAAAATCAGACACAGCAACATAACAGATACCCTGGGAAAACCCTCCTCTTGAGGGAGGAAAACCCAGCAACAAAGATCTCTCTTATATATATAAATAGTGGCAACAATTCTCTTTACAATGAGGTCAATCACAAGGCCAATCTTCAACACCTACGCAAGATGCAATGGCAGATAATAATCTACACTTCTCTAATATCTAACTTTGCCCTTGAATAAATTTGCAATCTGCTCTTGATGAAATTCGCACTTAAATGAATCAAACTTTTTCCTTCTTGCTTGATGATCACAATGAGAAGGTGATCTCTTATTTATACATCTTTGAAGAGATGCCTCCTTTTCTTTAATACAAGTCGGCCAAAATAAAGGTATATCCAATAAAAGATAAATCGCACCAAGAGGAGGAGGTCGGCCTTTAATACAAGAGATGTGACTTTACATTTAATGATTATTTTCTTTAACAAATTGAAGTGACATAATAATTACACCTCTTGAGATCTTATAAATTAAATAGCTTATGGCTATCATTTAATTTATTCACCAAGGAAGATAGCTGGAGTACTATATCAATGTTGCATGATATCATTAACACTCCCTCTCAACTAGAGAGAATACATCTAGCTGCTCAAAACAAATCACCTCAACATGATGTCCATCACATTGGCTACAACCAGATGTGAAAAGAATATCACCTCAACGTGATATTAGATATCGCCTCAACACGATATCAACCATAATGGCTACAACCAAACTATGGTAAGTACGAGTGTTCATCACTTGCGTGATGTAGTCACCTCAACGTGACTTTCACAAGTACAAGATGTGTCATGGAGTCTCACACATGACATCCACCATGACTCAGGCTCAGAGGGTGGAAACAAGGGCTTTCACCTCAAATTCCTCCGTCTCAGAGGAAAATGCATTAACAAGGGCTTCCACCTCAAATTTCTCCATCTCAGAGAAAAATGCATTAACAAGGGCTTGCACCTCAAATTTCTCTGTCTCAGAGAAAAATGCATTAACAAGGGATTTCACCTTGAACTTCTCACTCAGAGAAGAACTCATTAAACAAGGCTCACTGATACTGAGACTCTTACTCAATCAAGGTTGGATTCTCCACCATACCAAGCTTATCTCGAAAGTACACAAACTTTATCTTGGCAAGAGGCTTGGTGAGAATATCTATCGTCTGCTCATCAGTGTTGATGTACCTCAACTGTATAGCCTTCCTCAGTACCATATCCCTAATGTAGTGGTACTTGATCTCCACATGTTTGGTTCTGTCATGAAACACAGGATTGACAGAAAGCTTCACACAACTCTGATTATCACAATGAATGATAGCAGGCTCCATTGATTGTCTGAACAATCCTGCAAGGAGCTTACGAAGCCATACTGCTTCTTGAGTTGCCATACAAGCTGCAATATACTCTGCCTCTGCTGTACTCAATGCTACAAATGACTGCTTCCTGTTGCACCAGGAAATCATAGCGAAACCCAAATTGAAGCAACAACCAGGGGTGCTCTTCTGATCTGTGACACAACCTACCCAATCAGAATCAGTAAAACCATGTAACTCCAGGTCTGCATCTGAAGAATATCTCAACCCATATCCAATTGTGCCATGCAAGTATCTCAGGATATGTTTGGCTGCAACAAGATGTATTTGTCTCGGATCACACATAAACTAGCTAAGTGCACTCACTGCATAACAAATGTCAGTTCTAGTGTTAACTAGATACATCAAAGATCCAATTAGCTATCTATACAAGGTAGGATCCACCAAGTCTAAATTAGCTGCAGCCTCCTTCAACTTATGTAAGTTGGTCTCCATATGTGTGGACATGGATTTGCAATCCATCATGCCAAATCTCTTAAGTATATCAATGGTGTACTTCCCTTGACTTAGAATCATCTCATCTAGTTTCTGCCAGACTTCTAGGCCAAAGAAGTAATGCATGAGCCCAAGGTCCTTCATCTCAAATTCAGAGGTCAACTCTTTCTTACACTAAAGAATCAAGTGATCTTCTCCAGTAAGGATCAAATCATCAACATATAAAACCAAAATTAATGCTTCACCATTGATTACCTTGAAATAGAGATTCGAATCAGCATCATTCTTCAAGAAACCCAAGCTTGATAGGTAATGATCAATCCTTTTGTACCAAGCACGAGGAGCCTGCTTAAGACCATACAAGGCCTTCTTTAGTTTGCAAACATGGGACTCCTTCCCATGAACCTCAAATCCATCAGGTTTCTCTATATAAACCTCTTCCTCAATCACTCCATTGAGAAATGTTGTCTTCACGTCCATCTGGTGAATCTTCCATCCTTTAGATGCAGCAATAGCAATGATGGTTCTGACAGAAGTATAGCAAGCAACAAGAGCAAAGGTTTCTTCGTAATCAACTCCCTCTTTCTGAGAAAACCCACGAGCCGCAAATCTTGCTTTGTACTTCTCAATGCTTCCATCTGCAGCATGCTTAATCTTGAATAGCCATTTAGAAGATACCACAGACTTGCCCTCGGGTCTAGGAACAATATCCCAAACATCATTCTTAAGAATTGACTGATACTCCTCTGTCATAGCATCTCTCCAAACCTGATGACTAGATGCTTCCTCAACACAAGTAGGCTTAGATTTTATAATCTGACTCATCAAGGCAACATAACTGGAGAACTTATGTGGCCTTTTGCTTTCTCTAAATGTGCCTCTAGGAGCTGCAAAACTTTCAACCTCTTGCATAGTATGCCTGGCCCATAGAGGTCTCTTTCTCCCAATAACAATGTCAGTAGGCCCATCAGTAGGTTCCAAGGGTTCAACAAGATCAATATCTTCTTTTGGTTCTGAAGTCTCCCTCTGAATCTCAGAAGTATGTCAACTTCCATATCCTGAGGAGACTCTTCATTATCAATCTCCATATGAATGCCCCTGGATCTCTTGAATGCAACATCTTCCTCGAATGTGACATCCCTACTGATCTCGATCAACTTCTGACCTGGAATGTATATTCTGTAGGATTTTGATGTCTCACTGTAACCCACAAATATTCCCTTCTTGCCAGAAGGCTCCAACTTGGTTCTCTTTTCCTTGGGAACATGAATATAGATAGGACATCCAAAGATCCTCAAGTGACTGACTTCAGACTTCTTTCTTTCTGGAGTCATATTCTCCAAGATCTTATGAGGACTTATATTCTGAACATATACAGATGTCTTAGAAGCTTCTGCCCATAGGAAGGTTTGCAAATCTTGATCATGAATCATGGCCTTCGTTGCTTCCATGATCGTCCTGTTCTTTCTTTCTGCAACACCATTCTGTTGAGGATTATAGGGAACACATAACTCCCTCTTAATCCCTGCATCAATACAAAAATTCTGAAAACTGCCAGAGGTGTATTCTCCACCATTGTCAGATCTGAGGAGCTTAATTCTTTTACCAGAAAGATTTTTTACCAAGGATTTAAATTCTTTAAACCTATCCAACACTTCCTCAGACTCTTTAGATTTCAAAAAATAAATCCAAGTCTTCCTAGAGTGGTCATCAAAAACATAATACAAGAATCCACTCGAAGACGAAACAAACATAGGACCACATAAATCAGAATGAATAAGGTCTAAAATACACTTAGATCTATTTTCTCTACTATGAAAAGGGGATTTTATATTCTTACCCAATGCACAGCCCTTGCAAGTACCTTCATGTTCCTGGTTGAACTTAGGAAGGCCCGATACCATCTTCTCCATGATAGGTAAGGCTCAGAAGTGTAGGTGAGCCAATCTCCGATGCCAAAGATCGCATAGACTTGAAGAGTCATGAACCAAAGCATGTAAAGAACGTATGCAGACCTTGTAAAGGTTTTCATGTCTAACTCCAATAACTTGAGCATCCTTGAAGCTAGAGTTCTCCATCCACACTAGAACTTTGCCTTTGGAGAAGGCAACTTGATATCCTTTATCTTCCAAAGTTGAAATAGAAATAAGATTGCGCTTGATTCTGAGAACATAGAGAACATTACCCAACTAAAGTGAGATGTCGGAATCCAAATGAAGTATAGAGGTCCCAATTCCTTTCATGGAGTAGCTAGCATCATCTCCAATGATGACTTGTTCAAAAGACTCCTTTTCCACTAAACTTGATAGGTGCTCCTTAAAGCCAGTGATGTGTCGTGAAGCACCACTGTCGATTATCCAAGTGTTCATGTCGAAAGGTACACTGCTTGATAATGTCGAATAGAACAAATATTCACTTGAATCCTTTTGTGGAGAAGCATCATCAATATCCGCAATGGTAACTTGTTGCTTAGGTCTAGTTGGGCAATACTTGGCGAAATTCCCAAACTTATCACAACTAAAACATTGAATCTTAGACATATCCCTCTTCTTCTTGAATGGAGGTGCATCATCGTTTCCCTTGTCCCGATTCCTCTTGAAGAATCCTTTCCTTCCATCTTTTCCTTTCTTCTTTGAAGCATGGGAGGCGAGAACATGAATGTCTTCATTCTTTGAACTTTGACCAACGCCTCTTGCCACCAACCTTGATTCTTCTTGAATGCAATCAGATCTTAGGCGATCAAACTTAGGCAATTTCGATCTTGCACTAATTCCCTGAATGTAAGATTCCCAAGACAAAGGTAGCCCATTGAGAGCAAGCATAGTCAAGTCCTTGTCATCAACCATATGCCCAATTGTAGAGAGTTGATCTCTAAAATCTGAAATCCTCATGAAGTATGCAATAACAGATTCACCCTTTGACATCTTCACATGATGCAATTGATGCTTTAGTGCAAGTGCATGACTGGTATTGTTGATTTCGTACATCTCTTCCAAGGTCTTAAGCATATCTCTCGATGTCTTCAACTTAGAGATGATAGGAACAATATGATCCTTGATGAAATCAACCAATATCTTCATTGCTTTAATGTCTTTCTTCACCTGTTGCAACTTTTCTTCTTCCTCCCGAGGTTCAGAAGCGCTAGACTCCACGAACTCACCCAAGTCATTTTCACGCAAGGTAAGCATGATCCTAAATCTCCATGAAGTGAAGTTAGTAGATGCACCCTCAAGTCTATCCTCAACTTTCAAACCGTTCACCATCTTGACTGATGTAGATAAGTGAACAAATAGGGTATGTTGATTAGCAATAATCTAATCACGATCCTCTCAAAGCCGCTCTGATACCATGTAATTTTTAATGAACAGATTAATGCACAAAAAATTAATTCAAAATCAGACACAACAACACAGTAGATACCTTGGGAAAACCCTCCTCTTGAGGGAGAAAAATCCAGCAACAAAGATCTCTCTTATATATATAAATAGTGGCAACAATTCTCTTTACAATGGGGCCAATCACAAGGCCAATCTTCAACACCTACGCAAGATGCAATGGCAGATAATAATCTGCACTTCTCTAATATCTAACTTTGCCCTTGAATAAATTCGCAATCTGCTCTTGATGAAATTCGCATTTAAATGAATCGAACTTTTTCCTTCTTGCTTGATGATCACAATGAGAAGGTGATCTCTTATTTATACATCTTTGAAGAGACGCCTCCTTTTATTTAATACAAGTCGGCCAGAATAAAGGTATACCCAATAAAAGATAAATCGCGCCAAGAGGAGGAGGTCGGCCTTTAATACAAGAGATGTGCCTTTATATTTAATGATTATTTGCAATTACGCCTCTTGAGGTCTTATAAATTAAATAGCTTATAGCTATCATTTAATTTATTTGCCAAGGAAGATAGCTGGAGTATTATATCGATGCTGCCATTTCATCGTGAACCATCAACATGGGGACCAAGCAAGAGTTGTTCTTATCCATGGGTCTCACCACTTAATCTGATCTATTCAAATGCCTTTATTGACAGAAAATTTAAAACAATCATCAACACATCATGACTCAATGGGTCTTCTTTCATTCCACCAACTGCCAAAAGGTGGACACCCACAGTCAATTGGGCATCAATTAAAATCCATTTTGAACACCCCACTTCCATTGATAGTTATCACTGACAGTATTCATGAAAGTGGCTCAAATTTCTAAACTTGTAAGGTGCAGATTCATTCCAGACAGATTGGAGTGCATGTATACGGTCCAGTACAATATTTTTGACAGGAAATGTGCTCCACTTTATGCAGATCTGTTATGTTTCATCAACGACCAAGGTTGATGTGCTTGTTATAAATTGCCCATTCGTTACAATGTTTAAATAAATAAAAATATGTGGTCAGGTTTCAGCTGACAAACACCATAATTTTATTTGAAAGAGATTAAGGGCACTGCTTCAGAATAAAGGATATTTTTGCCTTTCTAATAGTGGGAAACAAAATGATAGACTTCGACTGACCTATCAGTCCACAGGCTATTATCAACAGTTGCACCCCAATATTCAATGCGCATGTTTACAGTGTATTAATGTATTTGGAATTTAAAGAAAATTCATAGGTTCTTAGGGTAACATTACTTCTATTTAGACATCAGGATGTATATTTGATCATATTTATTAATCAATGATAACAAGATTCCACAATTCATATTTATTAATTAAGTGAAAAAATATTTTGATCATATTTATTAATCAATGATAACAAGATTCCACAATTCATATTTATAAATTAAGTGAACATAAAAATATTTTGTATTTTAATTTTTAATTAAGTAATAAATATTGTCAAATGTGCATTCATAGGTTTTTAGTGCTAGTATTTTTTGAAATTGAATTTTTTTAATAATATGTTCAAGATTTTTTTAATAAAATTTAGATAAAATATTATTGTATGTAAGTGATCTTTTTGTTTTTTAGATGTTACTTATGTAATATCTTTCATTTATGTATATTGTTAGTACGTAAATGTAGAGGATATGCAAAGACAATGAATTCTTGATACATTAGTCACTATGAGCCCTAGGAAAACTCTATTCCCAATATTACTATTTTTCTATACGTACAATATGATTATATGTTTTGAAAGAAAGTGTGGCCATTAAATTTCAATCTCTTTCACATGTTACAGTTCATCTTGTTTTCTAGAGTGGATCTCATAGCCCTAAATTTATTTGCATTTAAATGATTATGAGCTACAATAAAATGAGAATAAATTAATTATTTTTCCACCAAATTGATAGGTACTAGTCATTGTCCATATTAAATTCCATTACATAAATTTTCTTGTACAAATCATTATACTCAAATTTTAACAATGAAGTGGCACTTAGGACTGTCATGTTTTTGATAAGGTAAGCAAGGTTTTGAAAGAGCCCAGAACCTTGTACAAAACAAAGAAATAGAACACAGCCAAGCACCAAAGTCTCAAACTTTGTCAATGAAAAAAAACAACAGAAACAGGTTTTGAAGGGCACTTGGAACCCTCACAAAAAACAGAGACAGTGGAAACGCCGTAGCACAATAGAAAACTGTCAACCAACACTTGGCCACCAAAGAGGGGACACACCCAATGAAGAGCCACACCAATCAAGGAGGTTTGAAATTGTGTCCAAACAAAGAGCTCATAAGGGGAGCTTGATCTAAATGGGTCAATCCAATAATCTTGGACGAATCAATCTCATTCATACTAACAGGAAAAAATTTATCCTTGAGGGGGCTTCCCCTTAGGACATCAGCATGATCTTCCACTTAGGACTGCCATGTTACGAAAGAAGTGGTTTATTATTTTCCTATGGATTAAAATTCACAAATTATTTGATTTTGAGTTTGTAATTTGATTAAAAAAATGTGAATTGTGGTGAATAACTTTAGTAATGATGTGTGACATCAAAGCTGTAATTCAAAATTTGTATGTGAAGTTGGGGAGTAAGATTAAGATAGAATTCAACAAACCATAATAATAAATATGATTAGTATTGCTTCATTATATATATTTTCCTCCCCTCCACCTATTCCTTCTAATTATAGCATCCCCACAAATCATGGTCTATTAGTTGGATCTCTTCTTTCAAACACACATTATCAAGGAGGAAGAAAACATAGGCAAAAGAAAAAGAAAGTCTAGAAAATAGGATCACAAGGACGAAGTAAACATAGACAAAAGAAAATGAAAGAGAAAGCAAGTGTACAAACAGAGAGTAGTAAATGGCAAAGATTTGAAAGAAGGGCATGACAATTGGAAAGGCTAGGGAGTGACATGCAAATCAATGGGTGCTGGATTTGAATTCAAATTAAACTACCTTGAGAGGCTACATATGAGTGAAACCCTTAGCACCACAAAAAGCCTCTAGTGGTCCTCTTCACACAAGGCTTCACTAGGAAGTGGAATGGTAAAGTACCTCTTTCTCGGGACTAGAAAAAGTTGCTCGACTTCCTCCTTTTGTCAATTAAAAAAATCCAATTCAACATTATGCAAAATGATGGTGACAAATTCAATTATCTCCAATCCATCAAAATTTCACAGGCGTACGACTTTCAATTACATTCAAATTAAATGACATCATAATTCAAAGACAACTTAATTAATTTTTATTTAATTCTTGTTCCACTGACTACAGGCAATGAAATAATCTACAAATCTCATTATTTCAAATATAAAAATCTACAAATCTCATTATTTCAAATACAAAAATTCCATGTTCTTATGCTCCAGAACTCTGTTCATCAATGTTTCATTTTGTTTTTCCTGCATTTGTGATTCCTCTCTGCACTTTTATCCCAGCTGCTCTGTAAAAGAATTTTACCTGACAAAATTCTCCACTTTCTGGCTGCCTCGGCCTCTCATTATTTGTCCCATCTGCATACTGGTGCTATCTCTCCTGGACAATTCCAATCTGCATTGCATATGTTATTGTTATGGGTTGTTTATTTTCTACTACCTGCAATCGAAAGCTGTGTTGTATTCTTTATATTATTCAACTTCTCTTCTCGAATACGGTGCCACCCAACATCCGTTTTCTGTGCATTTTATTTTGTTCACAGATTAGACTCTCTCCTCCATGGCACGAACCCCTTCATTCCCTGCCTATAGCATCCAAATCTCCTCTCCTTCCTTGGACTGCGCAACCCTCTTTTTTAATTTTGCAATTTTATTTATGTTAAATCTCTGCTCCTCTATGCCAGGCGCGTCCCCTTCCTCCTCCACACATTTGAATTCATTTTTATTTGTTATCTGATCACCTCCTGTGTGGCCCTTAATCTTCCTCATCATATGTTTTTCTTTTTAAAATAAATCTCTTTTAATTGTGTCCTCCTCTTTGTTGTTTTATGTTGTACATAATGTGGTCCTCTATCTTCTTTGCGTTTAAAGTATTTTTTTTTTTAACTTTTCAATAGCTGCAGAGCCTATTCATAATAAATTATTCATTTCCTTATAATAATTAATCATCTGAAATCAATCGACTTCAAGGCATCGAAGTTGAAGAAATAAATCAAAATATGAAATGACAAAATGTTGCTCAAATCTGCCTCAAACGATTACAAAATTGCCAATGAAAATCAAAACCAAAACAACAAATTTAAACTGATATTTTTTTGTGATGCAGATATCCAATTCACCTGAATGTTCTTGCATCATTCTATTTATCATCTTTTAGCATGGATGAAGTATAAAATTGCTACTAATTGTTTGATCATTGAATTAAATGATGTTCAAATAGAGCTTAGTAGGTGGCTCATTTGAATGTATTGATAGTTATAATGTCAAAAGTTAAGGATACATTTAAGTATGCAAGGTTAAAATTTGGAGGTTCAATTGAATGCACCATGTAAATCAAAACTTAGGGGCACATACAAGGTTGTAAGGTTGAAACTCAAGGGATCACTTGTACGTGCCAACAATTTCAATGTAAGTTTATTTTTCTAACACATTTTGATTTTCACTTTGATTGAAACTAATATTGTAAACATCAATAGAATGCACGTGAGAGTTACTGGTAGAATTAGTAAAGTAGGTTTAGATTTAAAAGAGCATGTCTCAAGGTGGAAACCTTCGACGCATTTGAATGTGTATGTAATCACAAGGTCAAAACTTGAGTACACCTTCAAGGTCACAATGTTGAAACTTTGGGCTCATTTGAACCTACTAGCAATTTACATTTAATCCAACTTGAATAAAGTGCAACAATTTACAATAGGTTCAAATAATGTTTTCCAAGTGTAAGCTTAAAAATTTATGTTCAGTCCTAAAAGTATTTTAAGTGGAAGGTTGAAACTTGAGATTATGTCTAACCCGAATGGAAGTACGAGAATTTACACTCAGTCCAAATAAAGTACTTTAAATGCATGCTTGAAACTCAAGATCACAAGATCAAAACTTTAGCCTCACTTAAATATGCCAATAGTTGACATTCAATCCAACCCAAACAAGTAAAACAATTTATATTTGGGCCAAACAAAATATTCCAAGTCCAAGCTTGGAATTTTTACTAAGTCCAAAAAATACAACAGCTTACATTTAACTTAAAATATAGATACATTTAAACACAACCAAAACAAAACATATTCAAAATTAAAATTAATATACTTAAATGTGCCAATAATTTACATTCAATCCAATTCAAATAAAATACAAAATTTACATCCAACTTAAATATATTAATTTACATTCAATACAAATTACATGTTTTATCTTTAAACAAGAAGAGTTTATCAATATAAACTATTAATCAGGTTTTCTAATAAAGATTTATCACTTTTTATCATTGATATGTAAGACTAGAGAATAACTTATAAAATGTGAGATCAACTGAATAATCTACCCAAAACCAATACTTCTCCCAGTCAATTATCATTTTGTAAGAGTGTAGAATAACTTATAAAATGTAAAGTCAACTGAATAAGACTCAAAACCAATACGTCTCCCCTCAAACAAGCCCCTTGACCATCAAACCTACTGAAACATAAAATTGTAATCATAAAACATCATGAAACATAAGACTAATTTTTTTGATAAATATATGTGTCTATTAATTAAATATCAAAATATAACACACATTAAAAAAAAATAGGAAGACGCAAGATCACTACCCAGAATCACACGGACAATACGAGACCCGCAAGGATAGGCTGCTATCAAAGATGCAACCCACGCAAGGAAGAAGGGGCTGCTGTAAAACACATGCCCAAATAGAAATTTGAGGCCTTGGAAATTATGCAAGTGCTTCAAAGAATAGATCAGTTTACAGCGACCATGTTTAGACTTACTACTCGGGATTTCCCTCTAGCCGAGCTCAAAATAATTGATCAAACGCCTCATAGCTAAAGTAAAAGATTCGATTTTAATTCTGTAAAGCACAGAGAAACTTATATCCTGTTAAATTAGTGAAATCAGATCAGACCTCTCATTTTACTATTTTAACATATCCTTGTTCAAACCATCTACATATCATAAGATTGCTCTAGGTTATCCATAGACGTGAAAACTCAATGAAAAGAATTGGATGCAATTATCTATTATCCATTTTTGGACGATATATGGTCGGAATATAGACTAGAAATGCTGTCATTGGACGAAATCTTCAAAATTTGATTTCATGGCTTTCTGATCATTTATTTTAAACATTGAAAAAACAATTGCATCAACAGTCAGCTTGCATCCTAAAAAAAAGTTTAGCAAAGTAAACATCTCGTTATTTGTATTGTTTAGCCTGTGAATATTGGGCACGCGAATCATCCCCTCTTCAGCTTGGGAAACAACTGAGAAATATCGTTTTGATAAAAATTAAAAAACTTACAGTACAGGAAGTGAATGAAACTACATTCTGAAAACAACGACCAAGAATTATTGAAACTAAAAGGCAAAGACCAACAATAGTTTCAACATCGAACGATTCCATCTAAAAAATCAACATTCCAACAAGTTTTGTGCATCTTATCTTTCAGAATCAACTGCTCATATTTACAATGAGCTTAGCGTATATTTAGAATGTTGTCATTGACAATATTTCTTCTTTCAAATGACTGCTGCCCCAATTGTACTTTTTTTTTTATCAAACCTAAGATTCAGTATTTGCTGAAATTCAACAAAAATTTTGATAAAAAAAAAAATAGTAAAACACATTTTCTTTCAACTTGTAATAGAATTTCTCAATACATTCTCCAGAGTCACCTTCTTTAAAGAATGCCCACGATTGAAGCCCAGCAGAGATCCGTTGATTTCTCCTTGCTGTTTCACATTCAAAGAAGCTGTTAAGTGGCCTGGCATTCAAACGATCAATTCTTTACCTACCAGCAAGGACCTTTATTTTCTGTTTCTTTGCAGTGCTTTTAATAAGAAAAATTTAACAGCAGCAGAAATACAGAGAATGGAACCACAAATAAACCCATTCACTGATTTATTATTCATAAATAAGTAAATACATATTTACAGTTTCTAAGAACTTTAACAATTTCTTATAATTATCATAATTCTATTGACAGTTAACTAGACATCTAATGACAGCAAACTAGAGAAGAATAGACACATCTGCTGCTCTTTATTGACATGCTGATGACGTACAGTTCTATTAAACTGTTGGAGTGTTATATTCCAACACTCACTCTTAACAGTACAACATAAAAACAAAAGGAAATACATAATGAAGAAGCTGTTTTTTGAAAACAGTTCTTAGACTAGTAAGAATTCTTCAAGCTACTCCCCAACTACAGGTATAGTCATCTAGCTATCATCCAAGTTCCCAACATCATTGGACACTATTTGCACATGAAATGACTCATCACCTTCGTAAAGGTATGATGCTGAACTTCCAGATTTAGAATCTCTCTTGAACTATTGGACAACAACCCTCACATGTATGTCTCATAATCCCAATGAGGTATAGTTTATTTGATCCAGAAGCACCTTAAATTATTGAACATCTATCTATCCTTTATTGCATCCCTCCCTATCTTCAAAGTGTTGGCCTCTTCAAAATAGAACAACTGCTTCATCTTCAATGAAGTCATCATCACTATCATCTGGTGGTTCTTCAACAAGGATTGGCATTCTCTCCGCGCTTATGGTTGCAACAAGCTATACAACAGCAAATTTCTTTTCAATAGGGTTTGAAAAAATCTGTGGTCTATTCCACATTTTTGTTGATCTTCGAGTTCTTAACAGCAACAAAACCTCCCATTAGCTCTGATACCATAATAGAAAAATTATGACAGCAGCAGAAATACAGAGAATGGAACTGCAAATTAGCTCATTCACTGATCTATTATTCATAAACAAGTAATACAAATTTATAATTTCTAAGAACTTCAACTTCCTATAATTATGCTAATTTTATTGACACCTAATTAGACATCTAATGACAGCAAACTAGAGAAGACTAGAAACATCTGCTGCTCTTTATTGACATGCTCATGACACATACAGTTTATAGAATGTTATATTCCAACACCTTTATCATTATGTCAATGTAAAAGCATTGATCAAAGAACTTTTGCATCTATTTAAAATCACTTTCCTCTCAGGGCATTAAAAAGGCTCAATTACTTTCCATATGATCTAGCTTCTTTGTAGATTTGGCTCCACCATTATAGAGCCTAGCTCTTTTGTAGTTTTTAAATACCGATTATAATTTTTGAATATTCAAGAGAAAGAATCCTTCCTCAACATTGCTTCCTTTGTTTATATAAAGCTAAAATTAAAATTAGTAAAACACAGCTAGTTTGAGATTTTTTTAAGAGTATTTTGGAGTGGGTGGTTTCATGAATTTTGTAGTGCAGTTTAAACTTGGGATTTTACAGAATCTGGTGGGTCTATATTTTGCATATTCAATTCAACAGAATATATAAATAAAGAATGGTTAAAAATTTGATGGACATTATATTGAAATGTTTTTGTGTAGAAGAGTTCAATTCAATGCCCTGGTACTCAATGCTACAAACTCTAATGCTTGTTCCTAAAAAACAAACCTATATTCAGCAAGCTCTATGGAATCATAACGAGGAAAATATAAATTTGATAAAATAAATCTTATTATTGAAATATAAAAGCATTTGTACTATTGTTGTTGTTGTTTGGTCTATGCCCTGCATTCTAACTTATTTGCGAACAAAGAGATTAAAAAATATAAACATAGATAATTTTCCTAAAAAATAAATTCCTAGCAAGAATTAAAAAAAATTATATGATTGATAAGTGGCAAAAAAAATTCTTAAAGTTGGTTGAGGGAAATTTCATGTCCCGTCCCAAATACACCCCCTCAAAATTACAAACTAAAAAGTAGGGGCTCCTATTTTTGCACAAAGATATGCTTCTACACAAGGCTTCAAGCCTTTATTGCAACTACACTGCATTACTACACACGCATGCAAGACAGCTCAAACCACTTTATTGTATTTAGTATTTTTGGGTGTTGCAGGTTGCTCTTGTGCTTGAATGCTTCTAAATCATTGGTTCACTTCTACAGTTGTGAAAGTGATCTAAATGATTGATGATTTGCCTAACATGCGGATCTAAACTTTGGTGAATTGATTTGAACTCTATTAAATTTTGATGTCAACTTTTTAGTTTACCTTAATATCTATAATCTGTATTAGTTAACTAGCACTATTTAGGAACACCTTTAGGGAGTTTACTAGGCTAGATTGATATTCCTTTGGACAAACTGCTACAATGTCAATTTAACAACTTTTAGAAAATATCAAAACCAATACACAATCATGTAAAATATGTCTTAACATTGATGCAAACAGGGAAATGTAGTAATAATGCTACACTAGATGTCTAGATACTAAAATTATGGAAATGAGTTAAAGTGTATACAACTCCAAAAAAAAAAAAATCATTTTTCATTTCAAATTAACACAAGAATTAGTTGGAAGGGTTGTGTCAATACCAAATTTTGAATTTGAATTGTCATGATGTATCTATAGAGCATATATATGCTTTCTCATTACTCAAACTAATTATTATTAAGAGAATTACTAAGTGTTGTTTTTTATATATCTAATTATTAATATTATTTACGGTTTGGTCAATGAAGGTGTGAACAAATGGTTGATTCATTTGTTTCTCATGTTGGAGATCAAGATTAAACTCTACCCAATGACATCTTAGTGTCATAGAGCATATATATGCTTTCTCATTACTCAAACTAATTATTATTAAGAGAATTACTAAGTGTTGGTTTTTATATATCTAATTATTAATATTATTTATGGTTTGGTCAATGAAGGTGTGATCAAATGGTTGATTCATTTGTTTCTCATGTTGGAGATCAAGATTAAACTCTACCCGATGACATCTTAGTGTCACAAGGCATGTCGAGCTATAGTATGACTAGATGATAACTAGATATTGTTGGAGGATACAATATTAATGTGGTTGTATAGTGCTAGCGGATGTAGCATATCGAATGTGGCAATAGTAGTCCTACTAGAAATATGCAAATGGAGAAAGTAGTAAGTATAGGTACAAACCTTCAAACGATATTCATGTTAAAATAATATGTACCTGATATTCTCAATATTATAATGGGAGTAGAACCCAATTCAACTCATATACCTAGTATAAAAATTTATTATTTACAATTGTGAGTAAATATTAATGAAATTTGGCCTCAATTCAACCCATATATCTAATATAAAATTATATAGTATTTACAAACATGGTTTACATACTGGGGGAGTACTCGCTCGGAAAAAACCCCCAACGAGGAACTCGCGGGTTTACTCGCGACTCGGCAAGGTCAAAAACTCAGCGATAAAACCCCCAAAACTCTCACCAATTTTTTGGAAAAATCTCGTTGATTTTTTGCCTAAAAATTGGTGGTGAAAATTCTAGATAAAAAACATGTCAAGAACGCAATTTTGACATGTTTTTTCCTCTTTAAACCCTCAAAAATGCATTGTTTTTGCACACCATCTGGTGCTGCCCCTCGACCCCATTGCCCCCAATCCCCACGAGAGATGCTGCCTCAAACCCCCACAACCCCCAATCCCCTACCATACTCATTTGATTCATTTTGCAGCTATATTTTGCATAAAATATATTTTTTCAAAAAATTAAGTGTTTTTTAAGGTGAGAGTTTTTACAATACTTGAATCAGTTTTTTTTTAGCTTGCAAGTACTCTCCTAATCCAAATTTCTATTAACAAATTTAAAAAACATAAATATATATCAAATTGTTTGAAAGAATTTAAAACACATTCATTTACAAATAAAATTTAAAATTAAAAAATAAAAAACATTTTAAATATTAAGAGGAAAAAATTAAATTAAAAAAATTATCACTTGTTTTAAATATTTTAAAATTATGAAGAGATTTAAGAATAAATAATTGTAATTATCAATTAATTAAATATATATATTATATTATTATAAAGATATTAAGTTTTTTAATTGATGTCTAATAACAAGATCCTCTTGTAGTTTAATGGTTTTATTTATGTTTATTTTAATTAGACTTTGCCCTTTAATTCTTTTGATCTTTTGTTTAAACTTGTTCCCACCCAAACTCTATTTCAATTACCCATTTTTCAAAAATAATATATCTTTATCCTTTTTATTTCCATATATAAAATCATAATACATAAAATTTACATAACGCTATATTGAAACAAAATGTAACCATATTCAAATAAAAAATAGATGAAAGCATAAAAGCCCTAGAACGCCGTTGGTGTGTATAGCACCAGTATGCAGGTTGTCAATGCACAAAATCTGTTTGATGAACACCAACGAGAAGTCACAAAACAACCGCGTTAGTCAAACAACCAGCAATACTGTTGCTTTATCTAAAACCAATGACGACAATTGACAACTTCAAAAATAGTCTCAAGTTCAATCATTTCCTTGAAAATGTCGATAAGAACCCTCTTTTGGTATATGCATTGGTATTCGTTCAGTTGTAAAGTTTAGGTGTATATATTTCGTAAGTTATTTTATAGTATTAAACTAGAATGTTCATAGATAGATTGTAAATTTTGTTGTTTATTTGTAAATGTAATAAAATATTTATTAATAGTTAAAAAAATATATATTATGAAAATTTATTTTAAAATTATTTAATTAGAGATATTATTAAAACATAAAACAATGTAAATGAAAAAGGAAATGTGTCATCAAATTCAAAAAAATATATTGTGAATGAAAATAGAATGTTCCCATCTACTTGACAAAACAATATGTATGTGGCTTTTACATGATAAGTGAGATTTTTGAAGCTTTTATATGATATTTTGGAGGAATTTACTATTAAATGGTAGTTGATTTTCCATTAACGACAACTGTAATTTGTTTTTGGCAACTCAATAGTGGTTTGACGGTGAGTAAATCTTGTTTTCAGGCATGAGACAATTTCTCGATCAATTTTGGACTTGCAAGTCCAAGGAGAAGCCTATCAGCGAATTAGAATAAAATTAATTCTCACATGTGTAGACTGGTAGTATTTGTTTTCAATTACATTTTCTATATTATAATGATTTAATTGTTGGGATTATTAAGTATCATTCATCTTATAAATTACAAAAAATAAAATAATTTTATTCAATTTTATCAATAAGTAATGGTCATGTTTTTAAGAAAATGGAGATAGTAGATTTAGATGTTTTTTATTGGTAGGAAAATTACTTATTAATTGTGTATCCTCTCATATGTAATCAAGGTTGACAAGAGACTAGTACTGGTACTGGTACAGGAGACTAGTACGTGGTAGCGGTATGACTTTTTTTGAAAATAGGAAACGGGGGTACTTGAAGACGCCATCTTTTTTAATATAAATAAAAAATTAATAAATTAATAATTTATAGAAAATATCATGACACTAAACTTTCAGAACAAGAGCAGTAGTAAAGTTTAACAAAACATTAACTTTAGAGTTTAAACACACAAATTTCATTGTGTCAAAGAGTTCATACTTCATAGTTCACATTTGACATTACATATTGTAGATGAGGGGGACCAACCACACCAAGGATCCAGGTCACGGAGAGGCGAGAGCGGAAGGCTGCCCAAATCTACCTCAAGCTAGGCAAGTGTTTTTAGGTCCAGGATAGAGAATGAAAAGCACTCTCAAGTGCTTTTGTCACTCTACTAACTCGGGAAGTTGAACAGAGCTAAACAAACCAATTTTTGGAACCGAAACTATGCCTCAAGCAGCTTTCTGCTTGAGGATAACAACGTAGGTCAGGGATGACAACGCGACATGTTGGCGTCTCTCTGGGGCACTGGTGTCCGTACGGCCAAACAGTACAAGAGTATAGTGAGAATGCTAGAAATCTACTAATCTGTTTAGCAAACATAGTTTAAAGGTACTAAACAGTTTAATAAATAAGAGAATGAACTAGATAACTAAAAAGATGATGAAAGTACAAGTGACGAGGATGAAAGTGATGAAGATTAACTCACTACGAGTCCACTTCGCCAGCAAGCTCCACACGTACATGTACCTACACACAGCCAAGAGAGGAAAAATATTGGACTTGTATAGGGGTTTGCCTCGGTCAAACCCCCGCTTTGGTGTTTCCACCTCCACAGACAACCAGATAGATCGATAGGAAATGCGATAAAAAAAACAATAGAAAGGATACCGAACAATAACAAAAACACTATGCTACGTAAATCAAGAAGCAATATCACCTACTCAATCAAGGTGCCCTCAAGCACGTAGAGGAGGATACAAACGTGGTAAGATATACGTTGTTGCAACAACGAAGAACCAGTCCCTCAGGACAACAAGTCACAGCTCTAAGGGTGGCAAAAGTACAACAATACATAGAGATGGTGCATAGCAGCTCAAGAGCAAGATCAAACCAGCGTATGTCACTGTGAGAAAGCTTAAGAATTGCTCAAAAGATCCAACTAGTGTGTAGAAGTGCCAAAGAGATGGTAGAAGATGGAATGAAAATGAGATAGATGCATTTGAAGATGAAAATAGGAGGGAAAGAGTTGTTCTAAGGTCGGTTGGTAGACGCAGAGGCATTACACTTCATCGCCAATGGCGAACGTAACATCCCTACGGATTCCAAAGGCAAGAGTCTGTCAGGGACGACAACCCGTCGCGCAGACATCTACATGTCACACGCGTGTCTCCAATAGAAATTCCCCCATTGACATAAGAGACAAGTGCCAAGTGGATACATTGCAGATAAGTGATGTGGAATTTCTTAGTTGGGTTTGATTTTCTAAGGTGGAGGGATATAAAAGGGGAATTTGCAAGAGGGGTGCAAATTCGCCCCTATACATTTTTCCCCCACTTAAGCAAACATGAGTGCCAATGAATGTTCGATAAAGTAGATCAAAAAGTTTAGAAACGTATACCTGAACTATCGAGGAAGTAGACCGCAATCTGGCAAATGACTCCATAGGTACTCTCCTGAGGAGGATTGAACAAAGGACTTTGTAGATCCTTGGGACTACAAAGTTGATCAAAGTGCACCAAAGGCCTACTGACCAACGATGGACAAATCCTACAGGATATAAGCGCTTCGCAGGCCCTCAGACCTACAAAGAAGGCGCCCCCTAGGTACTCACTCATGAAGGAAGCTTGATGTAAGGGGACTCCGCAGAGTTGGATTGGAAAGCAGCTTCACAGGGGCACCTGCAAAGCAACATGTTAATCCATAGACAAAACATGTTAGATATCAAATAGCAACCACGTAGGAAAAAAAACAAGCAAATAGTCATGCAAGCAATTGAAAATTGAAGGAGAAGCTTTCAAAGGGATCCCTAGAGAACCCTTCAAAAGATAAGGGGATCCACTCAAGGGACTCTCAATTTGAAAGTGTAAGAATATTTTCGCAAAATCAATTCAACATCATTGAATCTTTTTGAAAGATGTTCACTTCATCAAGAAATTTGAAAGGAAGAGGGTCCCCTCGGAAGGGGAAGGTCAAACTTCACCCGCAAGAGAAGGCACTTCCTCCTTGGGGGAAGGTTTTCCAAGTTCTTTCTTTGCGAACCCATGAAGGAAAAATGTTTCACTAGGGGTCCTTGGTGAGGAATGCAACTTTTGAAAAATATTTTGAACGATTTTCGAGCAAGATTCATTGGCCACTGAATGCATTTTCTAAAAATCGAAGCAACATGATAGCCCCCACTTAGGATGGTGTGTGTTGAACGCAGAGGCACGTGACATCCTAAGGAGAGAAAAGTAAGAATGAAAAAGTGATGTTGTGGCCCGCGGAACATAGCAAGATGTAACCTTGGTAATGTTGTCGCACATGTGAGAGACAACAAATGAGCACCACAACATCACAAAGTAGGCATGAGAGATAAGAGAACAACAATGTAAAAAGAGACAATAACATCACAAACAAGGGATATAGGGGCAATATGATATTTCAGGGTTAGAGGTGCTCATAAATATAGATAAATAGATATAATAATATGTAAATGAACTATCATCAACTGCCTACTATATCAGACCATATGAAGAATGCACGAGAAAAAAAAGTAAAAAAAAAAATTGGGTCAACATGGAAGGGAAGCCTAAATGCCCTCAACACTTTGCATCGTCCCCAATTGTCGAAAATCAATACACATAACTAAGGAAGAATGATGTAGGTGTTAGAGCAAATAATCCAGGAAAACCATCTGCAAAATAAACCTTCATGAATGCACTAGAGAAGCACATAGGCTATTTTACCAAGAAGGAGTGAATAAAAATTAGATGAATAAATTACATATCATATAGCCTTTTAAAGGCAAGAAAATAGGTGATAGGTGTAAAACTACCCAACACGGGAAAAACCCACCTGGGTGATTAACCTAAGTGAAAAACTTACCAAACTAACACCCCCCCTTAAGTGCAAACTTAGGGAGAATGAAGATGCAAAAATGCAAAAATGCAATATGGGTCTTGGCTACACAACCATGTTAGGTACCCATTTACAATGCAATCTCTCACAAATGGAGAAAAGGAGAAAAAGCATGTAGGAAAAAACCCCTCTCCAAAAGAGAGAAAAGAAAAACAAGACAAGATGCATGGATGGAGGACTCAATCATACCCCACAAGGACTACATACATCATGTATATACAATCAACGATCCCCCCACGGAAAGGAAAAATGGAGATATCATATCCCCCCCATATTGAAGAAGCTCCAATGCCGATGAAGTATGCCTAAAAACAAAAGATGATCCAATGCCTACAAGCGACTCCTATCCCCTTAGGAAGGAATCAGTCCACCAGGTGATGAAGAAGCCACTCCATGTCCAACTAAAAAGAGGAAGGAAATCTCCAAACAGAATAATCAACCACATAATCATGATACAAAAAAAATAAGAAATATGATGAATCAAATGAAGTGAAGGCTCAACAATGTCAACCTCCAAAGACAATCCAAATGTATCAACTGCCATGTTGAAACTGTCATCAAAGAGGAGAGAAATCCCCTCAAGTATATCTCCCAAATCTACAAGATGAGACTCCACAAACGAATCTAAGATGCCTACCAAATACTCATTCAATAAAACAAGATCTAAAGGATCAAAAATATCCTGTTGTGTTGAAAGATCAACCTCTAACGCAATCAGAGATATATCAACATGAGTTTGAAGAACTCCAAAATTCAATCGACCAATCTCTCTAGAGAAATTGTTGTTAACATTGGCAAGAGGAGTGTGAGGAACATAGTCATCATCATCAACAAAGTGAGAGAAGGTATACAGGCAAGACTAATGATCATCATTACGAACTACAATGATTTTTCCAGTACCAGCCTCTCTAATGAAAACAAAGTATGCAGTGAATTCCACGGTCTTCGGTACCTCACCATGGGTGATCTGATAGAAGATGGACAAAAGATTTGTGTGCAACTCAGGTATACACAGTACATCCCTGAAACAGCCATCACCTATCTCAACATTTCCTACCCCCGCAACATCCAAAAGCTTATTATCTCCCAACGAAATTTTGGAAGTGTCAACAGGATGAAGACCCAAAAAAGGATAGGCACTAGAAGCCATGTGGTGAGATGCTCTAGAATCTAGAAACTATCTATCATTACCAAAATGTGTTGCAGAAGTTACCAGTGCATGTCCTTTACCCATCTAGTGTTTATCTTCTTTTCCACTTGCAAACCCTGCATTCCCTGACTATGTAGGGTTGGATGATGATGCAGATGGAGATGGGGAGGCATAGGCTGTAGGAGGAGTCACATATGAGGGAAATGGTATATTGTTTTTTTGAAGAAGATGTGAGAGCTCATCAATATTCTTCATATAACAATGATGTTCATCATGCCCTTTCCTTTTTCAATATACACAACTTAATTTCTCCTTCTTAGGCTTGTCCTCTTTTGAAGAGGTGGAAGTCTCATTTGACTCTGTCTTAGGTTTAGATTTTTTCTTCCCTTTACTCTTAGATCCTTGTGCAACCAATGTATGATTTGTAGGGACCCCCTCTAACTGGACAAGTTTGGCTTGCTCCCTTGTCAACCGGTCACAGAAAGTCTCAAAAGAAGGAATTTGGAATGCACTACACAAAGCATCCAATGTGGAGTAGAAGGTAGAAGAAAACACAACAAATGGGCCTCTCAACTTAGACAGTATCAAAAAGATAGACTCCTTATCAGTTTTGCTCTTCCCACATCCCACTAATTGTGACCTTAAAGATTTGAATTTCCCTCTAGAATCATCAATAGAAGGAAATGCTTCAGGGGTAAGAGCGGTTAATTCAGCCTCTAGTTGCAGGACACAAAACTCACTAACCTGACCAAACAAGCTATGTAACTTATCCCATATCTCCTTGGATGTATCCAACACATCAATATGAAAGAGGGGACTATCAAAGACATTCAATTTCATCAAACCCATAGCTTGGTTACACTTATTTCCATAGGAAAACATTTCAAGTTCCTTGGTAAGAGTGGGTTGGACATTACTTAGTGTGGACAATTGACCTTGAGACTAAAGCAACCTACACATTTTCATCTTCCACGTATGGTAATTATGGGGAGTTAACAATTCAATAGATTTAGAGTAGCCATGAGCAAAGTTTGTACCAAACTGAAAAAAACTTCCAATAAAGTAGCCTCTAGAAATTAAATTTCACCAATTTCCAAAAATATTTCAAGCAAAAAAGTTGACTTTCTGAATTGGAAAAATATTGAGCAAAAATTAATGTACCTTATTTGTTTGTAGCAACAAAATCTCGCACCAAATCAATTTTTAAGCCTCCACTCAAAGCACACCACAAGCCTCTATGAGTCTTGCTCACACCAAGTAATCACACTACAATGCTATATAAAGGGCAAAAAATTTCCCCACGCTTCCAATGTGGGATAATGCTTTCAACAACTACTTCAAAACCAACTTGGGCCCACTTCCTCTCGGTTGTATAGAAGACCTAAAATTAAATATTTGGGAGAGAACTTTATAAAATATAAAGTTTCAAAAAAATGTGTAGCCTCCTAGCCTTCAAACAATTAAATCCCCTCAAAACTTTCAGCCAACAATAAAGAAATCGCGAGCCTTTGGAGCACAGTCATGCCTTTCACCGGTTGTAGACCAAAATTAGGCCAAAAAAATATGCCCAGATCTTTTGTAGTGGAAATCACTACCCACATAGTAGAGTTTCAAATCACGGGTGGCAATAAAATCGTGAGCAGGGGTTGCGAATCACAGCAAAAAAAGTGCCAAGAGAAGGAGAAGGACGCCACTAAGAGAAGGAGAAGGATGTTGCCTTAGGGAAATCATGGCCTCCCAGATTGATATTTATAGCACAAACAACAAACGTGCCCTCAAAATGCCTTCAACTGCCAACATCCTCCAATCTAGCCACTCAACAATGAAAATGCCTCCACTGGTTAAAAACAATTCTCCAAACTCCACAGATCACCTTTTGCACAGAGATTTCCAACGCCTCTTTCACTTCACAAGAAAAGACGTGCCTATCTCTAATCAAAAAAATTGAAGTGCCTCACAAGCAAAGAATCGGGCTCAACAGAGAACTAACTCCCGCCAACAAAAAACAAAATTCACGGCCTCTAGACAAAATCGCGCTAAACACCAAGCAAGAGTAAATTTAAATAATCAAAAAAAGGAAGATTGAGGCAATTTTGAAATTTCAAATTTCAAATTCCGGAAAAAAGATCTCAGACAACCTCCGATGAAAAATCTCACGGAAGGAGTGTAGAATGGGTTGCTC
Source organism: Sequoia sempervirens (assembly GCA_007258455.2). Classification (NCBI taxonomy): domain Eukaryota; kingdom Viridiplantae; phylum Streptophyta; class Pinopsida; order Cupressales; family Cupressaceae; genus Sequoia; species Sequoia sempervirens. The sequence continues at coordinate 210,465 of VDFB02342479.1, forward strand.
TGCTACAATGTTAGAGCAAATAACCCAGGAAAACCATCTGCAGAATAAACCTTCACGAATGCACGAGAGAAGCACACAAGTTATTTCACCAAGGAGTGAATTAAAATGAGATGAGTAAATTACATATCGTACAACCTTTTAAAGGCAAGAAAATAGGTGACGAGTGTAAAACTACCCAACACGGGAAAAAACCACCCGGGTGATTAACCTAAGTGAAAAACTTAACATACTAAAAGTAACAAGTAGAGGAGGTTTTACAACACAAACACTCATGTATCCAAGCACCTACAAGGGTGACAAGGGTCATCCAGGAACACATAACGCAAGTATGGGGAACACAAACACACACAATTCTAATCTACAGATAAAGAAGAGGCGCCCCTTAGTCCTCATCAACCAAGAGGTCATTGACCTCCCAGTCTAGATCATTATAGGAATGTGGAAGGCAGATGATCCTGCAAGGGCAGAATATCAAGAGGGGAACCCTCCAAGCCGCCCACAACAAGAGCCAAGGAAGGAGACCCTTCGAGATCTCCTCCACTCAATTTTTGTGGGGTAAAGGTCAACGATTTCGCAAAGATCCTTGAAAGGGTTAGGACCTCATCCAAAGAATTAAACATGCACTTCACAGGAGTGCCATGTGTTATCTCAATGGGCGAGGGAGGTGCCACCTGAGATTCACTGCTAGGCTAACTAAAAGACCCAGGAGCAATGACAAAATACGGAGATGTCAGGACTTCCTTCGTCACTAGGACGACACATGCTAATGGAGAACCAACTCCTGAAGAAGGTGAACTCCTCCTTTGACCCCCATCACTAGCAAGGTCATCCTCCATCTTCCACTTTGTTGGAGGATGCAAGATGCCCACAGACAAGGAAGAAGGCATGAAGGAGGAGGAGGAAAAAAATGACGACATACACCACTGAGGAGTTTGACATGTCCACGGGCTTTAAAAATGGTGAGACATCTGGGAGGGACATCAAAAGAGGTGGCTCAACCGAAGGAGCAATAGACACTTATACCCTCTTCGGGTTAGGAACATTTACGCTCATAGCAGAAGCCGGAAGCAGCACTGAGGTTGAAGGAACTGAAGCAAAGGGGATGGGAGAGGAGGATACAACAGAAGGTGTCGGAGCAAAAACTATCGACTCCCCCTCCTTCCTCTGTAGGGCTACCTACTTAGCAGCCAGAGCCTTTCTCGGATGCTTGCACTCATGCGCAAGGTAGTTCTTACAACTCTGAGAGCTAGAGGTCGGAAGCTAGGGTGGAACGGAAGACTCTTGTTCGACCATCGAAGTGTCCATCACAATCATTTCCAGCAGAGGGAGAGAATCCTATATGAGAACAGGAGGGAGAGGTTGAGAAGAGGTTGGAGCAACAACAAGGGGAGTTGGCTCTAACGTCTCAGCGGCGAGCCTCTTCCCATTCACTACCTTAAGGGCAGCAGTGATAGGAGGGTGCGGAGGCCAAGACATAGAGGACTCCCCACGAGGACCCTTCCCCTTACCATGCATACCAAATCAAGGTCCTGTGGATAGGGTAGGAAGGCCGAATACCAGAATCTTAGCTTTATGTCGAGCAAGTACCATCGAACTTCTTATGTGAAAGCCAGGAGTAGTAACCCAAGGTTCTTCTTCAGAAAGAGAGGCAGAGGCAGTGCCCTGAGCACGGGAAGGCTTCTCCTTTCCCTTCCGAGAGCAAGAGAACTTGTTGCTGCGAAATCAGGTGAGTCACTTTTGGTTGTCCTTTGCCCCCAATTTTGTACTTAATGTAGTTTCAATAGAGTAGGTCCATTCTAGGAGGGAGCAGACCAACTAGGACAGGCCAAAAATGATCCAAAGAATAACCCCAATAGGATACCAATGGATGATATCCAATGTCATGCACGACATGCAGAACACCTTCGTGGGAGAACTTAAACATTTGAGAATAAAGGAAGTGATCTCGTTCATGGAAGCTAGCCACGAATGCCCAACTTCACTTTGAACAAATTGGATTTTGGAATGACATCAAAAGTTGTATCCACTACCCTAGGTCCAACTAGGATGGAAAGAGTTATGGACCCATATGGCATAAGAGAGAGACTGTCGTGTGTATGTATGATAATTTTTTTTTCTATATTCCTCCCTTTGTAATGAATTTAGCCATAATCACTCTTCCGTAATAACATTTACTCGACTTGTGGGGTCAACTAGGACTTGTCGCAATGTTTCCATTGAGGCGAGCAGGAATGTATAGAGGAGAGGGCTTGTTATTCAAAGGTAGGTCTTGTGAGGTGAAAGGCACATCTAGTGAACCTTTTGTAGGCTGCGAGGGAGGAGTGAACAAGACCATATTAAAATACACTGAGGATTTAGGAGAAGCATCTAAAGGGTAAATAATAAAGTTTGCGGAATGAGACGGAAACAGGTCCGTGTAAATCTACAACTCACTATTGGCCTTTGCTACTAATGTATTTTGTTTCTTCCCATCGAGACGGATGGTATCATCACCAATGCGATCCTGAATCTCATGATGCAAGCGCATGCAACACTCAATATCATGCTTGCTAACACGATGGTACTAACAAAAAGCATTGCCATCGTACCAATCGGGATAAGGCTCCTTCAAAGGTCAGGGATTTTCTAATGTTATAATCTTATCCTTCAATAAATTTTACAAAATAGAAGAATAAGATTCAACCAGCTTTGTAAACTTTTTGTTGCGTTTGAGGCCGTGATCACTAGTCGTGGCAACTACATTTCCGACAACCTTTCCTTTTCCTAAAATAGACACAATACATTTTCCTTCAAAACAGGAGCATGACGAATATTCCAAAAACTGAACCACCATTCGTTGATACTCATCTAGCGTGGCACACTAATGTGCGAAAGAAGGGTATTTCATTAGGGAAAACTTCTCTTGCCAGGCTCTTTACAAGTTTCCTATGAATACCTTCTGCACATCTCAATCACACAAGTATGAAATTTGTGAAAAGAGTGATTGGTAACACATGAAAAAATTAGTTATCTTCTCATGTTCCCCTTGCTTACATTAGACGAGATCTGAGAAGGTCGTCTTTGAACCGATGTTAGCCTAGAATTGACAAAGAAACCAATTTACGAGCTGATCAAATGACAATATACAATTATCAGGCAAGGAACAATATCACTCAAGTGTTGTGTCCATGAGGGATCGAGGAAAGAGTTTTTCCATTAGAATGTTGTGATGAAAGAAATTCATACACATGGCGTTAAAAGCTGACACGTGTGTCTGAGGATCTCCTTTACCACCATACTTTTCGAATGTAGGAATCTCCATTCCCTAGGGGAAAGGAATACTCAAAATCGTCACCAACAGTGGCCTATGCCGAAAAGAGGGTTGGAAGATAAGTTGGTTGTTAGTGGTTTGCCTCAATCAAACCACCGCTTTGGTGTTTCCACCTCCACAAATAGCCAGATAGATCAATAGGAAATGTGATAAAGAAAACAATAGAAAGGATACCGAACATTAACAAAAGCACTATGCTACGTAAATCAAGAAGCAATATCACCTTCTCAATCGAGGTACCCTCAAGCATGTAGAGGAGGATGCAAAATTGGTAAGGTCCACGTTGCCGCAACAATGAAGAAGCAATCCCTCATAAAACCAAGTCACAGCTCCAAGGGTGGAAAAAGTGCAACAAGACATAGAGTTTGTGCATAGGAGCTCAAGACCAAGATCAAATCAGCATATGCCACTTTGAGCAAGCTTGAGAATTGCTCAAAAGATCCAACTAGTGTGTAGAAGTGCCAAAGAGATCGTAGAAGATGGAATCAAAATGAGAAAGATGCATTTGAAGATAAAAATAGGAGGGAAAGAGACGTTCTTAGGTTAGCTGGTAGACACATAGGTGTTACGCTTCATAACCAAAGGGGAACGTAATGTCCCTTCGAATTCCAGAGCCAAGAATATGTCAAGGACGACAACACACTGTGTAGATGTTTGCGCGCTGCGTGCACATCCTTGACAGAAATTCCCCCACTAACACAAGATACAAGCACCAAGTGGATGCATTGCAGATAGGTGATATGGAATTTCTTAGTCGGGTTTGATTTTCTAAGGTGGAGGGATGTAAAAGGGGAATTTACAAAATGGGTGCAAATTCGTTCCTTTACACATTAAATATTCGATTATATATTGAAATTCAAAAATATTGATAGTTTGATAGGTTGATACACAAACAAAAATCAAAAATATATCAATATCATCTACATTGCATCACGATCATTCATATCAAGGTCCTCAGCTATGATGTTCTCCAAATACTCATCACTCCCAAACTCAAGTTCTTCAATTCGTAGTAGAACTGAGGGTAAATCACTAAAGTCATCTGCCTCAACCACTTCATCCACCTGTAGTTCGGAAAATGCACTCCTTTACATTTTCACACTATGTTTGGGTCCCTTAATATGAATCTACAAGCCTAATTAATTGCAATTTTTGAAAGGGAAATTATGATTAAATTAATGCAATTATCATTTTTAACACCTTTAAATGAATAGGTCCTAGCAATTTAGGTCAAGACCTTGGGTGATTGGGTCTCCTTTAGTTGATAAATTCAAATTTTAAATATGTTTTTGGCGACCTTTTTATGATCCCAAATTCAAATTCAAATGTCGACTTGTAATGTTTAATTTTTAGGAAATTAGAAAATTGTCTATAAAAGCAAGGTCTTTTATCATTTCAAATCCTAGGAAATTCATGAGAGCATTGATTCAAATTTCAGAAGAGTTAAAAGGTGTTCAAGAGTAGATTTCTCAAGCATTCATTACAACATTCAAGATCTCAAACATCATGTCAAAGTTATCAAGCATCATGCATGTTTTTGGAGCTAGCATTATGATGTAGGTTTCAAGTTTCAAGCCAAATTTTAAGCATCAAGATCAACATCCAATCAAGCCATTTAACACAAGATCAAGGCTTTGGAGAGATCTACTAAGTTTCAGTCCTTCAAGGATTTCAAATCAAGGGTTTGGTGAGTTGCAACATAGCAATTGTTCATTCATCATTTGTTTAATGTTTCATTGTTTCAATTCAAGGTTTAATTACCAAAATAGGCTTTGACCAAGGAAAACCCCTATTCACCAAAAACAAATAATTTTTCCCTCTTGTGTGTTTCGCAAATCCTAGGTTGAAGAAGGATTAAAGATCTATCAAAGGAGAAAAATTGCAAAAGTTGTCAAAGTTGTCATCAAGCCACGAAAGCTTACTTTTAAAATTTATTTTTGAATTTTTGACTATGAAACAGGGGAACTCGGGAGTGCAGACCAAGGATAAAATGATTATGAAAGCAATTTTCAACCCCTATAGCAAGACTCATTCACCCTTGGGTGAATGAGTCCTAGGAGGACACTCAACACATGCTTTTTAACACAAGTGCATAAAATCAAGCCCTTCTCAAATCAGCATAACATTCCAATGGCTTGGCGTCCAGCTAATGTGTCGCCTCTTACTACATTTGCCGATTATCATGAGATGCCAAAGAATCTGGAGCATTTTTGCTCCAAATTCCAAGTTGGTGATATGAACCGGACAGCTGATGAACATATCAAGATTTTTGAAGATACTCTCCAGAACCGAGCTATGCAACATGAAGATGTAGCATGTCGATTGTTCCCATGCTCTTTAGGAGAGGAAGCATATTATTGGTACGTAAACTTACCAGTGAATTCAATCCAAACTTGGAAAAATCTAAAGGATGTCGTCTTGGCAAAATTCTGACTGCCAACCACACCAGCTGAACTCTATTGACAATTTGTTGAAGTGAAAAGATCAGAACATGAGCCAATCAGCACCTTCAACAATAGATTTTATAAGGCATATACAAGGTTACGTGATCCTTATGAATTGAATGACGTAGCGGCATTACCGGTATATTATGCTGCTTTGGATAGTCCTACTTCCATGTTCGTAAGAAGAGCCAACCCAGTTCCACCTGACCTCAAAGGAGCATATGCCGAAGCAATTAAAGTTAACTCCGACTTGGGCATGAATGTTGCTGGACCACTTAACCATTTGGGGTATGCTGCTATGCCAAACCAGATAACGGGGATCAACCAGGCATTAACACATCACACGCCAGTAATGAACCCCATTCCACCACCCAACAACCAGTTGGTGATTCACCCAGGAGGTCCTATTTCTCAAGCACAACCTTCACAGCCTATGTATCTGCAAAGTACAACAACGTCCACCAGGACTCTTGAAGAAAAAGAAGAAATGAAAGAGTTGGTTGAACAAGTGAAGAAATTGTCTACTGAAGTAACTCATCTGAGAAATCAAAACAATCAACTCTATAACATGCAAAGGAATTCTCAAGGATACCAAGGTAATTATCAAAATTACCAAGGTCAATCAAGTAATGCTCAAGGTTACCATAACAATAATCAAGGATATCAGAAGAGGACATGGAATGCAGGACCGAATAACGGAAACGTAACATCACCCCTAGATAATCCTGCAACTCGAGAGAATCGACCAACAGAAAGTATACTCCTCACCGAGTCAACCTTGTCAGGATGGTGTCGACTACACAACACCAATCAACATTTTGAGACACAGTGCAGAGAATTTCAGCTCGTAGCCGATATTTTCCAAAGGGAAATACAAAGGGAAATACCAAATGACTCATCTACTACTATAGTCCCTGTAGTGAAGTATGATCAAGCTTTAGTTTTGGACGACTTCACATTTCCACCACAATTTGAACAATATCAAGCACCTGACCAATTTGGGAGATTTCCACCAGCATCAGCCAATCAGCCAGTGGAGGCGCCACCTCCTATGTGTTCACACGCAATAGCTGATGGGCCAGTAGAAGATACAACGAATTACTATTTCCCACCTCTGAACAATAGTGTATTGGTCGAAGGCATAAAAGAAGTTCAGACGTTTCAACAAACAGGGAATGGGCAACCAAAGGTTTATTATAGAAAGAATCAAGAGCCCTTAACCTCATCAGTTCCCCCACACAATTTTCAAACTCCACCACACCCGAATGCGAGTAACAACCCCTCTTTTCCAAACGACGCACCGCAATACAGGCAAGGAAATAATGCTAGTAGTTCTACTGGTAGCACTCCTCCCAAAGATGAATTAAAGAGATTGAGTCAGTACGTAACAGAAGAAGTGGAGAAAATCAAGGTGAACGTGTCATTGTTTGAGCTAATGAAAGTACCAAAGATAAGGAACACATTTCTTGACAGCTTGAAAGATCCAACACAGGCTCCAGCTCACGCAGTTCAGAAGACTGCGGGCAATGTCAATATGGTTCAAGATGAACAATTACAGTTTTTTCGAGAACAACCACAGAATGCAAATGTTTCCTATGGATCCCAGAGCTCCAAAGTAACTCGAGGCATGTATGAAGTGAAACAAGGCGTAGAAGTGCTAGGACAGAGAACAGTGAAAACTGAGCAGGCACGCCAAAGTTCAAAAGAAAACAAGATAGAGAATTCGATTAAAGAAGCAGAAGTTTCATAGATTGAGAAGAATAATAAGGTCAAAACAAAAGAGACAGAAGCTGGTATGCAGAGAGGAAGTCCTGTTATATCTTATCAAGGGAAAGATGAACCAGCTCCTTTCCTCGTTTCTCTTAGAATTTTCAATAAGCTCCTACATAATTGTTTGATTGATTCAGGAGCATCTAATAATGTAATACCTTTAACTGTCTGTCAAAGATTGGGACTAACACCTACGAAGACGAACAAGAAAGTAACACAGTTGGACAAGACGGAGGTTACAGTTCTGGGAGAATTAAACAATATTCATATGCAAATATCAACTGATCCAAGGATTCAGCATTTCATTGATATTTCAGTGGTCGATATCCCAGGAGGATATGGAATGGTTCTAGGAAGAGACTAGACCCGAAGGTTAAACGGTTACTTTGCCACGGATTTTTCACACAGGTGGTTACCATGGAAGGGTATTCCAAATCAAATCAAGGTTGAAAGTACACCAAGACTTAAGATGATAATTACCGAGTACGGGGAAAGTAATGAAATTTTATTTTGTGAAACAGATCTCGGTCAGTATAAACCAAAAGCATTGGAAATCCTGACACTACACTGCTCAAATAATCAAGAAGATACACCAAAAAATTCAGAAGTTCTTATGGAAAGTGATGAAGAACTTTCACCAGATGAAGGTGAAAGCATGTTTGAAAATTTCAGAAGATTTGTGCTCAAGAGCGCAAAACAAGAGAAAGAACTGGGGAATCATGCTTTCGTACAAGACTTATTGCTGCCCAATTGGTGTCGGATCCACAATGCTTTTCATTCAGAGTTTTCCTGTGTGATGTGTAAGATGGCATTGGACCAAGTATACAAAAAATTTCCCCAAGTTCCTGGAGACAAATACTTCAAGTTGACAATACAAGATGAAAACAGTGACTCTGACGGAGAATCCTCGCCAGAGGTAGAAGTCATTCAAGAAGTGAACGAAGTTCAAATAGAATGTTCAATTGAAGAAATTCAGAAGAAAGGAGCGCCTAGTCCCATACAATTATCTGACCAAGAGCAAGTTTGGACCTTGAGATTTGATGGTTCAAAATCCAAGAAGGGCAATGGAGCCGGTTATGAGCTGATTAACCCATCAAGTGAAGCTTACTTATCAGCCCTGAGATTACAGTTCCCCTGCACCAACAATGTGGCAGAATATGAGTCCCTAGTCCATGGATTGCTTCATGTAATCCAGAAGAAGGCTAAAATATTGCATGTTTATGGCGACTCGGAAGTAGTGGTAAGGCAAGTAAGAAAGAAATACGCTTGCCATGATAAAAGATTGCGAGGATATAGAAACCGAGTATGGGATCTCATTGAAAGCTTTGATGCTTTTAATATCAAGTCAATGTATCATTCTCAAAATAAAGTGGCAAATTCCTTAGCCCAATCAGCGAGTTCACTGGAGCCACTTGAGATGGATGTCGTAAAGAAATTTACAGTGGAAATCACTCTGACTCCATCAGTCCCAAACAACATTACAAATTTCCAAGTGTTCGATGACGACAAACACATCCTGGACTTCCTGACTAATTCTGATATTTTCCTCACTCAAGTCATTGACGAAGAAGAAGATCAAGGGGAAACTAAATTTGACGCAGATGGTATTATGAACCTAAAGACTAACATCATTCCCAGAGGAATGATCCAGCTCAAGAGAATCTTTGACCAAGATCAAATCAATGCCATAAAACAACAAAGAAATGAAGGAGGCCAACATGAAGTGGTCAACCTCGGAACACAAAAGGAAGTAAGAAATGTTCTTATTGGCAAGGTATGCACAAATGAAGAAAAAGAACAGATAATCAAAAGTTTAAAAGAATTTAAGGACATTATTGCCTGGAGCTATGAGGGTTTGAAAACATACGATACTTCAATTATTACACACACTATTCCCCTCAGAGCAGGCAGTAAACCATTCAGGCAACGCCAAAGGCCTATAAATCCTCTACTGAAACCCCTTATTTTTCAAGAAGTCAAGAAGCTACTTTCAGCGGGCATTATCTTTCCAGTACAACACTCAACGTGGGTCGCCAATTTGGTACCTGTCCGCAAAAAGAGTGGAGAGATAAGATTGTGTGTAGATTTTCGAAACCTTAATAAGGCCTCAAAAAAGGATAATTATCCATTGCCCTCATTAGATGAAGTCATTCAAGTTGTAAATGGATCCCAGATGATGTTGTTTCTAGATGGAGACTCTGGCTATAACCAAGTTCTCGTGGAACCTAAAGATAGGCTCAAAACAGCATTTACAACAAAGTGGGGCACATTTGCTTACAAGAGGATGCCATTTGGTCTTATCAATGTCAGAGCCACCTTTCAAAGAGCTATGGACATTGCTTTCAAGGACCTCATAGGGAGATGTATCATTGTCTACATGGATGACCTTACCGTGTTTTCAAAGAAAAGAGAAAACCACGTCAAAGACTTGATAAAGATATTTGAGAGATGCAGAAAATACGGGATATCCTTGAATCCGAAGAAATGCATATTCAGGGTAACTGAGGGAAAATTGCTTGGCCATGTGATAACAGAAAAGGGCATTCTTATTGACCCTGATCGAGTAGAGGCTATTTCAAGGATTTGGCTGCCGTCAAGCCAGAAAGAATTAAAATCTTTCTTCGGAAAGATTAACTTTGTGAGAAAGTTCATCACAAGATTTGTTGAGATAGTCAGGCCCTTGAATGAAATGCTCAAGAAGGATGCGAAGATAGAATGGACGAAGCAAACGCGAAAAGCCTTTGAAGAAATCAAGCAGGCCATAGTTGATGCTCCTGTCTTGGTTAGTCCTGATTATACAAAACCTTTTTATCTTTACTCTTTTGCTTCAGAACACACAAGTGCCGCAATGTTAACACAAAAGACAATTGAGAAGGATGAACATCCTATTGCTTTTATGAGTGCACCTTTTAAGGATGCAGAGTTGAGATACCCGAACGTTGAGAAACAAGCATATGCTCTGGTCAAAGCAATAAAGAAATTCCAACATTACATTTTGAGAAGTAAAGTCTTTTCTATAGTTCCAGACGTGACTGTCAAAACCCTCCTCATGCAAAATGAATTAGGAGAGAGAAGAGGCAAATGGGTTACAATTATCCAAGAGTATGACGTTGAAATTCAGCCAATGAAGATTGTCCACAGCCAAGCTCTAACACAAACAATTGCCACAGGACCAAAAATCGTACACCAGGTGTACGAATTATAGGAAGTATCCCAAGATGAATGGTACGATGATATCACATATTTTTTGCTCAATCACAAATGCCCCAACCATCTCAATCCAGTACAGAAGAGAGCCCTGAGAATGAAGAGTCAAAGATATATGTTGCAAGGGGCAGTGTTGTATAGAAGAAATCATGAAGGAATTTTCCTAAGATGTTTGGGAAAAGAAGAAGCCAAACAAATAATAGAACACTTCCATTCCACATTTGGAACCGGCCATGGAGGAGCACTAGCAATAGCACACCAGGTTTTAATGGCAGGCTATTATTGGCCAACTGTTTTCAAAGATGTGTACGATCATGTGAAAACCTGCCAAACATGCCAAATAACCGCTGCACAAGAGAAGAACCCCGCTATGCCGCTCCAACCAGTGATTGAGGTGTGACCCTTTACGAAGTGGGGACTAGACTTCATTGGTACGATCAATCCACCTTCATCTGCGCAACATCGGTATATTCTAACCGCGACTAATTATTGCACCAGATGGTCAGAAGCTCAAGCACTGAAATTATGCACGAAAGACACAGTAATTAAGTTCTTAGAAGAAAACATTATCACCAGGTTTGGCTGTCCCTATGCTTTAGTTTGTGATAATGGTTCTGCATTTTCTTCTTTGAAATTTTCTAGCTGGGCTTTTGAATATGGGGTGAATTTAAAGTTTTCTTTGAATTATTATCCCCAAGGAAATGGATTGGCCGAATCTACTAATAAGAATTTGTTGAATGTCATAAAGAAGTTGTTGGATAAAAACCCGAGAGATTGGCATACGCAGTTGAGATTCGCTCTTTGGGCGGATAGAGTGAGAATAAAAGGTTCCTTAGGTACATCGCCATATCATCTGGTTTACAGACAAGATCCCATATTTCCGATACAACTAAGGATTCCCACGCTACAATTCATGCAAGAGTGCCTGGACCAAGAAAATAGAGTCAAAACCAGATTGTCCCAGTTGTTACTATTGGAAGAGAAAAGAGATCAGGCACTGGAGAATTTTTCAAAACATCAAGGAATTGTGAAAAGATGGTTTGACCGAAGAACTAGAATAAAAGCATTTAGAATTTCTGACTTAGTCCTTTGTTGGGACAAAGCGCATGAGCGGAAAGGAGACCACGAGAAGTTTGACAATCTATGGATGGGTCCCTATCAGATTTCGGAGATTCTTGGAAACAATGCATTTAGACTGAAGACGTTAACCGGAGAGGATGTTCCATTGCCCGTCAATGGGCGATTCCTCAAACACTATTTCCAGTCTTAGACTCCTCGCGAGTCTTGCTTTTGTACATAATTAGATTAGCTTTCGTTCCAGTTGGGTTTTGTTTTAGTTTAGTTTCCCTCGCTTTGGTGTGCGTTAGTTTAGTTGTTCCTGTTTTCTTAGATTAGATTGCCTTGTTCGCTTTCGTTTGTTGCTTTAGGTTTAGTTTTGAATAAATGAGGATCCACATTTGCAAAGGGTAGTAAAGATTCAAGCACACACTGGTCATTATTCCACAAGGTAATGCACGGATCATTCCTTTGATAAGTATTTGTTAGGGATCCCGGAATCCTAGATTGAATCCTCTAGTTTAACTCTAGGTTAAGACTTGCACTTGGCTAGAAGGGAATCCTCTATTGTGTTTTGATACTAAATCTTATAATCACCATATTTTACACACTTAATGAAATCTCTGAGTCATTATGGTTTCTTAGGCGAAGTCATTGGCTAAACTACGAATAATTAAAAGTCTCGCTTCAGCACCACTATAATGCTCAAACCCAGGTGAGCTTCGATGCTTACAGGCCAAAGTGTGGAAATATGCAAAATATCAAGAATATCAAAAAAAAAGAACCAAAAGAAAGGAATGAAACACTTGGCTTTTGGGTGTGCGGACATCTCTATAGGTGTACAAAAGAATCAAAACAATGATAAATCGTCGGAAGTAGAGCAATCTCCGTGAGATTATAGAAGATAACCTCGTCGGGGCTATAGACGCTTGCTGGCAGCGAGACTCTATCCAAGGATGCTTTTGGAGTTGAGACAAAATATACAAACAGCCATGATGGAACCGAACAGTCATATTGGTCTTACGAGATGGAAATGAATGCACTTGCACCCACTTGTGATGAAGAGAAGAAGTGTCTCAATTCAATTTAGAATTCCTATCCTTTCTGAGTACAAATTTTAACCTAAGGATAAGTTAGTGTGATTTAAATCAAAGATTCTGGATTCATAATGGGTCTTTATCTTAGGAATGTTCTAAAACATTCCACACGTGGAGTCGCCAGATGTTGTGACCTTTTTCACACATCGCCCCATTGCAAATGGGGACCCTCGCTGGTTTGCTCTTAGGGTTTAGCTTAGAGTAGCAATTTCATAGTCTCTGATGTCTGGGAATTTCATGTCAAAGTTTCGAGTCATCACCCAAGCCAAGTTGAGAATTTGGGCCTGAAACTGAACGTAAACATCATAGAAGTGCTTAGAAGACCCTGCAGATGAGGATCGCCTGTGCTTTCGCTCAATTCTGACACTTCCTATTTTTTAGGGATTCTACTTTTTTGCTTTTTGCTTTTTTCATTTTTGGCATTTCTGGACCAATCTGGAATTTACTATTTTTAGAAAGTTGCTTTTTGCTTTTTCTATTTTTAGTAAGTTTCTATTTTTAGAAAGTGCTAGGTGTCACTGGCAGTGGGATCGAAAGTTTCCACTTTTGGAACTAAAAAGCAAGCAAAAATCAAGCAGAGGTCTTGAAAAATCAAAAAAATCATGAGAAAAGCGCATGCAAGGATGAGAAAAGCGCATGCAAGATGAGAAAAGCTGGAAAAGGCACATGCAAAGGTTAAAAAATCAACTGGAAAATTGCACCTTCATGAGAAAATCACTCAAAAATCAAGTAGAAAAAGCGAGAAAATCATGATAAAATTCGCCTAAGTCTGGAGAGGTGCGCCATTAAGGAAATCCAGTTGAATCTTCGAAAAGTCCAGTTGAGAAATCCATTCATCAAAGAGGAATCTTGAAAATTCCAATTGAAATTCAAGAGATTTTGGCAAAATCCACCTTGCACAAGGAATTCCAGTTGGAAAGTTCAAAATTCTAGTTGGACAATGATGAAAATCGACTAAGGCAAGAGAAATTTTGAACTGGACTTCAGGAACTTCAAGTTGAAGTGAAATTCCAGTTGGGAAGGAGAAAATTCCAGTTGAGAGTCAAATTTTTTAAGGAAAGAATCAAAAATTTTCTAAGGCAAAATCGCTTTGGCAAGAGAAAATCCAGTTGAAAAGTAGAAAAGTCCACTTGAGGGTCGAATTTTACTAAAAGGCAAAAATAGAATAAATAACTTAAGTTTTATTTTAAAATGAAACTTAGTTGTCAAAAGGGACGCCTTGTTTGAAAAGTCAAAGATCAAGATAAGATTGCTTTTTTCGTTTTAAAGCAAAGACACCCAATGGAAAGAAGAAGTCGACCTAAACCAATTTGGAAAGGTTTTATTATAAAAGATGATCTTGTGAGCTTATTTTCATTATTTGCAAAGTCGAATTTTCTCACAGGCAAACCCCTCTCAAGCCAAAGACGTCTTTCTTCTTCAGCTGCAAGGGATTTTTAATTCCAGAACATAGAGTGGGATTTTTTCTCTTCATTTCCAGATTTCTCAAACAAGTGCAAGGTTATTACTGGCAATTTTAGTAGGGAGAAGGATCTTTCATTATGGATTTGAGAAAACTTCAGTATAAGTCTTTAAAAATCCAAAAGATTATTTAAAATTCCATGAATGCTCTTTAAAAACAATAAAGGCGGATCAAATTTCATCAAGAATTTATTCTTTACGCAGCCTTTTAATCAAGTTTTGGATTTTTAAATTAATTTTAAAAATCTCTCCAGCCATGAATTCGCCTTTTTTACAAATTTGTTGAAATATTCTAACTTCGAGCTTCGTACAGGCACAATGTCTTCTCCAAAGAACGTGGGAGGTGGAGTCAGGAAAGCTCAAGTAAAGGAAGTCCTCAAAGAATTTTATCCAGAATCCCAATTATCCTCGAAGTGGAAGACGGTAGCAGATACCAACTTTGAGCAGTTTAATGCGATTCAACACAAGAGAAGGATGTTTGGCACTCAGAACGAAATGCCCACGCCTATTGCCACTAACATCGTTAAGTCTGGACTTCATCAAGTAGCAAGATTTCCACCTGCAGTTCAGTGTAGTGAGCTAATGGTCGAGTGTGCCAGAAGGTACAATCCGCAAACAAGATCCATTAAAACACTTAATGGGATCACCTTGGCGTACTTTACGGAGGACTCAGTCAGGGAAGTATTTGGTATTCCCCATCCTCGAAAAATGTTGAACAGGACTCAACAAGAATCACAGGCCATGTTCGATCAAGCCAAGGAATCCTGTATGGACATAGTCAATTCTAACTAGATCAAGGAACCCAAAAGACACCGCTCCAAGTTGCCAAAGAGATTAATTTGCACGGATTTTAAAATAGAATATAGTGATATGATTCATATGCTTAACAGAATTATGGGAACATCTCAAGGAGCTTTTTTCGAAGTATGGATGTTTTCGTATGTGGAGGAGATCATATTGGGAATGGAGGCAATAAATTGGGCGAAGTTAATAAGTGATAATATCGATTTCCAGTTGAGAAGCCTAGAGAAGACCAAAACCTTCTACATGAGTTCTTACGTGGTTTATATCTTGGCGCGGTTCACTAAGTATAGAGGATTGATTTGCAAAGGGGAAGTTGGACTTCGGAAAGATCAACTCAAAGCATATGATTGTTACCCGCACCTCCAGCTACATTACAGGGACAATTTCAAGATAACTAATGACGCCTTCCTTATGTATATCACGCGAGTGCTTCAAGGAACAGTTCAAAGGAGGCTATCTAAAGAAGCTATGGTGATGCTTGACAAGTTCGGATCTTGGTTTATCCAGTTTTCGACCTTTACATATATAAGAGTTCATGGATTCTCGGATGCTTCGTATAGACTCCCTCGGTATCCCACAGACAAGATTGTTATGCTTGAAGTTGCGAGGCAACTGGCATGTGTAGATTCTATTCAAGCAAAAAAGAACAAACAAGGAGCGGATTTTCCGGTTGCAATTGGAAAAATGCTAGAAGTCTGCCCCTCATTACAATCAGCCAAGACAGCAAGGGTAGAGTTGCAATTTTATAAGTTCAACGCTTATAATCCAAGCTCTGATTATGACCCGTACTTAAGAGTTCACAGAAAAAAGTCCCTTCATGTTATGCAGATTGAAGACTATTGGTCTAACTTGGTGGACGAGTATGGAGTCAGGAAGAAGACTTGGTCCAGAATTCCAATTGAACTTGTAAAAAGGTGTGACTAGTTCCCTATACCTGACCAAGTAAAAGATAACGGGGACTACATACATCCTCAATTTGAACGGGAAAAAGATAAGCCTATCTTGTTGCCTAACTAGACACAACCTGATGTGACCGATTTGAACATATTGATGAAGGATATTTTAGCATACTCAAGGGAATGGGTTGACAGTCAGATCAGTAGGTTGAGGAAAGAAGGAATTTCTCTTACCTATGCCACATTGAGCAATAAGGAAAGCCAGGAGGAAGTAATTGGCGGAAGTCTTGATGAACTTTCATATCCTAGTAAGCGAAAGGTAGTGAGTAAAAATCTTCACACAAAGGAAAAAGAATCAACTGACAGAGAATTGGAGAATAAGAAGCAAAAAGTGAGTGAAATTCCATCATCCTCAAGTACTCTATCTGTTGGAGTAATAGAAAAGGTGTCCATTGCTGAGACCGAACCAAGTCATGAGCAAGAAGTCGAGTTCCAAGAGTTAGAACAGTTGGATTCTCTCCAAGAACAAACCCTCACTGAGTGTTTGGAAGGGGATGATACATTGATGATTGAAGGCGTAGGAGATACAGAGGTCCTTGAGAACAATGAAGAGCTAGGAGACGAGGTAATTTCTGCTCTAAAAGGAATTAATGATGATGTTCAATTAGAAGATGGGATGGAAGTATCCACTATCCCAGCTTGGTTGACCGAAAGTTTGATGAAGAAGTCTAGACCACTGGATGAACCTCAACCAGTTGAAAGCATGTGCAAGACTTCTTAGAGAGGATTGGCAAAGCTAGAACACCAAGGAAGCCTAAGAAGTATTCTCAGATTACTAGGAATGATGCAGGATCCAGGATCTTACAGGTGGCAGTCCCGAAAATTGATAAGCCAAGAGATCAGATTACTCCTATGGACTATGATGTTACAATGTTGGACATTGGGCCAACCACGATAGATCAGGATTTCCATGAGTTGGCAGACACTTCCAAAGCCATCAAGGATAAATTCGACAAAACAGAGGAGAAGAAGGAAAGGCTAGAGTTAGAAAATCTAAGGCTAGTGGAGTTCATTTTGCAGCTAACAGCTCCTTTGCGCCAAGAAAGTGAAGCTTTTATTCCACCATCATCTCTTACTCTGGAATCCGTTGATGTTCTTGAGGCTATGAGGATCACGAGTCAAGCAACCAAGAGTTGGGTTATCAATATTTCAAAACAGATGGAGCAATTCTTAGAGAAGTGCGCTCAGACTTATGACAAATCTGCCTTGCTTATAGCTGAAGTTAGTCAAATTGAAGACAATTGGGAAGACTTCCAGTACGTAAATGATAAAGTGATACCTCGTTTGAAGGTTTTAAAGGAAGTTTCCCTGCAAATATTAATTCAGGAAGGTGTTATTGAGGAAGGAGCCTCATATGATTTCAGCAGGTGGTATCATTCCTTATTAGCTAAAAGGAAGACATATGATGGAATAAAGGAAGAATGTGCTGTTATACGGAGTGCAGTTGAGAAAAATCAATTCAAAATCCTCACTTCTCTTGAAGGATTAACAGGGCAGGAGCATCACGATGCAAATGGCTTAGATTTAGAAGGACTGAAGAAAAATGTGATGAACATTTACTTCAAGGAAGTGTAGATTATTACAGAGAACCAGCTTGATGATATGGCTTCCCTTTTGAACTTTATGGATAACTTTCAGAAATAGGAAGATAGATGGGAAAGCACTTTCACTCAATTCCTTGAAACCTTGGATGTGATAGGAGTGCAACTGGATTCTGTGCCAATCATCTCAATGGAGGAACTCGATTCTGTGTTAGCTAAATTTCTTGCATTTGTGGCTAAGGAGTAGTCCAAAGGGAATTGCATTCTGGATTCCCACTTGCTCGAATGATTCGCAAGATGTCATCATTTTCCATACTCCAAGTGGCTTGTTATGTTTGTGCCATGTGTCCTTTGAGTTGGTTATGCTTTTTAGGGTTAGGGTTTATTGAAATGATCTTGGCCATTGATCTCAAATCAATCTTGGTTGTTGCTTTGTAATTGGGGTGCCTATATAAACCCCACGCATTTCATTCATTCAGGGAGAGACTTATGAAATTGTTGCTACTATTGCTATTCAAATAATATGTGGATTCAGAGTTGAGCATGTGTTATTTTTATGAGCTCGCATGGTTTCATGATTTCTTCAATAGAGTAAATTGGTTTTCAGCATTTTTAAATGAATGAAAGATTGATAGTGTTGGAGATAGTGAAATTAGTTCATACCTTTTTCAATTGAATGATTTTCAATTTGATGTGTAAGGTTAGTCTGAACATTGAAACTGTTTAACTCGAATTCTATTACCTATATGCATTGATCGAATTGATGGTGGTATTGTGTAATAGGACATCTTTCGTAAACCCATTGAAGATTGCACCGTCTTTGTCTAGTTGTAGTACTGTGCTTGGCAAAGCAAAGATTGGTTTAAATTTCACTATCCAGCATTTGTCTCTTAAGTTCGTAGGAGTAGAACTTTGCATAAATCTAGTTTATTAACCCTCATCTCTTTTCCTTTTATTTTATCCTAAAATCAAAAATCCCAAAAACATAAGAGCATTCAACGTCAAATCAATTCTAATTCCTACTTTGAATAATCTACTATCTAAGGTCCCTTTGTGAAACCAGCATATCACATCATCCATTGAGCTTGTCCATCCCCCCAAAATGAAACATTGGAATTACCGTATGACCTTTCTAGCAATCTTAGCATAAGAGGTAGTTCTTCAAGAGAGGATAAAGTTGTCTTTGGGCATTTTTATTCTGATGTTTGGTGTGTCACAAAACACACAACACTACCCTGGAGGATCTCTTTTTCCTATTGAAAGTAGGGAAATAGGTGCATACCCCCATTCAAAACCTACCTCATCTATTCCCCTTCATTTCACTACCATGGCTGCAACTTCTCCATTAGGTGAAATTTGGTCCCATTTTGTTGAATAACCCTCCTTATACCCAGGATCTACATGAGAGAGAAGACGAAGGGAGCTATGAATGTACACCAAGTTTTGTGCTTTCTTTGACCCCAATCGGTTCCTCTTTAGTGAATGAATAAAACCACATGTACTCCAATTTCTCTCACAAGATGAAGATTTGACTACTTGTGACAGTAATCTTATTGCAAAGGATTGCAATTTAGGAGTTTCACCTCCATGGTTCCACCACCACTCTATAGGGTCTCTCTTCGCTTGCATATCATATGAAGCTTCCACAAAAGAAAAAACACCTTGCCCATATGAAAACTTGTTCCATTGACTCCTCATAATTGAAGCTTCCTCGCCTTGGCCATAAATCTTTTTTATTGTAGCCCAAAATATCTTCAGTACCTCTTTATCCTCATATGGAGCCCTCTTATTGGTCCCTTATATATTATGCCATTTAGGATTTAAGACATAAGCAACACAATGAAGGGGTTTGTTAAGTATGTTCCATTTTCCATGTAAATTTCTCCCAAACATGGCTTGTCTGAATCTACAAATTTGATCACCTCACATATGAGCTTAATAAAGTCCACAACAAATTTAACATCAACCCAAAAACGATCATCAAGGACCATACCTCTCACCTCAATTGCATCATTTGAAGTAGATTGCCTCTAAGTTTCCCATAAGTCACTAACTATAGTAGAACACAAAGCTCCTTTCACTTCACAAAGATGGTCAAGAAGAATAAAATAAGAAGCAAACCGTGTATCAGCTAGTTAGAGAAGTTTCACCTTGGAAAATTTTCGATAAATGGCTTGTATGTGGTGATGGTTATATATGAACATCTGAAATTTTTCTACCCTTTTCTATGAGAGCTAAAATCCACTGAAACTTTCCAATATCTTTGAGGGCATTATTCGATGAATGCACACAACATTGTGTCCAAAATACATGCTTGTACTTTTTACACCAACATGTATGCCGCTTTACAAACAGGGGCAACATTTGTAACAATTTGGACTACATGTGACGCCCCCACCTCCTCAATGTCATAACATAGCTGGTTAAAAAGAAACTCTGCATTTTTTCTTTCCCTAAACAATCTATTGCCTTCAAAAAATAAGGCCCTTTCCTACATGTTACCATGATATTAAGTAGTGGACGATTTCTTGTATTTACCCACCCATCCATCACAATGTTGCATCCTTATGTAGCCCACACTCTTTTTATTGGTACAGTTTGTTGCACTAGTTGAATTTTTCTTTATCAATTAGAGTAGTGCAAAGCTTTTCATACATAGGTGATTTATACCCAGTTGGTGCATTAGTGGTAGCTTGGACCATCTTTGCATATAAAGGTGAGAGAGCAACATTAAACTATATTCCATTTGCATAAAAGAAGCATGCAATCGTTGCATCAACTACTTCTCAACCTTGCACATCAAATAGTCTTCCAATGGGTTTTGAGCTACCAATGTGTGGTCTCTTGTGAGAATATTTTGCTAGTATATCTCTAGAAGACACATCCACCTCTGCCTCTCTATTTTGATTTTGATTTGTAGTAGTTGTCCCTATTGTTGAAGCATGAGAGCTCAAATTAGAAACTTTCCCATTAGCCCTTTCATGATTCCTCACAACATCATATCATTATTCCACCCAAACCCTTCAACCTTGAAACATTATCATAATACTTCCACAATGGGTACAAGCCTTATTTTCCCCCACTTGACATTCTACACAATATATATATTAGCAGCATATCGGATATGAGATAAATCACTATGTAATTTATATTTTTTTAAATAAAAATACGCAAATATATCGTGAAGCTTCATCTCTGTAAAAATTAATAATGTTTGGAAGTTCTCCTAGTGTCGTCCTATACCCATATAAAAGAGCTAGTCTTGTTGCATATGCTATGTAAATTACTAAATAGTAAAAATTGAATATGATCCTACAGTGTTTTGATAAGTCGTAGTAGCTTTGTCTAATGTCTATTTACTTGTGCTTGATAAGTTTATGTATAGGGCATGTATGACAAATAGTAATAGTTCATAAGGGTTTCTTATTTTGACCTGCTCATGAGCCATCATACTAAATAGTAAATACTAAATCTTAGTATAGTAAGCAGAGCAACCGAAGAATTAAAAATAATTTACAACCATTGCCATTATTTATTATTGCCTATTGCACTAGTCGACATCACTCGTTGTTGGGTGAGTGAGCTTCTTTGGAATTGGACGATTAAGAATTTAACTATGAATACGCATTACTCCTAATCGCTCGCTAGTTGCTCCTAAATTCCTAATAGTTGAGCGAATAGGCATTACAAATTTACAGATTACTTATTAAATTATTAAAAAAATTAAAAAACCTGGTGGTTATTTGGTTTTTGAGCAGCTTTGAGACAAGTGTTTGAAAGGCTAAAAACTTTAAAAATGCATGCATTCGAAGTCTATTGTCTAGCGTTTGAGAAATGCAAATCAGTGGTAGTGGTTGTAACTTTGACGGCCCTCACAAAAACCGCGGTGGAACGAGATATCGCAGCTCCCCAATATTTCGACCACCCTTAGAAAAATTGCGGTAGAATGAAAGTGTTATAAAGTTTTAATCTTTTAACTTTTAACTTTTTAAGATGTTAGGATTTTCGATATTTTTCCACAGGAGACACCATTTTCGTAGCCAAAGACCGCATGAGACTATTCGAGACTTTGACACGTGTTTCCTCTATCTAGGTGCGTTTCCAAGTACGTATCTAGGACCAGAGACACGTCCCTGGGGCATGAGATGCATCTCCCAACAACTCTGCATGTAATTGCAGTGGTATTTAAGTCAAAAGTTACTTTTGGGGAGATATTAAAAATTGAATAAAGATCAAGATGCATAAGAAGGGTTAAGAGCATCTTCTATTATTAAATCTTATGACACAGTCAATCATTTCATAGAGCACCCGGGATTGGGATCTTGGTCAATTTGATCATTATGACAAAATTTATAACATATATGACATTGGAAGAGGATGTAAGGTGCATAAGAGGATTTACTATTTAGGGTATATTAACCAGGATTTACTATTTAGGGTATATTAACCATTTTGGTGACATGTGAGATATCCTTAGAAAAATGAGGAGAAAAGCTTTGAATATAAATAGGTATTTAAAAATAAACTTGGAGCAAATGGTAAATTGGAGTAATACAAGGCCCAATTAATGGAAAAAGCTTACTCTTAAATTGAGGGAGTGGATTGCAATTCTTTTTATTTATTGTTGTTCCTTTAAATTGAGAGGTAAATCAAATGTATTTAAAAGAAAAAAACTTTTGTACATGGAGGCCTTGATACAGAAATATTAATGAAATAATCTAACAATTTGGTAATGAAGGGTCAAGGACACTTGGTTTGCATGTTAAATCAATCTTTATATAATTTGAAGCAACCACCAAGAATGTGGTATTTACAATTTGATGATTTTGTATTGCATCATGAATTTATTATAAGTACAAATTAATTGATGATCTATTACTAATCTTATATGCTAATGATATGTTATTTATTGGAAACAATAGGGAATAATAAAGGAACTTAAGGGTTAATTATAGGTACTTTTGATACGAAAGATTTAGGGGCTGCAAAATATATTTTGGATATGAAAAACTATTGGGATTAGGTTAATTGAAAATTATGGTTAAATCAGAAGAAATATGTTGATCCACTATTTTATAATATTTTACCATGCAAAATTGTAAACAAATTAATATTCCCTTTCTAATTGGTATGAGGCTACCTCTAGAGCAATGTCCTAAAATAGATGATGATCTTGAAGACATGCATAAAATTTTATATGTTAGTATTGTGGGAAGCCTTATATATGTCATGGTCTATACAAGGCCTAATATTGCCCAAGAAATTCTATTTCCAAGTATATTTATAGTTCTCATATATTTACAAGGAATGTCTAACTATTGCTTTTCTATCATGGGACTAATGTTGTGGATAAGCTGGTTGATTTACAAGGCTTTGTTGATTTTGATTGGACTAGTGATATAGATTGCAAGAGGTCCAAAAATGGCTATTTATTTACTTTGTTTCAAGGAGTAATTAGTTGGATGAGAAAATGACATTATACAATCCCATTTTCCACTATAGAAGTAGAGTGCATGGCAATGATACATGCTTGTAGGAAGGTAATGTGGTTAGAAGTATTATGTTCAAGTATTGGTTTTTAATGTAAACATGTGAGAACTAGATGTGACAATCAAAGTGCCATTTGTTTGACTAAAAACCAAATATATCATGCCTACATAAAGAACATTGATGTTTAGTATTACTTTGTGAAGGAAATCGTTAAAGGTGGTAGAGTCATGTTATAGAAAGTGGGTACCATAAAGAATATTGCAAATTCTCTTACTACTGCTAATGAACATAAAGAAGTTTGGTTGGTGCTAAGAGGCCACTCATCTCTCATCTTTGAGAGTTTGATTGATTATGTTCCCTTATTATGCCATTGCAATGGAAATTTTAATTGGGGGAATATTGTGATTAGGTGTTGTTCACCTTACAAATCTTAGACAAGTTATAATATTTTTTTTTAATATTATTGATAAATAATTATTATATTTCCAAGAAACATGGAGGGTAGACTTTGATACCCCTCTATGTGGTAGGAATTTTTTTTATTAGTTAATTATCCTCTAACATGTAATTGTAATGGCATTTAAGTCAAGTTACTTTTGCGGAGACATTAAAATTTGGGAATAGATCGAGATCAATGTTACCCAGGGACGCATCCCCAGGTCTAAATCCCCTCGTCCTCATCCCAGAAACGTCCCGGGGACAGGGGTTGGCCAAGGGACGGCAACAATGTACTATTTTTAATATCACATAATGAATTTTGAATTTTGAATGCATATTGAGTATATTGACAATGAATTCTTAACACAAATGTTATATGCTTGTTGAAAAATGAAGGTAATATTGTAGCTTAAAACTTGTAAAACTATGAGACTGTAGATCTAATTAAGTGCTCTTTGTCACAATTCTTTGTGTATGATTATCTGTTTCGATCAATTTTACCAATTGTAGAAAGAGACAGAAGATTGTAGAAGAATGAGACAAGAATATAGAAGTGACACAACATATACGTGGAGAAACCCTTTCAGGAAAAAACTCCACCAGAATCAATAGTGCTTGTATTATTTAACCTCATAACACAATTACAATAATACTGTATCAATCCTTGATTGATATGCTTCATTTCCTTCAATAATCCTTCTTCACAACCTACAATAAACTCTCATACACTTGCTGCAACACAAGCTATCTATGCATTCCATGTGACCAAGCATGAATCCACACATCCCATGCCATGCTTCAAACCCTCACACATGCACAAGCTCAACCTGTTAACTTGCTACAAACTTTGATGCACTTGCTGTAATTAATAGACAATTAATGAGCATGTAAACTCATAAGAGTTGTACAATACAAGAGCATAAAGTTCCTAACAAGATCTACACCTAGATTGGGCAAGTAGAGTTCCATCGTGTAATCTGAAGTCAAACCAAAGTCTTCCTCAATTTAGGCACCCCAAATTGATCACTTAACTGAACCTTGGTCAAGAAAATATCTTGCAAGCTTCACCTCAAAGTTGGCACCCAAGAATGGGCCAACTTGACTGAACCTTGTAAATATCTTCTCATACAAAAGGTGTTAACTAAAAGATGCCAACTTGGGCGCCCAAGGTGGTCCCAAGTCAATCTTAGTTAACTAAAATATATCTCTCCACCAATTCATGCAAATATGATGCATGATTGATCATCCCCACTTAACTGAATGTAGCCACCTTTTATCTGCCATGCAACTCAAGTCATGGGCATGCAACTCAAGTCAACTAAAGTCAACTAACATGCAAATCAAACTAACTACATGCAACTCAAGATAATTGAACCATAATTGAATTGAACTAAACTCCACTCATGTAAATGTCAATCCCTAACTTCTAGGATCTTTGCATGCATTATTGAAGTGTTATCTTTCATCCAAACAATTAACTTAACTCAAGGCGGGTTCCACCTTCCATGTAGGCAACCCATGTGCTCCTATTTTGTAGGGGCTCTTCTTGGGCGTCCCCACATGTTCCTATAATTTAGAATTAATTACAAATGCCAATTTACATGTTCATTTCATTCAAATTTAATCTCTTTCTAATCCTAGTGTTGGGGAACACTTTCCAAGGACTTAGGACATACATGAAATAATATTTAGGATTTCAATTAAATGGCATCTTATTCCCAACAATGCTAAGTTTCTACAATGTATATATGCATGCTTTATCCATGTTTTCATATGAATATTTAAAGTTTCCCTATATATTTTAAAATTTTCTATATTTTATATAAACGTCCCCCCGTCATCCCCAAATTTGGCCTAAAAATCAAAAACTTGGGGACTTGTCCCACCGTCCCCTACTATTCCCGTCCCAAAAACTTGGGTTAACACTGACCAAGATGTATAAGGTGTAAGAGCATCTTCTATTATTAGATCATATGATAAATATGGTCAATCTTCCCATGGAACACCCAATATTGGGATCTTGGTCAATTTGACCATTATGACATAATCTATGAATTTTATGACATGAGAGGTGGATATAAAATGTGCAAGAAGAGTTACTTACTATTCAATGTATGTTGATTATTTTAGTGAGGCGTGAAATATCTTATAAGGATTTGGATGTCTAGTTTTGGGTGTTTGGTATTAGCCACTTATTTTGGAATACCATTCATGGTATCTTGTATTTATCTCTCCTACATATTGGTGCCTTAATATAATAGTAGGATTATATTGTTGTGCAATTCATTCAAGAACCATTATACTACCAAGTACAAAAGGATAGGTTGATGTATTAGAATTTATATTATCATTAATATAGGCCTAAGTCTCTTTGGGTGTTGATGTTTTTCCTATTACGGTTTCTCCACCTAAATCTCGGTGTTATGGTTTCTATCTACTTTATGGTTTATTTCTATTTATATTTATGATCTCTCATTTGTTACTAAATTTAGACAATAATATCAAATTAATGGCTTACTGCACCAATCCACTATGTGCTCTCACGATGCCCATAAGGTATATTGAGATCACTAGAAAGTTTCGCAAGTATTGGGATACAAACCATTTTGGTATATTTTTTCCTAAAAGTAGTTGTCTAGGTCAAAAACCCTTTGTAGAAGGTTTCAAAATATTACATAGGATTTTTGTTTCTAGCTAAGCTAGATTTAGACTCCAATACCTAGGCCTCATACAACATTTGTATACGTACTTGAACTTTTACATACATTTTGGTATATCACAAGACTCTTTAGAGTTAGGAGATTCCTCACTATAGGAAGTCATTAAAATTTATAGTGTATTAGCTAGTGATTAACTTGTCAAGGAGTTACTCTCCTCATACTTCAAAGACTAGATAGTACAACTTTAGAGTAGTGCAATCCTCCATAGTTAAATCTCTAAAATATTAGATTGATTCACTATTTACAAATGAGAGAAGTATATCAAATGGTCTACACACCACACACACCTCAACCTAGCAATTTCCCTATTCTCCCTCACTTCATAATTTGAGCATAAATAAACAAATTTAGAACATATAAGTTTAAGCACTTTTGTTGTAGCATATTAGTGGGACATCATACAACAATGTCCTCGAAAATCGATAGTCTACAAATTGCAAAATTTTGTATCAAATACATCAACAACATTCAATTCCTATATAGATTGTTAGTTTGCAAATTTTAGACCAAATTTCTCTCAAACTTCGAAGAATTTGATAGTTTAATTTCAAAACCCACCTATACCATATTATTTATTAAAATAAAGTTTACGTCACTATTTACCTTGGATCAACATAATTATCTCTTTGTAATCCTTTCTTCCATAGTGGTTACTTAAAGATGACTATTTTGATACATAACTTCGGCAACCCTTTTTGGTTGAGCTAGTTAGTTTACACATCATCCAAGCACCTACCCCATTGCAATTATCGCTTTGCACTAATCATTTTAATATATAAATTTAGTCAACCTAAAATATCACTTTCACTAGCAATATAATACCTCCCATGACCAAAGCTAACATACAAGACCTCCAAAATCAATTTGCTTCCCTCCACAATCAATTGAATACCCTCCTTAGTAACTTGGTCCAAGTAGAATTTTAGAACCTAAATGTTGCACTCAACCGATTAGCTAACACTAACTAAAACTATTCATCTCATTAAAATCACTTTTATGATAACCTATCAGGGACCCCTCTTAAGCCACTCAAGACTAGTATACCCAAATTTCATGGAGTTGCAACATGGTTAGGTACGATAGAGCATTACCCTGATGTTCATTGAATCCTTCCTAAGGAGCGTCTCACAACAACCTTCAATTTAGAGGGACTAGAAGCTTAACGGTATCTAGTATGGTGTACAAACTCTTTACCTAGCATATCAAGATGCCATGAATTTTCTAAAGCTTTTCTAGCCCACTTGGTTGAGACATCTATGAGGACCTAAAAGGTAAGCTCTTCAAGTTGGTCTAGAAAGGAAATGTTTTTTAGTACATCACTAGATTTGGCGTGTACCATTTAACACAAGACCTCAAATTCCTCTCTTTGTAATTACTTTTTGTTGACTTAAAAACTTGCTAACCAACTCCACCGCTATGCCCATTTCTACAACAATTTCCAAATTATGGTGGAAAGTGTTGTAATGTTAAAGTTAGTCTGAGGGAATCTAAAATGACCACTAACATGCATGCTCTCTTCTTGGGTGGTGTTTATGTGGTGTTAAAAGTGTAATAAATGTAAACATTAAGGTCACTCATATGTGATTATTCCTAGCTTTGGATAAAATTTAGTCAATAGGGCAAGGACTATACTTTGTGAGTTATTAAATTTGTTGATCTTCACCACATGGAGAAGTTGTTAATGAAATGATATTCTAGTATTGTTGTATAGCTCCAATATACTGCAGCTCTTGATCTCTCTCATCCTTCTCCTCCTTCATATTTGTAAGGGATATTAGATCAAGATAACCAAGTTTTTGAGGAACCTAAAGGGTTGCCCCTATATTGGCCATATGAACATTTCATCCCCTTAATACCTAATAATTCACCTCAAAATATTCAACCCTGTCGCTATCCTTTTTAAAAAATAGATGAAATTGAGATGGTTTAAGAGTAAATGGAGAAGAGTTTCATCAAAACCAATAGAAGACATTCCATCCCTTATGATGATGGTTCCTAACCAACATGGGAAATGATAAATATGCCTTAATTATAGGAACCTAATAAATTGACCATCACAGGTAAGTACCATATTCTCATCATTAGTGATTCACTCAATGATCTCTTTAGGGCCAAATGTTTATCAAGCTAGATTTTCACTTTAGATATCACCAAATTTGAGTTGAGGAAAATCATCCCAAAGTGGCTTTCAAGACACACGAAGGTCGATATAAATTCTCGATGATACCCTTTCACTTGACTAATGGTCCCTCTACATTTAAGAGTTTGATGGATAAGATGTTCATAGGTTACCTCTGTAAGATTATTTAGGTCCTTTTTTATGCCATCCTCATTTATGATCATACTTGGGCTGATCAGCTTCGATATGTGTAGATTGCCCTCAAGATTTTAAAGGATTCTTCCCTTCTTAACAAGCACTCTAAGGATGCCTTTGGGGTGCAATAAGTGGAGTAGCTTAGACATTATTTTCCAAGAGGGAATCAAGGTGGACCAAACAACATATTAAGGTAATGCAAGAATTTCCTAAAACTAAATACATCAAGAGTTAACAAAGTATATTGTGCCTAATTGGATACTATCATAAGTTTATCTATAATTATGGTAAAACGATATGACCTCTAAGAATATTACTAAAAATAATACTTTTGTATGGAATATAGAGGTAGAAATGGCCTTTCATTCCCTCAAAGGTGTTATGTGTTCGCACCAATTTTGCACATACTTAATTTTCACAAACTCACCATAGAGTATTATACTTTAGGGAAACACATAGATGGTATTTTGATACAAGGGTTTCAATCATTCACCTTCACCAATAAGAAATTGAAAAGGTGAAATCTCACTAAATCCGCCCATGAAAAAGAGATGATGGCTATTCTACATGTTTAATAATGGTGTCCTTACATATTGGGCAGAAATTTTCAAATCGAACTATTCATCAAAGCCTAAAATATTTATTTTAGAAAAGGGTGTCCTCACCTAAACAATAGAAGTAACTAAAATGTTAGGTTATGATTATGAGATTATCTACAAAAAATGTGAAGAAAATATGCTTAGTAATTCACTTTCACATAAGTATAGAGGGAAATGTTCATTTTTCTCTCCATTTTCATAGCCTTTTGGATGAAAATTATTCGAGTCTAGAGTGGGAAGTTAATACTAAAAATTACCATATTATTCATCAATTAGAACAAGATACTTAGTCAATGTCAAGATTTACATGGTTGGGAAGAGTGTTAAAATATCATGAACACATTTATTTATGCAATAACTCCCAACTTAAGCATCAATCATACCTGGAACTTTATTCATCCCCACAATAGGTTACTCTTTAAGATGTATGAGCATGTAAAGCAAAAATTCTTTTGAGATGGACTAAATTGAGATGTCAAAAATTTGTGCCAAGTGTGGTATGCCCACACAAGAAAGAGGCGATAGTCAAACTAATTGGATCTTTATAACCACTTCCTATTCCCTCAAACATGCATTAGGCAAATATTTCTATGAATTTCATTATAAAGCTTCCTAAGTCTAGCAATAAACAAGATATTTTAATCGTAGTTGAATATCTTACCAAGTATTCCAATCTATGTGCTCTACTCCACTATCAAACATGAGCAGGTGCGACACAATGCTTCTTAGACACGCTCTTCAAGCTTTATGGTATACCTTGATTCATTGTTAGTGAATATGATCTTGCCCTCACAAGCAACTTCTAGCAAGAATTATTTAAGTTGTAAGACACTTCATTAAATGTGACTTCAACCAATCATCCTCAAACTAATCGCCAAATAAAGGTTGTAAGTAAATGGTCAAAAACTAAGTAAGATATTTATGTTGAGCAACAAGGAGATGTGCTTAATGGTTGCTACTAGTGGAATGGTGATATAATACCAATTATCACAATGTGTCAAAGATGAAACCTAATGAGGCTCTTTATGATCAACCCCCACCTTTGGCTAACAATGTTCCAACTTCCAAGGTTGAAGTTGTTGATAGCTCACTTTCCTAACAAAAGAAAGTTCTTAATGTCTTTAAGGATAATTTATAACAAGCAAAAAACCATATAAAATAGAAGGGTAAATACAAGCTAATGGATCTACTTTTATTGGAGGAGTTGAACTTGAAAAAATCTTGACAAGAGCAAGTACCCATTTAAGATAAAGCTCCTAAACCTAAACTCCTACTTGCATGAAACGAGTACCTATCTTGATTTACATCATGTACTCATTCCATTTTAGAACTAGTACGTATTTTGGACCCAGAATGTGTTTCATAAAATTTGAAATTTGAAACCCACGATGTTGCTTTTATTTTAGGATTAAAACTCAACCCTCAATCTTGGACCCGCAAGTACAATGCCATCAAAACAACACGAGAAAAACTAACTTTAAAAATATGATTGACAAAAAAAAGGGAGTTTTTTTGCAAAATTAAAACCCATTATAAGTGATGATATTTATTTTTAAATATGTTTTCTTTATGATTGGACATGTTTTTCTACTTAATAATTAATTTCTAAGGAAAGTGGTTCATAAATTTAAAATCAATTAATTAATTTAAATTACTTGTAGGGTTGTTTATTTAAGATATCACCCAAGGTTGCTTTCGAGACAATCATAGCATAACATCTCTCGTCACAAAATCAATTTATATTAGACTTAATTCATAATAAACTTAATTGTATCAATCTTTATTGGTATTGGATACAAATTTAAGTACTCATAGTTATCACAAATATTAATGAGGATGGGAAATAAATTACGAGCTTACCTTTATATTACCCTAAGCCTAGATTTTAATTTATGAAGATAAGAGATTAGAAAATACATGAAGATTTGTTCTTAAATTTTTGAGATCTCTCATTTTTCAATTATCATGACCTAGATATGCTAGTTTCGTCATTAAAATTAATTAGTTCATTTCAAAAAATAATTAAATAAAAGCAATGCCATTGTAATTTTACCTTCATACAACCCTAACCCATTTTCTTTCCAAACACAAATAAAACAAGCAAAAAGAGGCTTTAAGTCTTGAGACTTATACAAGTTGAAGCTATCATCAACACCATATTTACTAGTTACGTGATATTTAGTTAACTTTTTCTTCTTGGCAAAGTCATCAGACATTTCATTTCTTCAATTTTTATTTTGTAAGCTATTTTTTAGTCTTAAGTTTTTCTATCTCCATCACAAATTATGAAAGATGATTGAATTAATTTGCTTTATTAAATAATGAGGCCATGGAAAATAAAAATTCCTATGTGAACTCTAAGGGTGTGATTTTATATCCACCCATTATTTTTTTGTGAATGTGTGATATTTTTTATAATGACAATCTAGACACTTGTTCATCAAAATTCTCCATTTATTTAGAATATTGATTATTGACCAACACCATATCTACTAAGTATGTGCAAATATTATAACAATGAATATTTAAATTATAATCATTTCTTTAAAATGCCATCTTATATTTTGTTCTTTCATATTTAATTTTATAATTTAATTATTAAATCAAAATTGCGTAACATTATATATTGTGATTAATGATTGAATTAATTTCAATTAATCAATATAATAAAAAATGTTTTAATTTGAAACAAGAATAAAAATATTATCTGCCCTTAATGCAATTTGTGTTTGCTTAATAGGATTAAATTACTAATTTTGCACTTGATAAGAGCTTCACAAATATTTTTTATGCACATTCAATAAGCTTAAAAAGTAGCTTTTAATATTATTTATTTTATTTTATTTTATTGGAATCTCAAGGTGATTTGCATGAACCAAAAGTGCATTTGTTGAACTTTAAATCTAACTGTATATTTATCAAACTTGCAATCTCATGAGGAAGTCAATGATGATAGCATGGGGAGATTCTTCTTTTGCAATAATTTTATAATTATTGATATTTGATCTTATTTTAAGAATGTTATCATTAAGGCATACAAAATAGGCCGATCTCATTTGTGTGGTTGCAACATTAAATTAAGGGCCTCTACTATCTTGGAAAAGATATTTTTTATGTTTTAATTATTAATGGAGGAAATGAAGGTCACATATGTATGGTGTCATCATGTATAGGTGGATAAACATTACACAGTCCACTTATTAATATGATAGTCAAATGTAAGTGAGGTTTTTAAAGCAATTAATAGTTAAGGCTACATATGCAAGCTTCTAATAGACCTCATCTTGTGTGCATGCCATGAAGAACACATTATAAGAAATTTATATTTTAAGTGGATAAAAAATATCTTAGAAAATACAAGTGAATTATAGATGTTCATTTGCAACCACCATAACCAATTTTTAATATTTTTCAAGGAATTCCTCATGCAAGTAGAGACTTTACTTGCATCCCAATTTATTTTAATACAGATAATGCTTGTGTTGTCAAAGAACTTGCAACTAATGATAATGACTTAAGAATCAACTAGGTGGGATTTTCCAACATAGATTTGGGAAGAGAATAAGGAAATCACTACTAATTTATTTTGGTAAGATGTGAGATACACCACGCCATTATAGTCGATGGTTTTATAATCATCAAATGAGGAATTTGATAGGTATGACCAAAGAGACATTCATGAGTGCATAGATAGATTGCTCGATCAAGTGCATTTCAAGATTCCTCAAAAATGTCTACCATGTGATTCTATTGTCACCACATTCAACACATCATTCAAGGTTGTTCATGGATGTTGAATAATCCATTACATTATACGAACATACACCTTTTGAGGCTTGGATAATTTATGGGAAGTTAGAATAGGATCTAACTCAAAGTGGAGATAGGAAAATTTAAATCAACTAAGAGTTATAATTATTCAGAGCATAATTTTTAGAAAAGAATTAGAGTCAAGTGATCAACGTAAAATTTTTATACAACAAAATATGGCTATCCATAATGAACCTTGTAATGAAATCTTCAATGTAATCAGGTCAAACATTAGAGGGTTTTATTGTGTGGCAGAAAGAACTATGGGCATCCCTTGCTTTCATTTCCTATTAGTGAAGCCTAAAAATGGGGACTATAGCTTCCATTCTGATGCGCCCAAACTGGGTGGGGGGGGATAGTTGAATCAAGACGAATTCTTTCAAATTCCAATGACCAATGGCTTCAAGGAGTCCCCTTCTTGTATATATACTTTGACTGGAGAGATAAACCAATGGTAATAGCCACCACTAAACCCCTTGCTTTCATCGATCACCAAAGCTTAAAGTGCCTAGACCTCTAATGTAATCCATGATGCAATATAAATAAGTTTACTTACAATAATAATATAAGGTTTTTTCTAAAAGAAACAATCTAAAATTAATATCCCAATGGTAATTAGATGTGTTGCACACCTTGCAATCCTTGATTTATTTTATAATTGTAATGTGTTATAATTTGGCACCTAATGGAATTTTGTGGCTCTTATACCAATTGTTAGGATTCAAGCAAATTGAAGCAATAAACATTAACAATTATATGCAGATTAAATAACCCATAAATAACAATGAAGAATAACACAAAAGAGATCAACACATAGAATTTAACGTGGTTCACCCAATATGGGCTACATCTATAGAAACTCAGCCACCCAATGATTTTATTATCCAGTGCAAAACAGATTACAATCTCGCGAACACCATACAACATACATTCCAGCCGCTTATAACAAGCCTTTTGGAACCTTCTAGAATTAGGGTTTTACAAGGTCTTTTTTCATTTGACGTGTTAACGAGAAAACCTTGGCGTGTCAACGAGAAAAAAACCTTGATGTAGTAACCAAAAAAAAAAATTGGGCGATGCCTTGAACCCATTTCTTACTAACGAGTGTACAGTATTTGCACGATCAGTCGCCACATACCAACACTTATGAGTATCCCTATTCTCATCACAAGATTGTAGGATCATGTACATGGTGCAAGAACACCCTCCCCAATCATTTAATGTGCGATATTTTTTTTTTTCTTGTACGCTCTAATTAAGGAGTCTTATTGTCCCACCCCACATTGACAAATAATGACATGATCTTAGAGGCTCCTTCAGAGGTGGCTTCCCATAGGGAAGGTACAACTAAAGCAATTTCAACCTTCCCTATTAAGACTTCTTCTAGAACAGTTCTAACTTCTCATGTGTTTGACCTTGTTCCTTAATTAAGAGGCTATGAAGGATTCCTACTCCCACTTAGTCTATGAATTTTGTGCAATATACAATCTCTTTGAATAAACATCCTTCCTCATCATGCAAGGTGACTTTCGCTGAGGCATACATAAAGGACTCCCTTCTCTCTCCACAATTGAAAGAGATAGATGATTTTGTGTCTTGAGCAATTGTTCAAAGAAGGAAGAGAAGTCTTCCTAAATTTATCTTGAAATTCCATCCTTGGGTTAAGGATGTGTGCACTACAAGGAAAGGTTTATGCATAATGTAGGTTGGGTTGCTTACTTTCCAACACTATCTTGCGTATAACTATTTTGTATAATGACTTTTTGGTAGTTGTTCTAACCCTTTTAAAACCTCATACATTTTTTTGTTAGCTACTTCGTTGTTGGTCAATTATTTTTCTACTAACATTTTGTTGTAACTAGGTTTTATAACTCTATTAAAACCTATTTACCCTAATAAAAAACATCATGTCACCAAAAACGCAAAGTGGTGGACCCATAATGTTATACAACACAAGGTTATTTGGCTACATGTCACCACCAAAATAAAATTACAAAAAGAAAAAGTATGCTCATTTATTTTACCCATTTTATACCTAGTCATTGATCCTAAAGGGAGTGAAATAGCCAAGACAAAAGGTGTCGAATGCTTACTCAAAATTCCCAAAATCAAAGTCCAAAAAGGCTAAGCCTAAAAACTTCGTGAGTACATCAGACTTGTAGAAGGTATTCTTTAGGCATAATTTGGAACTAACAACACCAAATAAGTTGAGTCTTAAGGAAACATTTAGGTCTCATATAAAATATTTTAAAAAAACTTGAAATATATGTTTGTGTACCCACCAAGAATTTAAATATTAATATAAATAAGGCTTTTTTGTTTGAAATTTTATAGCTTAAGTTTATATCATAAAAATATATATGGAAGTAGTATTTTATAGTTATTTTGTTAATTATATAAATAGTATATCATATTTTGAACTTAATTCCTATTTTAGACTAAATTATATCATATTTTAAACCTAATTTTGGGAAGATTCCTACTATGGGACTATATGAAACTCTATTGGTTATTTCTTGAAGGTTAATTATGCCACCTCTTTCATGGGTCATTCTACTTTTGCTCGTATTCTAGTAGGCATTGATATCTCCAAGACCCTTCATGATGACTTGGTTTTGATGGTGGGAGATAAGCCTTGGACTCAACTAATTAACAATGGGGATATCCCTTTAGATATATGTGTGGTTTTGGATCCTTGATAACACCATAAATAATAAATTGCCTCTCGATTGTTGTCCAATAAATGAACTCTTAAACTCTTCATAGTTAATAAGATCACTAGAAATTTAATATGAATGATCTAACACATTAGAAATTAAATGACTTTAAACATGACCTTGTTTAAGAGTTCAAAAACACAAGTTGATGCAACTAAAGAAAATAAGGCTAGCATAACCACATTGTTGAAGCCATCAACATGCCCTAATTTAAACTACTTTACAAGCATTTATCTAGTTACATGTATAAAATTAGATTACTATGAAACCTCCCTTCCCTGCAAGCATTAAGAAATCAAAAGATATGAAATTGTAACAAGAGACTTAGAAGATGCACCTACAAGAAGTCTAAATCACAACCACTCATTTCAAGATGTGAGGTTCATGTATTGGAAATATCAAGCATATTTTATAATCTTGTTACTTTATTATCTCATTATGGATATTTGTAGGTATAATCTCATCGACTCAATGGATATCATCTTTTAAATTCTAGCAATATCTTTTGATAATAGTCACAAAACAATTTAAGCCCATCTGAAGGAGGTTTTATTGGGTGAGTTAGGCTAAGTACAAGAGCCTATATCGTTTACCTTAGCCTTAGAACGTGGTACTCATCAAGGACATAATGGCTTAATGGGAACTTTTTAATTCAAACAAAACAATTAGAAATGCAAAGCTCATAAAATGCCCCTTCAAGGGCATAATAAGAGGTTGTTTGGAACCGTTATTGATGTAAAAACATCTTTGGGATTATGCAATCTTACACTACCCAAATTTGAAGTTGTGAATAAGTGTAATAAAATGATACCTCTTTAAATCATTTAGTCATGTTTGAGCTCAAACAATGCTTTTGAAGGCAATAAATAAGGAAAGTAAAGTTAAGATTTATTTATAAAGGAATTCAAGCTTTTGGGGACTATAAAAATAATTGTAAGGGGGAGACATTCTACAATAATTAAGTAATTGTTGTAGGATTCATTATTTAACAATCACATAATTGTTTGCCCACAAGCCCAACGCAAAGGTGTTGCTACTTGGTGGAAGGATGCTCTCCCGGATCACCTCACGGTGGGTTCTCCTCCTTTGGATGTTTCTCCTGCCGAGGATGACCCTATTGCTTCTCCTCAGGAACCTCTATCTGCTCCTACTCTGGCTAACCTTCTCGTGGAGCCTCTACTGGCTCGATCTGTTAACGTTGTTTTGTCTGAGCCTACCCAAACTTTGTTGCTCACTTCTGATAGTCTTTCTCTTGATCTTATTTCCTCCGCTGCACTGCTGCCGCCACCCCCACAGTGTGGTGACTCTTTGCCCTTAGTGGCTTCGGTTGATCTGCTTCTCTTGCCTCGCTCGGTGGACTTGGATTCTGAATCTTCCTGGTATGTTGTACTAAGAAAGAAAGGACTCCCTCGATCTGTCACATCTTCATGACCTAGGGTTAAGAGTCATATTTGTCCTGTCTGATTTTGGGGTTGTCTAGTTCTTGTTTGAGCTTCGACAGCTATCTGTCAGCTATTTCTGTGTGTTTTGTCCTCCTTTCCTAGTTCATTTTTGGTTTGAACTAGCTTCGTTTTTGGCCCTATGGGCTTTTTGTGTAAAGGGTACAACACCTTGTAAATATTGCTCATCTTATCAAAAACAATCACATAATTGTTACATAAGTCATTCTACATCAATATTAGTTTGTTGTAGAACTCATTATACCAAAATCACATAATTACTTATGTAGGTGTTGCACAACAATCATAATGTTGTTATAAATTTTATTCCATAATATTCACATATTTGTTAGAAAAATTGGTCATTACAATCACGTGATTATACAAAATCTTCTTCACTATAGTCTTGTATTTTATGTAGCAATCATTCCACAATAGTCATGTAGTTGTTGTAAAAGTGGTTCCATAACAATCACATAGTCATTGTCAATGGATTCATCAACAATCGCCTAGTTATTGCATAAGTATTCTACATCAACTGCAAAGTTGTAAAAGTTATCCTACAACAATTTTGTTATGGCTACAATGTGGAGCTAGAGAAAAGCAACAATCTTATCATAGGTCCTACTCATTGAGGTGTGGTATAGGAGAAGATCTCAATTCTATTTTGTATTAGCTTTTCATGTATGTTTGAGTTAAATCTTGTAGTAGATCTTGAAGCCATTAGCTATATTGATGAATTTTATAGGCGAGCATAAATAAGTACGATGCCTAAATATTAGTCTAGATGTGTAGAAGAATTCAAGAGAAATTATTCAAAAAAGTTTCAAGGAAATTGTTGTAATGATTATGAATAATCCCCACAACGATGAAATTCAATTTGAAATAAATGATACAATATTCATTTGTGGTGGGGCCCAACAAGACAACCGTTTTCTTGTATTAAATTTGAGGTATTAATATATCACCATTAGATCTAGTGCCTTGACAAATATAACAATTACATAATCAATACAAAACATTTTGAAGCGTTGTAATTGTTTTCAATTTTTGGGTTGCAAATGTGGACAAGGCTTTGGGGATAGTAAAAAAATCATATATTTTAAAGGTGGTTGCAAAATGGTCTGAAACTATGTATAATATAAAAAAATCTATAAAAGTAAATACAAAATTGACAACTTAATTAATAATTGATGATTTAACGTGAATTATCAAATCACAATGTTAATGATAAATAAAAACGATCTATATCATCATATTATAACTTAACAAACCATATAAGTATAATGGAATTCAATTACTCAAAATTTAATTGTAAATAAGTCAAGAAAAAATATTGTTTTCCATCTAATGGAGACAAAACATACTTTATCTTTTATTTTTTAAAACCTAAGTGGAGGAGGGGCAACCTCCCCTAATGGGATTAAGGGGAAGTGCCCTGACAAAGTTCATGCCACCAATCTCAAATTAAGCCATTCAACAATGTTAAGCCTACCACGATGCATGCCATTTTTTCCTCTTCTCTTTACTTATATAATTACATTATTGAATGTCATGGTGTTTGTCATTTTTCTCCTCTATCGACAATGAGATTAGATTATTGTACTCTAATACCCTTTCTTAATATTACAATATTAAATTTAGTGGCAATATTTACAAATACATAAATTAAAATATTCATCTTCATTAGCTTTTCTTTTTCACTATTTTAAAATTTTGCAAGCACCAAACCTTACCAAGCTTTTTCATCCCTATTTTAAAATATAATTCACAAATTTGAAATCTTCACTAAATCCTTTCATTACCAAATCTTATATTCCCAAACTCCTAAATTATTAGATAAAAATCCATATTGAAGTATACCTTTACAGATTGCCCTCCTCCAACCTCAAAGATTCATCTTGTTTAGAATAAGAACACAATTGTTGTTCTATGAACAACACAAGATCTCCTTACTATTCAT
This sequence comes from Sequoia sempervirens, assembly GCA_007258455.2. Classification (NCBI taxonomy): domain Eukaryota; kingdom Viridiplantae; phylum Streptophyta; class Pinopsida; order Cupressales; family Cupressaceae; genus Sequoia; species Sequoia sempervirens. The sequence continues at coordinate 249,601 of VDFB02342479.1, forward strand.
CTATTTCCTTTAGCTAACACTACAACGATATCTACATAGCACTAACACACTCACAAAACTCAAGCATCAAATCACACCTACCCTAAAAGGTATTACATCATGGACTTTCATCTTTTTAAATACTCTCCTAAGGAAGTTGCACCTAATCTCATTTTGATATCATATTAAAATAATAAAAAATAAAATAAAATAAATATACACAAATATTTTATATTTTCTCTATTCAAAAATATTATTAATATTATATTAAAAACTCTAATTTTTAAACCAACAAATTAAACTATTTTCACTTATTGACATGTAATTAATTTATTAACCAGTAATTAATCATTCCTAAACAATCTAAAACCTAAAACAAGATTGGATCGTTGTTCTCCAATATGTCCTCTCTCATTAGAAGGCCGACATGGTTGAGTGATAAAAGATATATAGAAGCTGCTTTCAGCAATGAGCTTCCAACCCTCCAATCTCATTGTAGATAGAGGACAATCATATGGAGGGAACAAAAACTTCAAATCTTATTCTTCCCTGAATAAGAGTGCATTTTGCGGCTAGGTTATTATATCATTAATTTATTAAGCAGTAATTAATCACTCCTAACAACTCTAGTACATAAACAATCTAAAACCTAAAACAAGATTGGATCTTTGTTCTCCAATATGTGGATCGTTGTTCTCCAATATGTCCTCTCATTAGAAGGCCGACATCGTTGAGTGATAAAAGATATATAGAAGCTGCTTTCAGCAATGAGCTTCCAACCCTCCGATCTCATTGTAGATAGAAAATCTTAATCTTCCCTGAATAAGAGTGCATTTTGCGGCTAGGTTATTATATCATACAAGCATTATCCCTCGTCAATTATTATTAAAATGAAAATGTTAAGGTTACGGAGGACTCGAAGGAAAAGAAAACATGCATAAAACCGATTGCTGAAGACCTGATAAGTTCTTAGGCAAAAAAAAATGCGTATCAAAAAATAAAAGCTAATTTATCCACACAGATAATATTTTTCAAGTTTGACAGCTCAACGTAGTAAATAAAGGTTTTTTTTGCTAAAATGACAACGGAACTTGCAGAAATCTAGATTATGAGGTTTAATGGTACAAGGAACCTTACTATTTAAGGGCATAATTGAGTTTGAATTAGTTGGGTGCTTGCCTGTAGTTTTGTTGCTGTCATCCACTGCATCGTAATGCCAATGACCACTTGGAACTTTGTTGCATAAGCTACCAAATATAGACGGGCGCATTAGAAAATTTCACTGCATGTTAACTTCAGAGACTGGTAAATTCTACCACACCAGGCCAGTGCATATATCATATATGTGATAATTTCGATTTACAACTTTAGCATCAGCATACAAACCTAATCACAAGTCTTGAACAGATCAAACGGAATAACCCTGTGAGATGTTTCTTCTCACGTTGTCTCATCCTTGTAAAATGATTCTTCTTTCGACCAACTGTACTTCCAATATTATTTACTGCATCAATAGTACTGTGCCATATACAAGAAAAAACGACAAGAATATATTAAAATACATTATTAATCTGGCTTCATCTTGTAAAGGAGCTTCTGAATAGAGTCTCACCCTGTTAGAGAAGTGTTGAGAGGAGGCCCGCTAATTTCCCCAGCTGTCACTTTATGAGAAGCTTACAAGTAGAGGTGGCACCGAAATGTTGCATTGCTTCTAAAGCAGCACTTCTACGTACTTCGGTTAAACAGATAAACATGATTACATATTTCTAAACACTTTGCCTTGTGTAAAGATGTAAACCATGAAAGTTAAATTACCAGAAACCATAACAGGTGCTCTGACACTCCTAGGAGCACAATAAAATGTTCATTCATTAAATAAAGCTTCAGAGAGGCACTGGAATTTGATGGGCTGTTTTAGGCCGTAAATTTGAACTAAATTCTCTTAGTGCGTAGATTTTGACAAGATGGGTTTGTTAACATAAATTGAGTTATAAAAAATACTTTGCCAAATTTCATAAATAGAAACTTGCCACTGAATTGCGCCATAAAAATAGCTCTATTTATTAGCATTAAGCAAGTTACTTTCCCAATGTTCCCTCTTGGAATTTCATATTTATGGCATGTTTTTATGGCTTCAGCCATTATTTACAACTAAACTTTTGAACTGACTTTATACTTTGACCCCCTTATTAAACATAATTGCAGGCATGACCAGGGAATTGTTATAATAAATTGTAGACTTTAAAAGTAAATAAATACATGATTTTTAACTTGCATTGATGTTTTACTCAACGTTCTAAATCAAAAGCTTGCCACTAATATGCATATACGCTTAATTTTTAAATAGTAAATCTCTAAATTCGCTTGAAAATCGCTCGCTCCTCAATATTCAAATTTAACCCCATACATTTAGATTTTTTTATTCATGCATGCTGTAGTTTTCCGCTGTGATTCTCTTTTCATCTCTATTATTAATTAAAGTTATGTCTCAATCCATTCAGGGAGCTAAATTTATAACGTTTTTTATTCCTCTTAGTGAAAGAGGATAAGGATTTGTGCTTGTTCAAAGGAAGACATGAATTAACTGTTGGCATATGTAATTTCTTCCGTAAATTGTAATTAATTAATTAATTAAATGAGAAAAAGCAGAAAGCTAAAAAAAAGAAAATTCTAGAAAGTTGGAATGTTCTAGAGGAAGTTTCTAGAAATAGATTGTTTCTAGATGAGGAATAGAATAGTCTAGAAAGACAAGGCATGAATGAAAGACCTCTATATAATGAGGCAATTATAAAGCAAAGGTATCAAGCAAATGTAATGATCAAGTGATCATGGCTGTAGCAGCATTCGTTGTATTGATTGTAATCATGTTATGAGTTAATGATATTGTGCAGCAGCACACATTTGAACATGTCTGTTACATGTGTTTGTGTTTTAGAGTATCTTGTGAATGTCACATCCACCTACTTCATGTGGTATCAGAGCCAGGTTGATGCTAAACTGCTGTCAAATGAAGATTGTTGCAAATGGTGGTGAAAGAGTCAGATTGTAGCAGATCGGAGAATCGCTGTGCAAGAAGCTCGAAGCAGATTATTGCGCTAAAGAGGCTGTTCCAGATTGCAGACAGAAGTTTACAAGTCATAGAAGCTGCTGATTAAAGATATCAAAGCTATCGATAAAGGTTTGGAAGTCACCAGCAAATAAGGCACAGAAGTAGGATATGCCCAAAAGGGAGTGTCGCTAGTTTCAAATAAAATTATTAGTCAAAGAAATTTGCAAGTCGCAGTTGCAGCTGTCGATAAGGAAAAATACATGAAGATGAGAGAATGAAGGAAGTGAATTAGTGATGCCAGAAGAAGAGTTGATACATGATGAATGTTAAAAGCTGTCTGTAAGGAGAATATCGATTGTTTTGTTTTGCAGATATTGGAGATTTGATCGCTATCTGGAGCAGTCTGGAAGTGTACGATTTGGTGCTGTCGATTTGATGAGAAATCATATCAATCAAAGAAGAGGAACAGTTGCTGATCAGCAGTAAGTTAAAATAGTATTTGAAAAAATTTTAGAAAGATTTGTATGTTGCAAAAAAAAAAAATCTGATTGAAATGAAGGAAGAGCAAAAAGATTTGTAAGAAGTGTTGTTGTAAGTGCTATGAGATTGCAGAAATAAGATTGTTCAAATTTGTATCAGAGATCGTTGTTGTCAAAAGTCCAGGGTTTACAGATTTTACTGTTCATAGTAGTGGCATCAGATATTGAGGGGGAGCCTAAAATCAAAAGGATATAGCAGCAGTTGCTGAAGGAGGATCAATCACAGCAGTAAAGAAGATATTGGAAGGCACGGGAAGTTCTAGAAGAAAAATTGAGGTAAGTTTATTTGTTTGATTCAATGGGAAAAGCTGATAGAGTAAAGAAAGAGAAAACAAAAGATTTAGAAGAAGAATTAATAAAGGTGAAGAAAGAAAATACAAGTTTGAAATGTGAAAAAGATTTTTTAGAAAAGGAAATGGAAAAATTAAGGAAAGAGATGGGGGCAGAAAAATGTAATCTTTATACAGAGGCAATTGAAGAGCTAGAAGATAAGTTAAAGTTTTTGGAACAAATACATAATTTGCAGGTGAATAAATCATCCAAACTTAAAGAGAAGAATAATGAGCTTGAAGAAAAGCTAAAATTGTTTGAGGAGATCAAGGAAAAGAATGAGGAATTAGAACAAAGAATAAAGTTGGTCGATGATTTAGAAGAAAAGGTGAAGAAATTAGAAGAAGAGAATAGTTTATACAAAAATGAAATATCAAGATTGAATGAAGAGAATGAATGTTTGAATACAAAAAAATCCACATGTAATGTTTCATGTAGTATAGAGGATTTGAATTCGTGCATTGATAAATGTGTTTTTGCTGAAGAAATTTGTGATAAAAATTGTCAAAATGATAATGTTGTTAGATGTAATGGCAATGAAATGAATGTTGGTATAAAGATCATGGAAAGAATGGGATACAAAGATAAAGGCTTAGGAAGGCATGATCAAAGAATGAGAGAGACAATTAAGCCAATAATGAGGCCAAAGCATGAAGGTCTTGGATATGTGTCAGGTAAAGAAAATAATACAGGTGTAACCAAATTTGTTAAAGAAATGGAATATATGCAATGTTGTCATTGTAACAGAAAAGGTCATGCAAAGGATACATGTTGGGATCTACATCCATGCAGAATATGTGGTTTGAGAAATCATTCAGAGAAGATGTGTTGGCAAAGAGAGAAGACAAATACATGAAGCATGCAAATGGATTGTGGATGGAATTACGGATCAAGTTGGCAAAAGATGACAGGTATGTTCAGAAGATTGTTCAAGTGGAAATGTTCCTATGTCAAAGATGAAAGAAATCAAGAGAGGTTTGATGGAAAGTTACAGATAGCAAGTTTGCAAAGAAGACTTCCAGTTTGAAGTTTTGAAATATTTGATAATCAAGGTTTGAAGGACTGCCGCAGCAGTGGGTCAAAGTTGAAGAAAAAGATCAGCAGATCTTGAAGTTAGTTTGCAAGAAAATAATTTGAGTAAGTCAGCAGACTTGAAAGACAAGATTTGGAAATAAAATTTGGGAATGAAAAATATGCGGTCGAAATTAAGGGGGAGTGTTGGCATATGTAATTTCTCCCGTAAGTTGTAATTAATTAATTAATTAAATGAGAAAAAACATAAAGCTAAAAAACCGGAAAATTCTAAAAAGTTGGAATGTTCTAGGTTAGAATGTTCTAGAGGAAGTTTCTAGAAATAGATTGTTTCTAGATGAGGAATAGAATAGTCTAGAAAGACAAGGCATGAATGAAAGACCTCTATACAATGAGGCAATTATAAAGCAAAAGTATCAAGCAAATGTAATGATCAAGTGATCATGAATGTAGCAGCATTCGTTGTATTGATTATAATCATATTATGAATTAATGATATTGTGCAGCAGCACACATTTGAGCATGTCTGTTACATGTGTTTGTGTTTTAGATTATCTTGTAGATGTCACATCCACCTTCTTCATTAACAATTTGAAAAGTTTTAAATTTTAACATTTACTACAGTCTTGCACAAGGATTGCATGAAGAGAAGAACCAAAAACGTCTTCCCTTGTTATATAATTCCTTCACTTTATGTAATAACCGAGCATGAACTTGTAGTAAATGTTTAAATCTGATAACTTTTCAACTGTTCATTCAGGTCTTCCTTTGAATAAACATGCATACCCTTCAAGACCAAGAAATATGAAAAAAAATTAACTACTCAACATTTAGAATGGAACGGGATATATACATATGGAATCGTATAAAGAGGAGAACAAAAAATATGTCTTCTTTGCATATATAATTGCGAACCTGTAATAAATGTTGAAGCATAAAACCTTCTCTTGAACAATCACACACATCCTCTTTGAGGAAGAAATATGAAAAATTGTACCATTCAACTCCATATATAAAACGAACGGCCCAAACATATTCTGAAAGGGTTAAATGTAAAATCAAAAAATATTTTATATTAAAAAAATTCCAAGCAACTTTATGAGTACAATTGCACATTTTGGTCGTGAAGTGGTAGATATGCTGAGTAATGCGTGCTCATAATTTCAGAACCTGTAAATTGAAATTAAATTTGAAATATTAAAAGGTGTTGAACATACAATCAAATGTTTTTAATTTATTTTAAATATATATTTTATTTTATAATTTTATGCAAATTAATACATCTTAAGGAATTGATAGATCTAAAAATATCCATTTAAATTATGATATAAAATAAAGATATAATTAAACTATTAAATTTAAAATTATATATTTTAAAATATAATTTAATATATAATATATAACATTATTTTTTATTCATTGAATACCAAACCAGTTTGGGTCTGAATGTCAAATCTCCCTCTTCAGTTTTGGGAGGATTCATGTTATGAGGCTATTGGCAAGAGTAACACCATTGGTCGCTTTCTAATAGTGGACTCTACAACTCAGGAGATGGGACATACTACAGCTCACTTATTAGCTGATTTGGACATCTCCAAACCTCTCCATGGTGATGTAGTCTTATTGGTGGAGGACAGACCTTGGACTATGAGGGTCTCCCCTTTCGGTGTAGGAGATGCTTCTCGGTGGATCATTTGGCCTCTAACTGCCCACAAGCCTGCCCCAAGGGTGCTGCTACTTAGTGGAAGGATGCTCTCCTGGATCACCTCACGGTGGGTTCTTCTCCTTTATCTGCAGAGGATGAGCCTATTGCTTCTTCTCAAGAACCTATGTCTGCTCCTCTTCCGACTAACCTTCCCATGGAGCTACTGCTAGCTCGATCTACTGACATTGTTTTGTCTGAGCCTGCCCGAACTTCTTTGCTTGCTCCTGATGGTCATTCTCTCAACCATGTTTCCTCCCCTGCGCTGTTGTCATCTCCCCCGTTGTGTGGTGGCTCTTTGCCCTTGGTGGCTTCAGTTGATCCGCTTCTCTCGCCTCGCTCGGTGGACTTGGATTCCGAGTCTTCCTAGTCAATTATGCTGAGAAAGAAGCAAGGACTCCCTCGATCTGTCGCATCTTCACAGCCTAAGGTTAAGGGAGTCAGATTAGTCCCCTCAAATTCTGGGGTTGTCTAGTCCTTGTCTATGTTTCGACAGCTATCTGTCAGTTGTTTCTGTGTGGTCTATCCTCTTTTCCTAGTTCATTTCTGGTTTGAACTAACTTCTTTTTTTGACTCTTTGAACTTTTTGTGTAAAGGGTATAGCACCCTATAAATGCTGCCTATCTTATCAAAAACATTATTTTTTATTTTAAATAAGAATTGTTTTAGATATTTAATATTAAAAATTTGTTTAAAATATCTTACACTGAAATTTTTTAAAATGACAGGAATGACAATAAAAAAGTATTCAATTTATGCGTGATTTTTATATTGTAATTTATATTTTTGGTTGCCACATTTACAGACCTTATTGCAGTATTGATTGTTGGAATATAATTTCTCCCGTTGATTGCGATATTGATTATGTTAGGTTAATCATTACTTCTTTTTTTTATCAGAAAATAGATATATTATTAATAAAAAAATTAATCAATACTTCCTCATAGAAAGATGAGACTCAGATGTCTAGAGGAGCATACCTTCAAATTCAAGGGCTACGGAGTATTAACACATTAAAAACTTTCGAAATAAGGAGGCAAATGCACCTATTCAACGAGGATATAATAACTATAACCATTGTTCAAAACAAATTGCAGCGAAGCAGATTAAATATAACCTGAAGTAGAACAGAATTTATCCTGCTACCTGTTTGAAACATACACAATTTTACTAGTCGTCATGGTATATCTGAATACTGAACCCCACCTGTTAGGTTGGTGTTGCTCTTTTAGCCTGCTTCGTTCAAAGGGGAAGTTGCAGCTAAAGTTAATGCGATTAACATATATATATAAATGTTTCCTTTTAGATTTTGTTTATATAGAGTATTTTAGTTTTTGTCATTTTTCTTTTATGAATTAGATATTTATTTTTCTATAATTATACGTGATATGTAAATTGTAAGCATTTTTTTAAAATATTTGTAAGGAAGATTATAATGATATTATTATATTAATGAAAATTATCAATCAAATTTATGTTTGAAAAAATATTTATAAGGGAGATTCTAATGATGTTATTGTCTTTACAAAAGAATTCATTTTGGAGTTCTTATAAAGAATTATTTTTATTTTAAAATATTATTCAATTTAACCATTAAAAATCAATTTTAATAAATAAAATAAAATTCACTGTTTATCATTTTGTAATATAAATAAAGTGTATCATGGTATGGTATGATGGTTAAATCATGACATTGTTGTTGTAATCAACAAGGTTCAAACTTTCGCTGGATCATTGTGATTGCAGGTATAATGCCCTCACGCATTCAATGTACTCACAGGTTTAAAGCTTAGCATTCAAGTTGTGGATGTTCATGCCCTTGTCTTCATGCTTCTACTGGACTATTTAGATCATGGGTTTGGACTAGAATTCATGAGGTACTAATGGATAATATATGACCCAAATGGAAATAGTTCACCTATTACAAGATGTAAAAACAGTGGCATGCCTTCATTCTTAACAAATTACAATCAAGTTACTTTTAAAGGATTATCATGGATTTGGAGACTACCAACATTAACAGTATAATTTGTTGAGCTATAGTTCATATGGACCAGTTAGGACTGGAACTTAGGACCTTCCATCTGCTACTGAAGTGCTCCTCCAACTAAGATACTACCCTTATGATAAACACATCGTTGATTTGGATGACTTATTTCTAGCACTGCCCCTAAGCCACACTGCAAATGCTTGAGGCTCCTAACCTGACTCTATAACACTTGTCAAGCTTTTCAATTTTACGAAATCTCATTGAACACTATTAGGTTAGAAGATATAAAACATAGGCGTGAAGTGTTGAGTGTGAAACCCAACCGTTGCCCTTCCGTCTTCGTCTTCTCATGACTCTTTATTTGCCTTGAAGAGAACATTATATATTCTTTTGCTTGGTGATAGACAATGATGTATTGTATTCCTGTTCTTGCAAATAATAAGAGCTATTTGCCCTACTTTTCTCGTGGATGTAGCCAATCTTTGGCAAACCACGTAATTCTGTTGCTATTGTTGTTTATTCCTTTTGTGTATTGCTGTTCTGATTTTAATAGTTATTTTGATATTTATTATCTGCACTTTAAACTCAACAATTGGTATCAGAGTTGTGGTGTTTGATTGCTTGGCATGAGAAATTTGAGTTTGAGTGGGAGCCATGAAGTGTGATGAAGGGGATGTTTTGTTAAAATTAACAAATGGAAATAGTTGGCTATTCTGGGATGTTAGATATATGGATCCCTCAACTCAGACAAAATTTGATTTCAATTGGACAGTTGTTTTCTCAAGGATGTAAAGTTACTTTGGAATCCAACAAATGGAAAGTAACAAATGGGGCCTTGGTAATTGCTTGGGGCAGCAAAGTAGGCACCCTATATGTAGTAGAGAGTCACACTGAAGTGGGAGTTGTTCATTCCACATCGACTCCTTCGTTGTGTGAGGCTTTGGCTATGAGGAAAAGGGCGTTGGAGCAATTTGAGCGTGAGAAGATTTTTACGAATGAACTGGAGCAAGCCTTCATTGAGGCTTCATGTGAGATGGATAGGTTAGATGATGTAGTTGATTCAGTCATTGAGGAATTTCTTAACCTATTGGAATTTGATCAAATGTTTGTGCAAGACAATGCAAAAGCTTCTATAGAAAATCTTCTTGTTGTGCCTCTTTAGAAGTTTGAAAAACTTGAAGGTGTGGATATAACACCTATTGGTGTGGAGTAGAAGTCCCAGGCGAATGGTCGGGCAGCTTATTTATCACTACCTGTGTATGGGCACAGTCACTTCAAGAAGTTCTAGCTCAAGAAAATGGAGACGGAGGACGATCTCAAAGCAACAATGGTGTTACCTGTGGAGAAGAATATCAAATATGTGGCGCAAAAAAGCGAGCTTGACTATACACTCACTTTAGGAGTTGGTCTTTCTGTGCAAGAAGAAGAAGATGCACATAGTTGTGATGGATTTTCCAGCGGAGAAGAAAAAATTGGCAAATTCATAGCTACGGCTAAAGAGGAAACTCAGCCATCAAATGTTGTGTATGGAAATGGCGACAATAACAGCCAAGGTGCCCTAGCTATGGTGAAAATGTGTGTCGACTGTAAGACCGTCAAGACTCCTCTCTAGAGAAATGGCCCGCAAGGTCCCAAGACGCTTTGTAACGTGGTGGAATCAGCTATAAGAAGATGGGAAAGCGTCTGTCAAGTAACGGCGACTTCCCATCGTCACCTCTTCCATCGCCCATTACACTGTCCGGCAAGAACAAGACCCACAGCAAACACAAGAGAGAGAGGGATATTTATTCCAAGGAGTAGCAAGAGCAACATTATCATCATCAGCGCAAGAAGATGAAGAGTCTTGGAGGCAAACAGTCGCCTATGGGTCCTAGCTACTTACAGTCAAAGGTCAATTCTTCACACAGCGGGGAGGAGAATCGAGCGGGAGAGGCACTGAGGAGGTGGTGGCAAGCAAAGGATTTCTTCTTTTCGGGTTTGCAGGAGTTAGGCGAGGAAAAGATACCTTCACCGTATGATCCCAATGTTTTTGTTGTAGGTAAGCGTCACAATCTATCTACTTTATAAATGTATTCACTGATAAAGGCTTGACAAATAGCAATGGGGGTAAGGAATTTGAAGGAATGAAGCGGTTTGATGCAAGACTGGAAATAATTGAAGCCTTTAAAAATAAGGGTCTTACAGAGGCTCTGTAGATAATGAGATGCGTCTTGGCACATATTCACGAAGCGATGATGTTGTCAAACCAATAATTAAGCCACAATGGTTTGTCAACTGCAATGACATGGGTAGGGAAGCCTGTGAAGCTATAGAAGATGGTAGGCTTAAGGTTATTTCGAAACAATTTGAAGCTAATTGGTTCAGATGGTTAAGGAACACTCAAGATTGGTGTATATCCAGACAACTCTGGTGGGGTCATCGTGTCCAAACACATGGTATATCAGTTTGGAGGATGATGCTGCGAGGGAGGAGGTATTAGCCAAGAAGGAGAATGGGAATTCTAGCAAGGAGTTGGCTCCATTTCTCGGTGCACTTAAAAATGACGATGCCTTTTATGCAGTTCAAGTTATCGTTTGATCAATATGCAGGGTATGTCACAGTCAGTGAAAAGAATGGGCCAGAGTAGTTAGTAAACTTGCAAAGAAATACTTGCATCTTCTAGTGAATTTGAAGATGTACTCGCAACTATCGTTGCAGAGTTAGGAAGGTCATGTAGAGAGGGAGGTGCAGATTTCTTGCAGTGGATGCATTGTCTTGCTGTGACAGGACTTGTTTTGGAGAGTGTCAAATCCCTGTAGGGGCTTCAAGGAAAGGCTATTGAAGCATTTGAGTTACTACATGGTTTGTTGTTGCCAGCGGCTAAACTAGAGCTTAAGAAGGATTCAAAAGAGGCAGATTACTTTGGGTTGAATTAGTTCTTGTGAGGGAAGCATGAAATGGACTGGCCAATGGATGTAAAGGACTAGTTGGTTGGTCTGGTATAAACTTGGAAAAGCAGGGGGGCCTCTGTATGTTGCAGCATGATTTGGACTTGATGCAGAGCAAGGGTGGATAACTTCAACACAACCTTAATCAATCAATCTTTGTAATCCTAGAACATAACTTGGTGGGTTTTCCTCACAATCCTTCAATCTCTCTAGAGTCCTTCAAACAGGGGTTTTCCAACATAACTCTCGGGGAAAACATGATACCCAAAATATGAACACATTTACAAACACCCTTTATGCCATTTGACAACATATCCAATTTACAGATGGGGTCACTTTGTAATAAAGCCTTCAACTTTGGACTGCTCTCGCTTAAATTAGGCCTAATTCTTTGACTTGGCTAGGTAGCAGCAGGGCTTTCTTAACTCTAGGCTTTGAATCTTCATTCCAAGGCTTTAGACATGTCATATGGGATCTGAATAACCAATTCCCAACAACTAGAACAAATTCCCAATAGCTTTTCCACAAACCCTAAGTCTATTAATGATGATATCGGGCTAGGGCGGCAACTAAACTTGCACCCAACTCCATTCCCTGCTCCTACAACATTGAGAAAACAAAATACGCCCTATCTACATCCATTTCACCGAGTTTGAGGCCTTTTCACCAGTGGAATGGAAAGAAAACCATTTTTTTCAATCCAAGCTCACCCTGCCTAGGGTTTCAAACAATTAACAGAAAAATTGCTCTAATTTACTCAAAACTTGATGAAATCAAATGCGACAGATAGTAGATTCAACACATTATCAATTCTAATGAGTCTTAGATCATTTCCAGGCCATACGGGGCCGTACCAATCTGTGTAGCACCAAAGAACAACTTGAAAATGAAGAAAACAAAGCCTTTTTATTGTTCAACACCAAAAATTCAATAATAGAACCTTGTCCTGACCTCAACAAGGCCTATTTAAACATTTTCCAACAAAACCCAACCGTTCCCCGACTATTTTTCAAATACCAACGGTTCATCTTCCCTTCAGACACAAAAATGCAAAAGTTGCTTGTGCAACTTTTGCAACTTTTTGCAACATTGACATTTTTTTACAAAACTGGCCCCAAATGACTCAAACTGACACAAAACATAAGACATGGTCTTAAACTTGACCTTATTACAAGCAAAATGACTTAACTAACACAAATTACTAACTCTTGACCCCTTTTGACAAAAAGACCAGGGTGCCCTGCACCATACTAACGGGGAAAACAAATCTCATGTTCCACTTGAGAGCAAATTTGCCACTGTATCACCATGCTTTATGATGTCCTCCTCAATCATCCAAGTGGCATCTTCCATAGGAAGGCCTTGCCACTTGACCAAGTACTGATAGTATACCTTGTTCCTTGTCCTTTCGGCTTCTTTGGTATCCAAAATGCATTCCAACTTCAAGGATCTACTTGGTGGAAAATCTCTGATCCATTTTTCATTTGAATGTGTTGATGAACCTGCATTTTCACCTACAGCCACATCCCCTTTATAAGGGTAAAGGTCAGAAACATTAAAAATAGGAGAAATGGCAACATTAGGAGGTAGTTCTATTTCATAGGCATTTTCTCCAAACTTGTGCACCACTTTGCATGGCCCTATCTTCTTCATGTGGAGCTTTGAATACTGTCCTCTAGGGAACCTCTTCTTCCTTGGATGAGCCAAGACCAGATCTCCAACTTTGAAGTGAACCTCTCTCCTCTTCTTATCAACATTGTGCTTGTATTTATCTACACTCTTTGGGAGATTGTCTTTGACCTGCTAGTGTATTTCTTGCATGGCTACTGCAAACTCCTCACCCTCAGCACTCCTCCTTTCCATTCCACTCACATCTCTTAGTGCAAACCTGGGTGCCCTGCACCAGGACTTCAAATGGGAGATTGTTGCGTGAAGCCCAACCATTGCCCTTTCATCTCCGTCTTCTCATGACTTTTTGTTTGCATTGAAGAGAACATTATATATTCTTTTGCTTGGTGATAGACGATGATGTATTGTATTCTTGTTGTTACAAATAATAAGAGCTATTTTCCAGGCTTTTCCCGTGGATGTAGCCAATCTTTGGCAAACCACATAATTGTGTATTGTTGTTCTGATTTTATCAGTTATTTAATATTTATTATCTGCACTTTAAACTTAAAATGAACAATAAGTGAGCATAGCAAGCTTTATTACTGAATGTAATTGAAACCTTGCAACTTGAAACTGTTAAGACATTAAGTTAACAAAAGTCAAAGGAAGAAGTAACTGAAGTAGTTACAAAAAGGCGAGGGGCATGACCAAGCTTGGTGAAAACCCTTAACTTGATAATGGACTTGCACTAAGAGTCATATTGATGTAATACCTCTGCATGTAGGAATTAATAATAACCAGCGAAACACGCACTCTTAGACAATATAATACGTTTGATGTTATAAATTAATGCAGGAGAGAATTCACAAATAATTGTTAACTTAAAAAATGGTAGCTTAAATCTTCGACAACGTTTTAAAAAGTTTTACCTATGCAAGGGGCATCGGTTTGATTAACATGTGAAGAGTCGCCATTGAATGTTTGTGGAAGACTTCTGAAGGAATAAAGATCAAAAGTTATCGCAGTCAAATGTTTTTGAAGAAGTGCAAATTGCAACATAATGAGGAGTGTTATACTTTTGATTTGTTTCTATTGAAAAGTGATGCATGAATATCACCGCATGCAACTCACCTTAGCCTCCATGCGCAACTCCATGCTAATCACCTCAACTGTCATGCATAGATGTGCATGTTTAGAAAATTAGTTTTAATTGTAGTTTGCTTTTATCTAAGTTTAGGTTTCAATTAACTGGCTTTGTAATCACTGTTTAACTGTCAGTCATCAAACTTAACGAATAATGCATGCTAGATGCATGTTTAGTTTATGTATGATTTAGTTTATTTTTAGATGTTACAAACTCTAACCTTTGTTATTTATATGAGCTTCAATAAAGTTGTTTGGTAACAGTTATGCAAATAAAAAATTACAGAATTTTTTTTTTAGTCTTCGTAGAAATATGTGTATGGCTTTCATGACTGTTCAATAGTTTTGGTATCAGAGAAGGGTATTTTTTTGGGTAATCATCTCAAGTTCTAACTCTTTGTCAACTCTTGAATTCAATGGAAGTGACTATGAATATTGGTGCATCAAGATGATGACCATTTTGAAAGGGAAACATTTGTGGGAGATTGTAGAAACGGGTTATGAAGAGCCAACAAATTGGAGTACTCTTGCAACCAATGATAGAGCAGCTAAGAAGGAGGCTAAAAGGAGGAATGCTCAAGCCTTATTTCATATTCAAATAGCTCTAGATTAGAGCTTATTTCCTAGAATTGCAAGTGCAAAGTCAGTTGAAGATGCCTAGAAGACTCTACATTACCAAGGCAGTGATTAGGTCAAGATTGTCAAGCTCTAGACGTTGAAGAGAAACTTCAAAAATTTCAAGATGCATGAAACTGAGAAAGTAAGTGATTATAGTGTAAGAGTCAATGATGTGGTTAATAAAATGGCCACTCTTGGAGAAACAATAAGCAATGAAGTTGTAATCAAAAAAGTTTTGAGGTCTCTAACACAAAGATGGAACCATGTTGCTATAATCATTGAAGAAAACAAGGATTTGTCTACCCTTCAGTTTGATCAACTAGTTGGATCTCTAATGTCTCATGAAGAAAGATTGAGAGATTCATTTGGACAAAGTGATGAGAAAGCTTTTTCCCCCAAATTGCAAATTACAAAGAATGAAAATGCCAATACTAGCACCGAAAGTAGCCAAGGCCAAGAAAATGGTCAAAATCAAAATTCTTCAAGAGGAAATAGAGGAAGAGGTGGTTCAAGAGGAAGAAGCAGTTCAAGCAGAAGAGAGGTAGACACAGATTTGATAAGAGAAATATCCTATGTTATCATTGTAACAAGTATGGCCACTTTGAAAGATTACATATTAAAAGAAGGTAATAATGATAAAAGTGTTCATTATGCTCAAGAGGGTGATGATGTTCCTCTAAATAATTTATTTTTATCTTATGACAAAACTGAAAATGATACTAAAGATGTTTGGCATTTAGATTCGGGATGTTCTAACCACATGTCAAGGAATGAGAAGCTTTTTCTATAATGGATGAAAGTTTCAAATCCAAGATCAAGCTTGGTGATGACAAAACATTGGAGGTTGTTGCAAATGGAGTTATCGAAGTCTCTACTAAAGAAGGTATGAAAAGTGTTAAGGACAATTATTACACTCCACAATTAAAGCATAATCTATTGAGTGTCAGACAATTGTGTGAGAAAAATTATAAGGTGGTGTTTGATAAGAATCAAAGCAATAGGGTGGTTACAACAATACCTATGTCAAAAAATAGGATGTTCCCATAGAAGTTTGGAGAACATAGCAACAATCTTGCTAATATGGCATATGAGGACAAAAGTTGGTTGTCGCATCTTAGGTATAAGCAATTGAATCTCCATAGTTTGAAGATTCTAATATCAAAAGCATTAGTTTTTTGTTTGCCTAAGGTTGAAGAACATAAAGAAGTTTGTGAAGGATGTGCTAAAGGAAAACATGCAAGAGAGAAATTTTCAAAAGGCAATGCATGGAGGGCACATTATCCACTTTAGTTAGTTCATTCAGACATTTGTGGTCCTATGCAAACAAAGAGTTTAGGTAAGTCATCATATTTTATTACTTTTATTGATAATTACTCACGAAAGTGTTGGGCTTATTTTTTGAAGACCAAGGATGAAGCCCTTGAAACATTCAAGAGGTTTAAAGCCCTTGTGGAAAATGAAAAAGGGTACAGTATCAAATGCTTGAAGACTGATCGTGGAGGAGAATTTTTTTCAAGAGTTTTTCAAAATTATTGTAATATGCATGGCATCAAAAGACAATTCACCACTACTTACACACCTCAACAAAATGGAGTAGCAAAGAGGAAAAACCGTACAGTGGTGGAAATGACAATAAATATGCTATAAACCAAAGGACTAGGCAATTATTTTTAGGGTGATGCAATTACTACAGCAGTATGCATTCTCAATCGAAGTCCCACCAATGCACTTGACATGATGACTCCTTATGAAGCCTAGTATGAAAAAACCTAATGTTAAGCATTTCAAAGTTTTTGGTTGTTTAGCCTATGTTCATATAGCAGATCAAAAGAGACAAAAGTTAGATCCAAAAAGTGAATCATGCATTTTCATTCGATGCAATGAGCAAAGTAAGGCTTATAGGTTGTATAATCCTCTCACCCATAGCATTGTTGTGTCAGGAGATGCAATTTTTTATGATGTGATTTTTTATGAAGGGGGAGTTTATGCTCATCAAAAAGGTCAAAATCTGTTTCGAATGGTGGTATTATTGATGATATTGATCATGAGCAGCCCACTAATATTTCAGTTCCAAGTGCTAGAAGTCCAGAAAGTAGCCCCTCATATGGTTCTTTGGTTCCACGTGCAAGTCCAGCTTCAAGTTCAAGTTCTACAAAGTCTACAAGACTAAGTACAACAGTGATGGGAGTGTTAAAAGAAACAAGGCAAGATTGGTTGCTAAAGGCTTCACATAGAGGTATGGTATTGATTATGAAGCGACATTTGCACCAGTAGCGAGACAGGAGACTACCAAAATGATGATTTCACTAGCAGCTCAAAAGAAATAGAGCATTCATCACATGGATGTGAAAAGTGTCTTCTTGAATGGGTACTTAAAAGAGGAAGTGTATGTGGAACAGCCAAAAGGTTTTGACGTGCAAGGAAAAGAACATCAAGTCTACAAGTTAAAAAAGGTTTTGTATGGCCTCAAGCAAGCACCACGAGCATGGTATGCTAAGATTGATGGATATTTTTAGAAGAATGGCTTTCAAAGAAGTAAGATTGAACCTACCCTTTACTACAAACAAGAAGGTAATGATATTCTTATTGTAAGTTTATATGTTGATGATTTGTTGTATATGGGTAGCAGTTCTAAGATGAAGGATGAATTCAAAGTTGCTTGATGAATGAATTTGAGATGAAATATTTAAGTCTCATGAAATATTTTTTAGGAATGGAGGTATATAAATGTGAGAATGAAATTTCCATTTGTCAAATAAAATATGGCAAAGATATGTTGAAGAAATTTGATATGGTTGATTGTAAACCAATCTCCACTCTAGTTGCTCATGGAGTTGTGTTGTGTAGAGATGATGTTGCTGAAATAGTTGATGAGACAACTTATAGGAACATTGTTGGAAGTTTGATGTTTCCAACTCACACAAGGCCTGATATTATTTATTCAATTTCACTTGTTCCAAGGTAGATGACAAAGTCATATAAAATACATATGGAGGCAACCAAGAAAATTTTGAAGTATGTGAGGGGCACTCTAAACTTTGGTATTCATTACTACACTTCTATAAGGTTCAATCTTGTTGGTTTTAGTGATTCTGATTAGGGAGGTAGTTTGGATGATCAAAATTCTACATCTGATAATTTTTCTTTTCTTTTGGTTCTAGTTTGATTACTTGGAACTCAAAGAAGCAAAGTATAGTTGCCCTTTCTTCCACAAAAGCAAAGTATGTTGCAGTCACCTCAACAAGTACACAAGCCTTATGGCTTAAAAAAATTCTTGAAGAAATTGGAGAGAAGCAAATTCAGCCTACAATGATTTTTTGTGATAACATAAGTGCCATCAAATTGGCCAAGAATCCAGTCCATCATAAGCAAGACAAAACATTTTGATTTTAAGTATCATTTTATCCGAGATTTGGTACAAAAGAAGAAAGTAGAATTGAAATACATCAGCACTCAAGAACAGTTAGTAGATATATTCACTAAGGCAGTTGCAAAGGTTCAGTTTTTGACAGTCTAAGATCAGATTGTGAGCCCTCTCAGCATCAAGAGAAAACAAGTTGAAAAATGATGCATGAATATCACCGCATGCAACTCACCTTAACCTCCATGCGCAACACCATGCTAATCAACTCAACTGTCATGCACAGATGTGCATGTTTAGACAATTAGTTTTAATCATAGTTTGTTTTTATCTAAGTTTAGGTTTCAGTTAACTGACTTTGTTATCACCGTTTAACTGTGAGTCAACAAACTCAACGAATAATGCATGCTAGATGCATGTTTAGTTTATGTATAGTTTAGTTTATTTTAGATGCTACAAACACTAACTTATGTTATTTATATGAGCTTCAATAAAGTTGTTTGGTAACAGTCATGCAAACAAAAAAATTACAGAATATTTTTTTTGGTCTTCGCAGAAATATGTGTATGGCTTTCATGACTGTTCAATAGTTTTGGTTGCTGCTGTAATTGTTTTATTGGTTCAAGAATAAGGCTTGCTTTTAGTTTCTTCAGTTTCTTTAAGTAATGGTTGAATGTAGGTAAAGCTCATGAACTCATTACTAATAATATCATAATTCTAGGCTTTCTTGTCTGAAGAAGTATTTAGAAGTGTGACAGAAGAGGTAGTTAGAAGAGATCTTTCCAAATCTCTTAAGAAAGGCTATCATTTTAGCAGTAATAACAATTTTCGGATATATATAGTAATAAGTAAAGAATTGTAATGTATTAAAATTTTGGTTTTTGTTAAAATGTTTTTGGTTTATTGGTTAAGTTAAATGATTTTAGATGAGTTTAGTAAGAATCATGTCTTGTCAAGTACAGAATCTTAACACCACAGACAATGAGACTAGAATTGTATTCTAGATTACTTTGATGGAATGGATAACCCTCAATCTTTTTACTTTTTATAAAAGAGTTATCTACACTAATGATTCCAAATCAAATTACAAAAACAATCAAAATCCCAAATCAAATTATTTCTGAACAAAATCCCTGCACCAATTTTCTAATCATCAACCAACTAAAATTACATACTACAATAAACTATATAAATATTATTACATGTTAAAACTTCCACTTATTTTCTGGAACATCCGCTGGCATTATAGTTTCACTGTATTTATTATTACACTAGTTATGAAAAAAAGATTCATAAAAATTCTCTACATCTGAAGAGACTATCAAATTGATTATGTTCTACATGTGGGGTTATCACTCTAAAGCTTCCATCAGTATACTTAAACTATAATATTGGTTTACCATTATTACTTTATAATCACTTCAAAATATTCCTCCTCTAACACGCTCATTCATTATTCCTCACACATGGACACAAAACCGTGAGAAGAATACGCTTCTATCGAGCATAAGCATTGATGTCTGCCTGGTATAGAAGCTATGCATTGTATCTGATAACATTCATTCGAAACTCTATCGCAATCTTTTGTGCCATGTAATTGCTTGGAAACAAAATGTGTCAGCTGTTTAAACTCTTCCATTATGTTCGTATGTACAGTCTTTAATCTAAACGCAGTAAATGCTGGAGACACTGGTCCTTAAAAACACATTCTATAATTGTATGTTTTCTAATCTTTAAAATATTTTCTGATAATTATTTAAGTGTATTAAGTCCATAACTTGAAATTTCTCATTATCAATCACACCTGTTAAAATATAATCTTGGAGAGGACATTTTCTGATGTCCTGAAATTGCAGGTGTAAATTCACAATACCGACTATTTGGACAATGAGTGCTTCCTATATTTTTGGCACAGCCCTTATATTTATTTTCCAATATTTATGCAACATTCTCTATCATTTCTAATAGCATGTATTTAGTTGAATAACCGTATAATAGCATAAAATACCTAGTGATTAGCCTAACCCTTGGCAAAATTCTCAATCTATAAAGTCATGTTGACTTGGCTAATTTACATTTGCAAGTCCAACTTTGCTATAGATTTCTACACTGAATTGGACCATATATCTTCTCAGAAACGCATCCTATCAAAATTAGAGCTTCATATGCGCTTTAAACTGTTCTCACCAGGTCACAAGAAAGCACTTAAACTTCAAAAGATGTATCATAATTCTGAAAAGACATAATTATATAGGCTTGAAAAAAAAAATTAAATGAAAAATATAGGGGCTAGCCGGTCAACCCCTGGCAGTTGATCGGGCAACCTACTTTATTCTCTCAATGCCTAAATGTTAGGCAGATCTCTGTTAAAAAAGAATATATGTTATATGGCAAAAACCAGGGTTAAATTTAAGGCTTGCGACAGTAAACTTACCAACCCACCTAGCTGCTCCAACCATTAATAGCTGTTTCTAACAAACTAGAACAATTATTTACTTCACAAATTAAATCAGAAAGCAGTCAATATAAAAGCTTGAGACATGCTTCCAACTCTTTATCTCCATTACGACCAAATGCTTCACTCCATTTGAACTCCAAAAGCCAATTACCTTGCCATTGATGGTTTTTACCTTAACAAGATATGTGGAGGTTGCAAATTATCAATATCTATTATATGCGAGCATTCTTTGATTGTCCTTAAGGGCAGAAGAAACCTAGATTCTATCAATAGCGTGGTCTAATAGAACCAGTTTTTTTCGATTTTTCAGGTGATCTCCTAAACTTTTTATTGCTATTAATTTTTAAGCAGTTATAAAATTCAAAGACGCTGTGTAATTTTTAACCATGTCATAAAATTTTGAAGGAAAAAACATTTTCAAAGTATATAGCAAGTAATTTTAGCCCTTCTTTTATTTACCTCAACGTATGGAACCCTCTTTTTGTTGGATAATGACAACAAAATAGAAAGAAAGCAGAAGTTTATCTTTGGAAAAGATAAAGGAATAAAACAAAAAAAAAAAACGTAAAACAAAACAATAAAAACAAAGCTGGTTTTTTCTAAGTTTGACATAGGATGAAGATATTATATGTATCTTGCTGTCTTGAAGGCAAAACTATTATTGTAATGAATTCCGATACTTCTCCCCGTGGATGCTTCTTTGGCATATTGTCAAGGTTTTACCACGTAAATCTGTCTTGTCTATTATTCTGTTATTCCAATTTATTTATTTTCATTATTTCTTTGCAACTAATTTGTGCTGCAATATTTTAAGTTTGTGGGGTTTACACTTCCATTTCCACAACAAGTGGTATCAGAGCAATTATCTTGCAACATCTATGTTAGGATTTGGTGTTTGTTTTGTACCAACAAATGGCAAAGCTTTCGAATGCAAGGTTCGAGTTGGCAAAATTCAATGGGAAGAATAATTTTGAGCTATGGAAGCTCAAGATGCGTGATTTGTTGGTGCAACAAGGATTGCACAAAGCATTGGTAGGAAAGTCAAAGAAATCTGCAAATATGACTAATGAGGATTGGGAGGATCTTGATACAAGAGCTCTTAGCACAATTCGGTTGAGTTTAGCATATGATGTTATTTTTAATATTGTTGAGGAGGAAACAGCAATAGACTTATGGAGTAAAATGGAGTCTTTATATGACAAAATCCTTGACAAATCGGATCTACTTGAAGAGGCAATTGTATAGTTTGTGAGTGAAATAACGTATAAAAATTGTTGATCATTTAAATGTTTTCAATACTCTTATATGTCAATTAGCTAGTATGGGTGTAAAAATTGAAGATGAAGACAAGGCAATTACGTTATAGTGTTCATTGCTCGAATCCTGGAATCACATAGTCACTTTTATTAGCTTTAGCACAACTAACACCCTTGAATTTGATTTTGTTGTGGGAGCTTTGTTGTCTGAAGAGATGCGAAGAAAATCTAGCATAGAAACCTCCACATCAGAAGCAATGGTGGTTAGGGGTCGATCCACAGAAAAAGGGGAAAATTCAAGAGGTACATCTAGATCTAAGTCAAAAGGCAAAAAGGGTAAGGAAAATGTTGGCATTGCAATAAATCAAGCCATCTTAAGAAAGATTGTTGGAAGAGGAAAGAAGACAATGATGACTCCAAAAAGGAATAAAATTTGGTTGAAACAAGTTAAGGTACAGTTGATGAAGTTTTATCTATTTGTAATTCCTTACCATATCATGAAGAATGGTTATCAAATTATGGTGCTTCCAATCACATGCGTCCACATAAGAATTGGTTTTCTTCTTACAAAGCTATTGATGGTAGTTTTGTTATTATGGGAAATAATGTTTCTTGTAAGACTGTTGGGATTGGGAGTATTAAGATTAAAATGTTTGATGGTATTGTGAAGACATTAACAAGGGTGGGACATGTACCAAAACTCAAAAAGAATTTAATTTCCTTGGGAGTTTTGAATTCTAGAGGTTATAAATTTACAAGTCAAGGTGGATCAATGAAAGTGTCCAAGGGCATTTTGGTGGTCATGAAGGCTACAAATATTAGGAACCTTTACAAGCTAGAAGGGAGTACTATAATAAATGAAGCAGTAGTGGTATCTGAGGAGGAAAATGAATCTACTCATTTATGGCATCAACAACTGGGTCATATGATTGAGAAAGGGTCGAAAGTACTGTTAAACTATAAGTTACTTCCAAATCTAAAATCTTTGAATTTGAATTTTTGCAAGCATTGTGTTTATGGGAAGCAATCTAGACAAAAAGTCAAAGCAAGTAGTCATACAAGTAAGAGTATTCTAGATTATATTCATTCAGATGTTTGGGGACCATCCCCTATAGTTTCTTTTGGAGGATCATCATATTTTGTGACATTTATAGATGACTACTCTAGAAAGGTGTAGGTCTATATTCTTAAAACGAAATGTTGACATGTTTAGTGTAGTTAAGCAATTTAGAGTTTTGGTTGAAAAGGAAATTGGCAGATCAATCAAAGTGTTTAAGAACAGATAATGGAGATGAGTTCACATCTTTGGAATTTAAAAATTATTGTAACGAAGATAGTATTGAAAGGCATAAAACCACTATTTGCACTCCTCAACAAAATGGTGTTGTTGAACGTGTGAATAGGACTCTTCGAGAGAGAGCAAGGAGCATGCTCAATAATGTCAAGTTGCAGCAAGAGTTGTGGGCAGAAGCAGTCTCTACAACTTGTTATTTGGTAAATCGATCACCATCAGTTGCAATAGATTGTAAGATTCCTGAAGAGGTATCGACATGTCATTCTTGTGATTATTCAAATCTGAAAATTTTTGGTTGTGATGCATATGCTCTTCTTTCAAAAGATCGGCATTCTAAATTAGACCCCAAATTAAAGAAATATGTCTTTGTTGGTTATGGTGATGGAATTAAGTGATATAAATTATGGAATCCTACTACCCACAAAGTCATTATTAGTAGAGATGTAGTATTTGATGAATCTCCTCTCATAAAATCAAATATAGTAGAAGTTGATTTGAACCAGGAACAAGTACCTCAACATCAACAAATTCAATTGGAAACTCATCCATCTACAAAAAACAAGGAATAAGAAGAATCTTTTGAAGAAGAAGATGTGGATGCAAAAAAATCTATAGGAAAATGTGGAAATTCCACAACTAGATCTAAGGAGATCTACACGGGTCAAAAATCCACCTAAAAGGTATGACGATTATGTTTCATCTCTTCTTTGATTTCTTACAATAGGGAACCTAGTTGTTATTAGGCAGCAATGGATGGTGCTAAAAATGCTAAATGGAAAATAGCAGTGAAAGAAGAAGTGGATGCCTTGGAAAAAAATAAAACATGGGACCTTGTAGAACTCTCAAAGGGTAGAAAAGTTGTTGGTTGCAAATGGGTCTTCAAATTGAAGAAGGGTGTTGATGATAAAGTTGAAAGGTACAAAGAGCAAAAGGGTATTCTCAAAAGAAAGGTATTGATTTTCATGAAAAAATTTCACTAGTTGTTAAGCTAATTTCTATTCGTGTTGTTTTAGCACTTGTTGCTTAAATACTTGATCTTGAGTTAGAGTAATTAGATGTTAAAACAACATTTTTACATGGAGATTTGGATGAGGAGATATATATGGAACAGCCAGAAGGGTTTATTCAAGATCACAACAAGAAATTTGTTTGCAAACTCAAAAAGTCATTGTATGGCATGAAGCAGTCTCCCAGGCAATGGTAAAAGAAGTTTGATTCCTTCATGGTGAAGCCAAAATTTTACAAGGAGTGAGTATGACCATTTTGTTTACTTTAAAAGTTTGAAAAATAGTTTATTCATTATCTTCGTACTATATGTTGATGATATGCTTGTAGCAAGCAAAAGCATAGTTGAGATCAATGGGTTAAAGGCTCAAACGGCTAGGACTTTTGATATGAAGGATCTATGAGCAGCAAAACAAATTCTGGGCATGGAAATACACAGAGACAGGTAACATGGTAAGCTTTGGTTATCACAACAAAAGTATGTGGACAAGATCCTCATAAGGTTCCGTATGATGAATGTGAAACCAATAAATATCCCTTTAGCTTCTCATTTTAAGTTTTCTTCAAGTAAATATGTCCTAGCAATAAACAATAAAAGGATTATATGTCTCGTGTACCATATGTTAATGTAGTAGGAAGTTTAATGTATGTGATGGTATGTACAGGACCAGATATTTCACATGCATTTGGTGTTGTCAATAGATACATGGAAAATCTAAGTAAAGAGCATTGGGTAGCAGTGAAATGGATGCTTTGGTATCTTAGAGACACAAGTGATTATTGTATCACCTTTGATGGTTGTAGTGGTTCAATTTGTGGTTATGTTGATTTAGATTTTGTAGGTGATTTGGACAAAAGAAGATCTACATCAGGGTATGTCTTTACTCTTGCAGGGGGGCCTATTTGTTGGATGTCAAAGTTTCAAGAAACTGTTGCTTTATCCACTACTGAGGCAGAGTATATGGTTGTATCACATGCATGCAAAGAGGAAATTTGGATTAAGGGTCTTTTGGGTGAGTTTGGAAAAGTACAGAATAGGGTGCTCGTATTTTGTGATAATCAAAGTGCTATACATTTGACTAAAAATCCAACTTATCATAGTAGGACTAAGCATATTGCAATTAAATGCCATTTTGTAAGACAAGTTATTGATGGAGGTGGAGTAGCTCTTGAGAAAGTTCATACACTAGAAAATTGTGCAAACATGTTTACAAAACCAGTACAATTAGAGAAGTTCAATTCTCTTGGCTGGCGGAAAAGGTGATGAATGAGCATGAGCAAGTATCAGGTAAATTATTGTCAAGGTGGAGATTGTTGGATAATGACAACAAAATAGAAAGAAAGCAAAAGTTTATCTTTGAAAAGATAAAGGAATAAAACCAACAAAAAAAAAACAAAACAAAACAAAACAATAAAAACAAAGCAATAAAAATAAATCTGGTTTTTTCTAAGTTTAACACAAGATTAAGATATTATATATATCTTGTTGCATTGAAGGAAAAACTATTATTGTAATGAATTGTAATTCAAGAGCAACAGTAGTGTGAAGGTTGTAACAGTTTCTCTAAGCAATAAGAATACCAATACTTTGCCCCGTGGATGTTCCTTGGCATATTGTCAAAGTTTTACCACATAAATCTATGTCTTGTCTATTATTTTATTTTATTCCATTTTATTTTCTTCATTATTTCTTTACAACTAATTTGTGTTGCAATATTTTAAGTTTGTGGGTTTTACACTTCGGTTTCCACAACACTTCTAACTTGGTCTTTAACCAAACGAACATTTAAGGAATACAACTACTACCCACCATTGCATGTCTCATTTTCAAGGAATCAAGTGTTTAAGACGAGGGACTCTTCATAACCAATGATTAGTGTGTTTAAATGGATTGGTAAAATCATTGTAAACCCAAAAAAAAAAATTGAAACTTTATATTTAAATACAAAATAATATATATATGTTCTTCCTGGTTTTTAATGGAGTTAAAACACTTTATTTTTAGAGATTATTCTATTTGTAAATTTTATAATAATAATTATATTAAAATAATATTTTATAATTAAATGTTAATGTAAGATGAGATCTATAAAAATTTATTAATTATTTACAAAAAATTGATGTTATCTATAAAATCTTATTTTATTATGAGGATAAAAAATATGCATATCTATTTATCACAAAGATATAACTTAACACAAAATCTCTATTTTTAAAAATGATCATCTTAACACAAAATCTATATTCTTAAAAACTATCATCATAACTTTTTATTTTAATATTCACTTTAAAAAAATCAAATTTAATTTCAAAATTATATATAAATTTCCGATGAACCAAAATTATCAAAGTCTATAGTTTATTTTGCTAATTCACCGGTGGTTTACCCCTAGTGACAAACTACTTCCGCATGTTTACATTAAATGAAACATGTGCCAATGTGAACCATTTAGGCTCGTGTAATAATTTTTTGTTAAGAAGAGGTTACCGAAGAAAAATGGACTACGAAGATTTAAATGTTGATAAACACCAAATTGTTTTTTCAGAAATGATAATTATGGAAAAAAGTGAAACATACGTATCAAGAAATGAAACAATACTAGGATATTTAATTGGTTCCTAGTTGAAATTCTTGATAGTGATGAATGATGTTATGCATTGCATCATCTTAACGGTTTCAATATTATTGCTTCAACCATATGAACTTCGTTTTACGTAATATGCCATTCAGCTCGGAGAGGAAAGATATTGTGAACTACTTAGCATTCGAAGAGAATGGCAATGAAGATTGACCTTCAATATTTAACGTGCAGTTGATTTCCAAATGTTGAATGCAATAATAATGCATTGCAAAGCAGTGGATGCATATAAAAACAGAACATTTAGAACTAATATGGCAGTGAGTCTTAACAGTTTTGAGATTGGTAACTTCTTAATATGTCTAAATTTGTGTATGTGATATTGCTAAAAATGATATACTACAAAGTTAAGTTGTCAGTTCTGGTATGGGGCATGGGGCAGGTACGGTGTTTTATATATATATATATATAATTGTTAATAAATAGAATATTTAAATGTTTTATAATTTAAAAAATGAAAATATTTTTAAATGTATAATTCAGTGATTTGTGGAATATCAATAGACAATGAAAATTACAATCAATATTTAATAATTTTTAAATTGCTTTTCATCGAGAGTATCAAAGTCAACATTTGATTCTATTTAATTTGAATCATAATCAACTACAGCACCACTCCCACTAACCATCTCATGTACAAAAGTTACCTCATCTATAGAGACTTTGAC
This sequence comes from Sequoia sempervirens, assembly GCA_007258455.2. NCBI lineage: Eukaryota > Viridiplantae > Streptophyta > Pinopsida > Cupressales > Cupressaceae > Sequoia > Sequoia sempervirens. The sequence goes on from VDFB02342479.1 coordinate 277,202, forward strand.
AAGTTATGCAACTATAGCATCTATGTCTATACACCGAGTAGTTCAATCCAATTGTTCATCACCCCTTAATGTAATCAGGTCTTTTATGTGACAAGAGATGCAAGTTGGGGTGCACAAAGTCCAAATCCTTAGTTTTTTTTTTTTGCATTTAATCGATTGTGCTTGATTGGGCGGGGATGTAGGAGCACATACAACTTTTATAATTACAAAAAATAAATTACTACAATATATAACAACAACCGAAAGATGAGAAAGTTAAAAAATAAAAGATGCATACTTGAGAGAACTTTTATTGCAAGAGGCTACAAATAAATAGAGCCTTGGCCATGTAGAACCACCTTTCATGATCAACTTTTTGTACTTGCCTTGAAATACACAAACATCATGATTCTTTGAAGATATGAAGTGGCCAAACTCACTCGAAACAATACTTTGTATATATACATTTGAGAATATTCTTCTACATACAATTTTGTAGCCAGCAACAACATCTTCACCCCTATATATGGTATATTATGCCACCTTCCTTAGCAAAGAAAGTATCTCTTTGCCATAATACTTTGGAGGTAAAACAAATGCTATGATTTGTAAATACGCAATTATCTTGCTCTAATGATCAACCCTTTGCACTCTTTTGAAAAACGCTTTTGTTGGATCATGCTCCTTAGCTTCTATTATGATCCCTATTTTTTTATCCATGCACCTCATGCCATAAAAAATGTCACCCAAAATAAGCAATCCATATCAATATACCTAATCATGCTAATGATGAGCTCAGTGAAACTCAAAACATATTCTACACGAGCCCACCACTCATTATCTAGGATCGCTACTTTAATTTTTGGACTCTCTCTATACTTGATTGCCTCCATATCAATATACTTAATCATGCTAATGATGGGCTCAATGAAACTCAAAACATATTCTACACAAGCCCACCACTCATTATCTAGAATCAATGCTTTAATTTTTAGGCTCTCTCTATACTTGATTGTCTTCATATCGATATACCTAATCATTCTAATGATGGGCTCAATGAAACTCAAAACATATTCTACATGAGCCCACCACTCATTATCTAAGATCAATGCTTTGATTTTTGGGCCCTCTATACTCGATTGCCTCCATACACTCCAAAGAGTATTGAGGATCATAGCGCTCGATGCATCTCACGCCTTCACAAGTGGTCACAAAACGATTGTGTGCAATACAAATTGAGTTTCAACAACCTAACATAATGTGTGTGTGTGCATAAAAAAATAGATGACATGTCACATAGCAACAAGTAAATAATATACTAAAAAATAAAATTTAAATTACCTTCAACAACTCCAAGTTGGAGAACATCCTAAAATTATATTGTAACATATGATTATTAGTCACAAACATTTGACTCTCTCAACTTCCACATAGATTTCCCTAACTTAGTACTCGATCTTTGTACCAAACTTTTATAATATTAAGTTGAGTGAGAGGGCAACACATGGTGTCCATACATGTCCTCCACCATAGAACTAGTTGTTCTCCAATTTTTAGCATTCTCCATTATGAGTTGGACAACAGTTTTAAGGCACATCATTTCAATGGATGTTATGAGAATATTGGCAATAAAAATTGCATCCTTCATGTGCCCCCCATATTCTCCTACCTTCAAAAACATCACCCCTTTAAAGAACACTACAATGATATTGATTAGTGGTCTATTTTGACGATATTTCCATCCATCAGAAATGATGAACACATCTATTTTAGGTCATGTATCCTAGATTGCTCTCAATGATGTCTCTATTGAAACGTTTTCCTTGGCCAATAAGGTGGTGCACACCTTTCCATACCTAAGAATAATGTAATCAACAAGCACATTTACAAAGATTATCACCATATTCTACCAATAAGGTAATCTAATAAAATTGAAAGAAAGCCTATTGTCATAAATGTGATAAGTAATGCTCTCATCAGCAACCTTCCTCACTTCATTCTTTAAGGCCTTTTTCCAATGGGCTTCTTTCTATGTGAAAGAGGGAGCATTCTATTCTTGGGAAGATGGTGGCAATGGCATGAAAGGATGTGGACCAGCCAATTGTGATAAACCACAAGGAGGTTTTTACAATCCTTTCTTGGCAAGAGGACGTGCTCTTTCCTTGATATATTACTTAGCATGTTAAATTCCTCTTATTTTTTAATAATCTCATTATTTGTTGTTTTGGCAACCCCTTTTTATTCAATCCTTGACAAATTCTTACCTCTGAAGTTGTAAAAATAGCACACAAATGAGATTTCACTTGATTGTAAGAGCTCTTATACTTATTTCCACATTGGCTACAACACCAACGATAACACCACTACGAGGAAGTTGTTCAATCATTGTTGTGTGTTATCAAAGAGGTGATGCTACATCAAATTTAAATGACCTCTTTGCATTGAAAGCAATTAAATTAGAACTACCAACCATTCTATACATGAAAAGAACAAAACAAAAAATTATTAAAATTTACACCCCTACGACTTAAAAAAAATTAAGAGTAAAAGGTTTAAAATATATTCAAAAAAAATTCGGAACAAATTTGAAAAAAATTATAATCTTCAAAAAATCTCTAAAACTTGAATTAAATTACAAGACATTCATTTTTTATGGATAAATTTTCTCCATGCAACTCTTTCTTCTTTCTTGGTGTAAGTTTTTCTCTCTTGTAGCTCTCACCTTCGAAGAAAAATGAAGAAACCTTTAGAAATTGATAATGGCAGTTTGGAGGCAAAAAAATATTGGTTTGGTCCCTTAGTTTGTGAAATAAGACAAAACAAAACGAATCATTTGCCCTCACTTGAAGACAAAATTTAGATTTTTAAAGAGTTTTTGTTTAAAAATATCAAAAAAGTGTTATTTTTTCATTTTTTGGGTCCCTAAGCCGCAAGTCCCACAGATTCACCCCAAGTCCCCCTTGAGTGCTCAAAAAGGACTCAAGACAAATTGAGAGTTGTCCCAACCTTAGACCCAACCCCAAACGAGATCCATACAAATACCAAGGGGGAGAGATTCTAAAAGAGCCTAATAACTTAACTACAAAATAATTAAAAATCTTCATTAGACATCTAAATAATAGATTAAGAAAAATTAAAATTGAATAAAAATTATAAATTACAAAAGTTAAAATTAAATAAATATCAATATTCTCTTTTAACTATAATATTATAAATGACCATTCAAACTCGTCAAAGAAAAATGATCGTAAGCACTATGGGTTATAAAAATTACATGATACTATACATATTTGACTTGTAAAACACTTATTTACAGACACTACAATTGCACCAAATACCACAAAAAAGTAGCTACGCGATAAATGTTTCGAAGCAGGAATAATACCACTATGGATAACCATGAAGAAGTCTAGTTTACCTCCTGTTACAAGTGGGCACTGGTGGATTACTGTGAATTGGTACGCATGGGAAATGTATGACCATGAAGAAGTCTAATTTACCTGGTACAAGCTTTCGCAGTGGGCACTGGTGGATTATTGTGAACTGGTACTCATGGAAAATGTATCATAACGATTGGCTCATATCAACATACTCCCTGTGAAGAATTTATGAAGAGAAATCTCATTTACTTGGTACATGCAGTGAAGCATGGGTGGATTACTGGCTTTTGCAGTGATCATTGGTGGATTGCTGTGAATCGGTACTCATGGAAAATGGATCATAAAGATTGACCCATATCCACTTACACATCTCTGCAAAGAATTGACGAAGAGCAAGCCTCATTTACTTGGTACATGCTTTTGCAGTGAGCATTGGCGGATTTCTGTGAATTGGTACTCATGGAAGATGGATGATAATGATTGACTCATGTCCACATACAAATCCCTGTGAAGAATTTAAGTGCTCGTCATATCTATTTGATGCACACGTCGTTGAAATGTCGTAACCAGATAAAATACAATTTAAATGGTATTTACTTTTATAATTGAAGCAAAGGTCTCATTGTGATGGATATCCTCTCTTTATGAACTAACCTTTAGCTTATTAATATTGCCTTCGTTACTCAATCTGTCCATCCTATGTGAACTTAGTATTGTAGATTTACTTGCATGCAACAATATTTTTCGCTGAGGAAAGGAGAAACACTCTTGTGTGCCACTTCTCATTAAGAAATCATCTCCTCTACCACTCCATTCTCCCACACCTATTTTTAAATAAGGAAAATATATGTCTGAAAACTGAGATAGTTACAAAATCATTCATAAGAGCAGTTCTCAGTCCAGAGGAATCGGAGAGAAACTGGACCAGTGAAAAAAGACGACAGAACCAGCTAGATAAAGAGTGATTTCAGCTCTTAGCTATTCTTAACCAAAAAACCAAAGATAGGTAATGCTTAAGCCAAACGAATGCAGTGAATGGTAATTCTTTGGAAGCATCAACAGGCAGTAGATCAGTTTTGGTTGCATAGATATCCTGCAAAGTCAATACAAGAGCCGATGCCAAATTCTTTCTAGTCGTATGTATCCAATTAGATGCTAGAGATTCAACCTGGGGACAATGGAATCTGGGTGAGAGCTCCCTTCAAGATGGGGCAGTGTAGAAGCATTATTATGCCTCGTGTGAATGAGTGTAGTAGCCCTTCTCCCACATGGCATCGACAAATCGTTTTTATGCAGGATCTCTATAAAGAACATCATCAACGCTGCTTATTCGATGCTTCTGATACTGGTTACAAGACCATTATCCTTGGCCTCCTTTGAAAGCCTAGCAATTGCATAGTCCAATTCCGTTAGACCGTTTATGATAGTAGCAGTGTTGATTTGTCCCTTGGTATTATGCCACAAGGAGGAGGATCATGGTAGGTACGAGTTGGATTGTCATGCTGCCGCAGCTGTGACGGGAGCCCTAAAGACCTGTTTCATTTAAGGATGTTGAAAGTTAGTTCAATGTTGGTGAAATTTTGGTTATTCTGGCGGTCGGGAGTCGAGGGAAATGGCTGTGAGGAGAGGGCAATACATCGGTGTAAAAATATTGTGCATATTAGGATCTTAAGAGTAAATAAAATATTGTTTAAAAAATTAGTTTTTATAATACATTTATATGTATAAATTGGATGAATTTGATTTTTAAAAATTGATAATTAATAAAATAAATTATTGTTTATATGTATTTTTTAATTTTAATTGTATATATAGTTTAATAATTTTTTTAAATTTAATTATGCTTTGTGGACTATAAGATCTTTGATTAGATTTATCTTACTAAACTTAAGACAAATATCTTTTGGTTTGTTAAAGATTAAATCCTTTCCTAGAGAATTTTCTTTTGACAATATCTTAGTAAGCACAGTTGGATAATATTGCATAATATTTCATCTTTATTGCGTTTTTCTACACTTGTTCGTGGAGAAAATGATGCTAAACTTCAGCGTACTTCATTCTACCATGAAATTTTGAGGTCCTTGTCATTGTAATGCAACTGTGGCTAACATATTTTAGAACTTTCGATTGGATCTAAGTTAGCTCGATATTTTTTGAAGCAATTTCTTTAACCAGATTAATTTTCTTTTGCTGCTCGATAAACTGATATATTCTCTGTTTCAACGCTAGAAGTGAAATTGTTACTGGTTTCATACTCATCCAAGAAACTACACCACTTAAAATAAAATGTTGAACGATATGGATCTACAATCATTTACATCCTCTGCCCAATTTCCATCACAAAACAGTGAAATACAGTTAGCTCTAGGAATTTTTCAGAACTCCTACTAGATGTGATCCCAAACTTAATTATTTCTCTTAAATATCTAAAAATTATCTTTACTGTTGCCCAATACTATAATCTAGGGTAGCTGGAAATTTAATCTACAATTTATTACTGCAAACAATTATATATATTAGGTTTCTTTTAATATTCTGATAAAAAATTAATTTATTATTGTCTATCCAGCCTTCAAAATACACATTTGAGTGTATTTATTAATTAATTAAAAATTAAAATATAATAGATATTTTTTTCATACTATATTCCAAGCTTTTAGTGGCATCCTTCTACCCAAGACTTTTCTTTCGAGGATGCCGGGACATCCCCAAGTTGTCCCTTAACCTTCACCTCTAACAGGAAACGCTTCAGATATGTGAGAAATAATAGGAAATGAACAGTCGCGATACCCACCCAAAAAGGTTAAAAGAAATTTAAAACTGATTTTAAAAAAATTTAAAATTTGCCTATGTCTTATAAAATAATAAAAAATAAGATTGCTAGTTGACCCACAAGGCCCACGCAACTTCCCTAGCCCTAATACAATTCGATTTTATTCCCATTATCTATACTTCCAAAGCAAAACAAAACAGAAGCCAAAAATAGCAACGACAACAGATAGTTTGAAGGTTAAAAATTTTAAGAGCTACTCAGTGAACTTTAAAGATACAAAGGCAGCTGCGTTAGTGACGAGAAGAAGGGTAGTAGCAAAGGTAGGTATCCCTATTTTTCTGAAACTAAAAAAGAATTCAAATTTCATGAGATCGAAAAAAAAATCATTTTCAGTTTGTATTTTACTCTATTTTTACCTCCAAGCAACAAATGAGAGCAGTCAACAAGAAACAATTGACATGGAACAAAGAAGAGGTTTAAGATCATCATAGTCTGGGAATGGTGTGGGTGAAAAGGAATAGTCAAATATTTGTTTGAATGCCCTTCTATTCTCTTAAGTCCTCATACAAAGGGACCATTCAAACTATCTAATCTCTTCTATAATTTGAAATTTTTAACAATTTTAGAAGATAAGAAAAAATCAGGGAGTAGAGTTTGGTTGTACAACAAAGGTGTTATGTTAGGGCTTAGTCACATTTCAGGTATTTTAAGATAGGAGATTAAGAGTTGTTCAAACATAATCACATATAAGAAAGTAAACGTAAATAGATTGTTTATGGAGGGTGAAGCAATATCTAACAGATACAGTAGTAGAGTCTATAAAATTTGCTATTCCATCTATGATTGTTAGTGGTAATATTTTTATTATATAGATAAAACAGGTTTTGAAGGGATTCCAGAACTCGCAAAACAATAATCCCACCTCACCCAACAGATAGAAACAAAAAATAAATATAAAAGACCAACACACCAAAACCTTAAAGTTTCATTCACAGAAGATTAAATATCAACTTCAATAAAGAGTGCAGATAATTATAATGCATTTTGTGTGGATTCATGATCTCATGTCCTTTGAAGTTATGGTTGATCTTGTGTCGATTCATCCTATTATTTGGTTGGTTCTTCCAAAGTGCAATCATCTGCTCAAAATCTCTTCTTGATCCATCATCAAGAATGCTTATTTGTGCTCCCTTACATTCTTGATTTCCATTGGCTTATGTACATCTAAACTTTCAAAAAAAAAAATAGGATATTTGCTTATTATGACATCATGTGATATGGAATGTATAGCCTTTAAATCCAAGTTGTACCTAATCAATATGCCTTTCTTGCTTTTGTCAAAAAAAAAAATTGCATCTGATCTAGTATGCGTGCATATGCCCTACAACTAAAACCTCTCAAAGTGTCCAACACTTGGCTTGATCCCGTATCAAGATTCGTAGAGTCTTCTTATGCGATGCGATGGTGGTTAATCTATTTTAAACATATGTTGTTGAGATTGCATTGATCCCAAAAAAATGGCATCTCACTACTCTTATGAATGCATCTTCCACTCAACTAATCTTATGAATGCATCTTGCACTCTCAACAAGAGTCGTAGTTCTAACTTTTTGACCATAACATTCTATTGTGGGCAATAAGGAACAGAATACTTTATCTCGATCCCTTCTTTTGCACAAACTCTTGATCTCATTTGAGATATAGTCAGTTCAATTATCACAACCTTAAAATTGTGTCTCACTTTTTGGTATAAATGTATTAAAGAAATCAATATTTTTTAAAATTTTCTATTTTTTCTCAATTATAATAGCAAGTTGTTACAACTTTAAAGATGACATAAACTAATGATTTATGAGATTTCTTATGTAAATTATATTTTATTTTTTAAATAAAATACCATCTCATTTTGAAATATTTGTTAATAAGTATTTCTAATATTTTTTAATGATTAATATTTACCCATAATGCATAACTTCCAAGCTAAAAATAAAATCTTTTCATAATTTCTTAAATATAGACCATTAACACTAATATCTAGGATATACTTTTTTTGTAAATTTTTATTGAATAGCTTATTTATTATCAATTTTTAACATGACAACAATTATAATTTAAACACATTTTCCTTCATATATAGCAAATTGGTTTTATTTTTTATGGAAAATGGGTATAAATATTAGGGGTAGTCTATTAATTTTTAATTTGTGTTCCTTTGTTTGCTATTTTGTTGTGTGCAATGAATAGAGGTCTTTATTTTTGTAATAAATCTGTGTTGATTAGATAGAAAATAAACAAAACATACTATAATCTATATTTTTTAAATGTCTTGCTGTGAGGGCCACTTTCATGTAAAATTTTGTGTTATGATGACTTTGTTTGATCATGAAAAATATGACATACATTAGTAGTTGGTGCATAATAAAATATTTCATGTGACTTGGGGGGAGAATGAGACCACATAAAATGTTTAAGGGACACATATATACATGTTGAGAGCATCATCTACAATGAACCTAATCCATTTTTCCTTGAATCTCAAAATTGGGGTATACTATTTTGCATAAGTTATTAGATCAACATTTGACCAACAAGTGAGGCACATCTTTACAAACTTCCATCATTGAATAGTCTCTCCAACTATCTTTCAGCAAAAGCTTTGAATGCCTTGAACATCTCCAATCATCTGACCTAAGTTTAAGAAAATAAATAGATCATTCTTTAAAATCATCAATATTGGTAGTAAAATACCTAGCTCCCTTATGTGATGTAGTTTGCATTGGCCCACATATGTCTAAATGCACTAAGTCCAATCATTCTTATGTTCTTGTTGCCCTCTTTGAAAATAGAAGTTTGTGTTGCTTATCTAAGTTATAAGCTTCACACTCTCCCAACTTGACTGGCAATTAAACATCTAGAACTTCTACAAACTTATCTTTGCTCAAAATTTCAAGAGAGCACACAATTACATGTCCAAATCTATGATGCCAAAGCACATATTTACCTTTCTAATCACTACTTGTTACCATCATTTCTACTTCTATAATTGTTGCACATAACTTGCACAAACTTCCCTCTTGAATACCTTTTACAATGGCCTTTCCCTTTGCATATTTAGAACATAGGTGTTATCAAATTATGTTGATATTCTTGCGTCAATGATCTCACTAATTGAGCACTAGAAGAGTTTTAGCTAATGCTAGAATATGCCACATATTGTAGATTCCCTTATGTCCACCATCATGAATTTTTAGTGAAATGTTTTGTACTCCAATCATTTCATGTGTACTATTATCACCAAGAATAATGTTCTCACCCTTGGGAAGCTCATTGTACTTTGTCTAGCAACCTTTCTTGGGTGTCATATGTTGCATTGCTCTATCATTGAAATACCAACATCTAAGATTGTGAGTGTAGTCATTATAAATAATTGCTCGCCTACACTACATAAAACTACATTAGCTTCTACTTCTTGTTTAGCTCTTCAACTAATACTAAGTATTTCTTGCATTGCTTTTTAGAATATCCTTGAGTACCACAATGGAAGCATTTTTCAGGTTTCTTTTTTTCCTCTTTGTGCATTGACTATTCTTAGAGGCACTTTGTGATCACTTATATTCTATATTCTTTGCCTTGACCTTATATCTTGCTAAGAATAGTGTTATAATATCCAATATTGTATATGATTTCCAATTGTACCTTATGTATTTAATTTGAGATGGCACATAGCTCCTGCTCTCCTACAAATTTGAATTCCACTCCCTCCCACCTCTCTCGCTCCCTTGCACACATGCTACCCATTTCTCTTGAGTGCGACTTGATTGTTGATATCTCTACAAATGCTCAGTTGTTGGGCATGAATGTGTCTTCTGCTAATGATTGTCCTACTACATTTCAATCCCTGGTTGCGGGGGCTTTCAAGGGCTCTCCTATTGAGGGCTCTCCTGGTTCTGCTCAAGCTATTGGATCCTTTGTTGAGGCTATGCGGTCTGGTAATGTGGGTGTGGGCCTTGAGCGCCCTCTTTTGCATGTGTGTGCTACTCCTATGATTTCTCTTGGACAAGAGGTCTTGGACTGCATTGATTATTTCTCAAAGTTGTATCTTATCTGCAGATTTTTCTGCTTGTGGCCTTCTCTTCCGAATTTTCACCTTTGGATATCGAAGCAGTGGACACCTTTAGTGGAGGATAAGATGGAGATTTACCCTTCTACCAGAGGTTTTTTATTGTTTGCTTTAATTCTTCTATGGATAAACAGACTATCTTGGATCATGGTGTGTGGGAATGGGACTCTCATCCCTTGTCCATCAAGCCTTGGGTCCATTCCTTTAACCCTTTGAAGGAACCCATTGATGTTATACCTGTTTGGGTGAGATTGTTGTATTTTCCCTTACAGTTTTGGTGCCCCTATGCTTATGAGGGCATTGGTAATGCTCTATGTAGGTTCTTGAAAGTGGATAATGCTTCCAAGAATTTTACTCACACCTCCTTCACTCAGATTTTGGTGGAGGTCGATTTGTCTTAGGCTTTACCTAGTGAGGTTGTGCTTCAAGTTAATGGTTGGTCCTGGTCTCAGCTGGAAAATTACGAAGGTATCCCTTTTTGCTACAAAAGTTTTGCTACTGGTCACTTGGCTCGTGATTGTCCTCGTGGCTCTCGTCTTGTTTCGTCCTCCACTTGGTGGAACAATGCTATCTGAGAACATTTAACTGTGTACCCTGATGCGGTTCCTCTTCTTCTAATTACGAGGGTTCTAGGCCTCCTCCTTCCGTACAAACGAATAATCCTGGTGTTGTTTCTCTTGTGGCTTTTGTTGTGTTGATTCTGGACAAGGGTGCTCCCACTGCAGTGTGTGTTGTATCTCCTAAGGCCCCTATTGCCCCCATTTTGGAAAAGGTTGTCTTATCTATGAATCTTACTGCTTCAAGATTGGATTTATATGCTTCACCTGAAGTAATTGTTGTTCCACTTGTTAGTTACTCTGAAGGGGATTCTCCCCCTTCCAGTCTAAATGTTTCAAATTTGGTTTTTATTCTTCTTGGATAGTTGTGCAACGTAAGAAGAAATGCACTTCTAAGAAGGTCTTTGTTTTGATTAACAAGCCCTTGGAGGCAAAGTCACTAGGTTCTAGCTCTGGAGCTTAAGTTGTTTCCCTTTGGTTTTCTATTTCTATTTTGTCTTTTGTTGGTGACTATGTTCTTGTTGGTGACTCTGTTCTTGCTACTAGTATGTTTGGTGTTGTTGTTCTTGCCTTGTTGTTTCTAATTGCTTGTTGTGTTTGGCCGATCTGTTTTGTTGGGTTGTTCATCTCTATTGTTTGCTTTGTACGAGAACAAGGCCCTTCCTTGCTTATCTAATCAAAAACATTCAATATTGCATCCTTCCAATCTTACTTCTACTTGGGGTAGTAATGTTGCTACATCCTACAAATTTAGATTGGCTTGAGTGTCAAGAGCTACAACTAATCTTGAATAGGATGTTGGAAAGCTCCCAAGAAGTGGCATCAATGCATCTCATGAAAACGTTGACCTAGATTCTACCAACTGATTTTTGAGAGACTTTATTGATTCATATGATCTACAATACTTTGTGATTCATGCATTTTCAACTAAAAGAATTTCATTGAAATATATGATGTAATATTAACATCTCTTAATTGATACATCTGAGTCTACTTGATCCCAAGCTTCCTTTGTTGTATTTGACTACTAACATGGAGAATTGAACATTATCACTTAAATTCAATAGTATCTAAGAGCAATCCTTTCGATCTCTTGACTTAGTAATAGCATATGCATATCATGCAAGCTTGGCCTCTTCTCCATCAACTAAACCAAATAAGTCCTTTTTAGCAAAAAGATATTCATTTTGAGCTTTTAGAGGTTAAACCCTTCACCACTGAACCACTCTACAAGCCTTTGTGATTCTCTTAAGTCATATGCTACTAATTTTGTTCCTTGTAGCTTCAAAACCTTCGAAGAATGCTTGCTGAAAAAAATGAGACTTACAACTTTGGTACCATGTAAAATATCGAGCAGATTTGTAACTTGCACCATAAATAAAATACTATAACTAAAAAAAATACTACTCAAAATCGCTTTATCCTCTCTTTCTTTTTAATTTCTTATATAATATATTTATACATGAATTAGATGAGTTGCAACTTTATGAAAAAACTAATAATTAATAGAATAACCTCTATCAAACTATATATACCTTCTTGACACATGTTTTATTGATCTATGCACCTACTTTCTCACTTTAATTGCATGTGGTAAATACACATACTTTTCTTTAAGTCTAATTGTATACTTTATACATCAAGAGATCTTTAGGTGATTCTATTTTTAAAAATTGGATCTAGTTCTCATGATCATAAAATTTATCATTGTATTATGTAAGTTCTTTAAATTGAAAAACCCTAAATGGGCTAAGATCTTTTTGGCAATAATCTTTTTAGAATATGCATTAGGAGGGAGGGTGTAGAGCTATTGATTCAACATGTTAGCTAAATTTTAAAGCAGCTTTCAAGCAAAACTAACATGTTGAGATCCAAGGTCTTCGTAGATTCCATTAACAATCTTGGTAATTATCCTCATCTTCTAGTGAATCAAAAGATTTGGGACACTATAATCAATCTATTCTATCTCATTTGATATAGTAGAACTTTTTGTGAATGAATATGTAGAAAATATGTCACAACACATAGAAGGTGAACATGAACTACGCAATTTCTCATAAAAGTTATCTATACCTCATAATTGCATTCCCTTTCTCTAGATCATGAAGATAATATGCCTTAGATTATTTCTTGGAGTTCATATTCCTAGATAACATATGCCATTGCTAACAAACTTTCTCAAACCCGTTAAATTGAAATATTTCTTTCTATTATTTTTCTAAGTATCTTTGTAGTTTTAGTATACTACTCCTTGATAAGAGACTTCAAGATCTTAAAATTATTAATATTTTAATTTTCTTCAAATAATAAATTCAAGTGCTCATATAAAAGTAATCGCCAAAAGTCAAAAAATATCTATACTCAAAAACTGTCTCCATTGGACATGAAAACCATGATTAACAATAATGTTAACAACAATATTTTCTCTTTAAGTTTGATCTCTAAATTTTCTCTAAATCTATTGCTAAGGCTAAAACACCAACATCAAAAAGTCATTCATAAAATGTATATTGATATATTGCTCAAAAGTAGAGGGCAGAGAAAAACCCTTAATTTGCTTTGTTGACCAAGTGATAATTGATGGCTTTCGTGACTAGAACATAGAGAGATGGAGCAAGTAGACAACCTTGTTGAATAAATCCCAAAGCTCTTAGAAACTTTACTATTACTAAAAAGGCAAGTTAAAGCATCAAAGAAGCTTGAGTGAAATTTCCAAAAGCTTGGACATTACTTGCAAAGCATCTAGTTCATCTCTAATGGAGAAAGACTTGAGGCTTTTAGCAATATCCTTTTCTATTATGTGATTGACTAAAGGATTATAAATAGAACTAGCTTGAGAAATGAGGAATATTCATATTACTCAACATTCTCTTTGCCTTTGATAACACGCCAACCACCCTTTGGCACCTACTTATCTTATGAAGTTTCAAATATGTACCAAAGTGTTGGCAACTACTCATCTGTATTATTATTCTTGGCGGGCCATGTCTAAAGCTAATTAAAATAAGTTTGCTAAGCTTTCGCAAGATTTTGTGTAGGACAATACAAAGTAAACCAACAACTTTCATAGGGCGGTGTGGAACATTTGTTGCCTTCCCCAAATAAAGGAGGTGTGGATATTATAGATGCACAAGTTACAAAGATTTGTGCTTTGTGCCTAATGGGTTGTTCATGTCATTGAGGACTCTAAAGCCTAGTCAATTATTTTCAAGCATTATATTTCCTCCAATTCACCACATGGTAAGAAGTGTCAATAAGGAATTGGCTTTCATTCTCTTGAATAAGAGTAAAAAGTTGAGTACACTTTTATTGGAAGTATCACAAGGTAAAAAGTTGTCACAAGAAATATGTACAGATTTCATAAAAATTGTGAATTCACTTAGGACCAAAGCCCAAATCTAAACACTTACACGTTTAGAATGGGTACCCATTTTAGTTTAAGCTTCCATGCTTAAACAAGTACACATTCCTTTTAGAACAAGTACCCATTTTGATTCATACTTCCATTCCTAAACAGGTACACAAATGTGTACATGTTCCTTTTAGAATGGGTACCAATTTCCTTTTTAGAACACAATCATTATTTTAGAATGGGTGCATTTTTGTAGCGGATATGCATTTTATGAAATTTAAAATTTAACATCTGAGTTTTTGCTTTGGTTTTAGGGTTGGCATAGACTTGGAAACCCAACCCTAGATGTTGGACTTGCAATTGCAAGTACAATACCATGCTAGGAGTAAGAGTAAAATCTTTAGCAAGATGGTCCAACTATTTTTTAAAAAAATTAGATGAAATTAAATCCCATTAAAAATGACAATGTCTAGTTTTCAAATATATAAATTTTTAGTGTTGAACATATTTTTATATTTATTAATTAATTAAAAAAAGCCTCAAATTTTAAATGGCATGTATTAGTATTTTTTAATAACTTTTAATTTTGAGAATTTTTTTTTTTAAATATCTTTAACCAATCTAGACATCATTCTCTATACAATGAAAAAGACCATGTTATAATCATTTTAAATCAAATTATGTTGGTAGTACACGAGGAATTTTTAAAAAATATTATAATCCTAATTAAGAGTATTTCTTAAAAGTTACAAAAAAAATACTAACTAAACTTCAACATCATATGCATCTCTACCCAAAAAGACTTTAAAAAATACTTTCATTTACTACTTATTTTATTTGTTGTACAAGAGCATGTTTTGACATTCAACAAATTTTTTTAAATGTCATTTTTGTACATCCTATACAAAACCAACTTTTATCATCTAGGTGTTAGAATAAATTACAAATTTAAAAACTAGAAACAAAATATTCTCTTTTATTTTTGGTTTTGATTGTGTTAGTAATTTTTCCGTGATGGATCACACTGTGATCCATCATCAGGATGAATGAATGAGAGAAACAAAATATTATATTTCAAATATTTACACCATTTTAATATTGTATGCGTAAGTGCTTCAAATATTCAACTCCCAACTATGACAACTTTTGATTTTTAAGAAATAACTTTCCTTTTGACCAAAATGTGGACCTATTATCTTACACTTTCCCACTTCTCACTATAAAAGCCCTTGTCAAGACTCTTTTGTGCCTCAAAACATTTCAAAATCCTATGAGGTAATGAAGCACTTCCTAAAGTCGATTGGTCATGGTTTGAAAACTAGATTATCTTTCAACAATCATAATTTGCAATGGTTACCAATTATCAATGACTTAATTTACCCTTAGAATTCAAGTTCTTTGATTATTTCACAAAGGCATTTGTACTATTAGGGACCTAATCTTTTCTCTAGACTAGGACCCATGTATTACCTTACAAAAAAAGTTCCAACTTATCAATGTTGATTTGTTCTAGATATATATCTTGCATACAAGAGTTGATTTCATAAAAAATCAATGTGATGTGGCCATGGGATTTTTGTAAAGCATGAATTTAGGAATCCCATGTGATATTTTGTGGGATAAGAACTTCATGGATGTGGCCATGCTACTAGAAAACACATAAAAAATGTAAGCACACAAATCTAAATAAACACCTAACACAATAAGAAAGGGAAATCGCATTCCAAAACCATCTAGCCTTTGTTGCTCCTCATGAAATACTATATTCACTCCTTATGATTCATGATATCGATCACCTACACATGTCATCATCATAGCCATGTATGCCATTAATTTATTTCTTCAATTCTTCTCACATCCATTCACATGTTCACCAACTCAACCTTCATATTCATAACTTCTCATTATACTATATCGCCACCTCTTATCAAACTAATTGTCAACATATATTTTTAAAAAAACTAAAACTATTAAAAAATATCATATAAGTCTATAATATTTATTATACTACTCAAAATAAAAAATAAAATAAAAGAATTACAAATAAAATAAAATAAATCATATAGATAAAATAAATAGTTCTAAACTAAAATAAATCAATAAAATAAGTAATATAAATAAATATATTATTTAAATGCTGAAATTCTAACAAAAATAAATATTAAAAAATACAATAGATTAAATAAAAGTAATTAAAATTTAAAATATATTTTTTAAATATTTTACATTTAAAAATTTATAAAATTGGAAATTAATTCAAAGTTTAAACTAAAACAAAGTATAATTGAAACAATATTGAATAAAAAATTTATTAGTTTCATAATAAAATTTATTTATATTAAAATATTTTTTTCAAAATGAAAATGAAAATAGATGTGTAGCTACCAAAGTTCTTTTGTAACTAATGTATTTATTGATTGCTTTTATAGAAAAGAGTAATACCCATTACTCTTTTTTTTTTACAAATTTTATAATAAGTAAAATGTATTTTAATCCGATCATTAATTGTTTTATTGTAGATGACAATAAACATGTTTATTAATTATGTGATTTTTTATACTCCTCTTCCTAAATATTTTTTACTATCACTCCATGAATGATCCTCCTTTGACAAAATAAACAATATCATTGAATTTTAATTTAAATATATAATAAATATAACTAAAAATAATAATTAATTTTATTTTTATATAATTTTATGTAGAGTAATAAGAATGTTCTCTCACATTACTTGTAACTCAAAATATATCTTAAATAAATTATTTACATTCTATAAATTAAAATTATTTTTATATATTATATTACAACTCTTCATCTTAAAATTAATTACCAATTAGTTATCTTTATAAGAGCTCATTAATGTTTACTTATTTTTAAATTTATAAGAGCCAACTCATGAAAAGATTCCTAAATACTTTATTGTCATATCTCCACTTCAAATTTTGAAAAGGAAAAAAACTTCGAGTTTCTATGATAATCGTTGGTTTTCCCACAATAAGCTCAAATCTTCATAATGTATACTATATGTTTCCTTATCTTTAAAAAAAAAAATAATGGTTTGAGATCTTAATACGCATGCATACGTTGCTTCCCGGTGGAAGACAAACAAATATGACTCAGGTTTCATGTTTTAAAGAGAATCGTGTGGTCAATCATTTGGAATAATTTTATGACTTCTTTAAACCTTTTAAATTCTTAATGTTCTTTGTATCTTCACAAGTTCATTTTTTTGTTTTGTAGGCTCCATTTTAATTTTTTTAAATCTCATAGAAGTCAACGTGCCATGCACAGGTACTTACTTGAGACCCTCTTTGATATTTGCTTATAACATTTAAAATATACTTGTTAGTTCAGTTTTATTATCCTATGCAAAAACTTCAATTTCGGAAATTTCGATTTAAGTTATTATCTATCTTTAGAATGCAGTTTTCTTAATGTTGATGTAGATTTAGAATATTAAAACAATCTAACTGAAATTTAAGAAATTAAATGAATCTTATATATTAAAATTGAAAATGCTTAGAAAATAAAATATTAAAATATATAAAAATATAATAATATTTTATTATTAAACATAGATGTTAATTTTAATTTTTAAAATTTTGATAAATATAATATATATTAAATCATTTAATTTTATAGAATTCAAAATCTTTTTTTTTTAATGTATATACAAATAATTAAATATTCTATAATATTTTTTATATAATTTTAATATATTTATATAGATTTATTTTATAAATTTCAGAATTCTTTTAAATTATATTGATTCACAAAGTTCATATACAATTTCTGTATTCTTTTCTACTACTTGTATAATATAATATTTTTTAATTAATAAATAATTTTTGACATGTTATTGTACAAGTAATATTATAATATGTTAATTTATAATGAAATATTGTTATTACTAGGGATAGAGAGGATGATTTTATTAATATTTCTATCAAATATTAAGAGTAAAGTACAAAAAGAGGGGATATTTGATCTCAGAAATAGGAAGTTGGGTAAATAAAAAAACAAGTTTAAATTTATCTTTTTACGGTATTTATATATACTTATAAATAAATTTGTTTATATTTAAGTAGGTTAAAAGATGAAGATGTTTACACTTTATAGAGTAATTATAGATTTAATTAAAAAACAAGATGCATATAATATATAAGACACTTAAAAAATCTCATTACAAACATTCACCAAGAAAATACCATACATCAAATTAATATCTCATTTACTAATGATAATAAAAACTAAAATTAAAATATTATTTGAAACTCAAAAAACACAAATATTGTAAAACATATTTAATAATCTTATATTAAAAAATAATAATAAATAAATAATTTTATAATATAAATAATATGTAATAAATGTATAAATATTCATTACTCAATTTATTGTAAAGAAGTTGTCAACTCACCTTTTAATTCAATTTTAAGAACTATTCAACTAAAATTAACAATACAATTATTTTTATATACAATTAAATTTTATTACTTTAATCCTCTACTTTTGTTGTTTTGATTGACTTAAAACATATTGTAACTTGTTTATATTAGACAAATCTACATATTTTTTATTAGACTCACTCATATTTTAACCAATCTTTATCTAGAAGGGAAAAAGTGCATCACTTTCGAGTTCATGACTGTATTCAATATTATGAACGTACTTTTGATACAAATTATTATTAAAGTCTAATCACGATACATTTTAATTTTAATTAATTATTACTTCCATAAAAAGTACATTCATGGTGAAGAATTCCAACTCAAGTTTCTGACTACTTCTCTGAACTCTATCACTCACTATAGCGGCAAGGAACCAGGGATATTTAGGTTCAAAACATTCATTCAGAAGGTGTAAGTATTTAGCAGACAGCTAAGTAATCGAGATCAATATTAGTTCAATCAAAAGGAATGATTGAAGGTGTAAGTATTCAGCAGACAGCTAAGTAATCGAGATCAATATTAGTTCAATCAAAAGGAAATGAATTGCCTTGGCTGATCTCGCGGTTTTTTTGCAAATTCTTTCGACCTTTGCTCCAAACCTAAGAAAATGGCGAAGTCAAGCAGACTACAAATCTTAGTAATGGTCTAATACGTATCATCACGATTCTTCTGTATTAGCGTTACCAATGACTGGAATAGAGAACCCATGTGATGTAGATAAAGAGCATGCAGCTCCACGAACATCTCGATCATTAAACAAATTGGGTAGCATCGTAACACAAGTTTGAAATGTATCAGCTTTGCCAATAATTGCATTCTTGAGAAGGTTGACTTGATTCAACTGTACAGTGTCAGCTACGAAAGTGACAAATAGTGAATTAAGGATATAAACTAAACTTGGTGGTACAGAAGAAACTGAACATGGGGTATACTATTCAGAGGACACAATGTTGCTCTTGATTTATGTATTCGTTTATTTAATGACACAGAGTTTACACCGTGTCACAGAAAGGGAAACTATCCCTTCGTTCCAATTTATTAAAACCCCTTAATATGGATGCAACGGTCATTTCACATGGCCATTGATTATTTGAGGATGAAAATTCAGTTGATCATACAAATTACGCGCGACCATCTCTCTTCATTGAGCTACGAACTTTAGATGTGAGAGAAATTTGTGATTAGAAAAAATCCTGATGCAACTATTTTCCGAAGAGATGTGCTTTCATCAAACTATTTTTCACAAGTGCTAATTTTCTTTGGAGATCCTTCCCACGCTTTAAAATTAAAATGCAATGACAAGCTGATGTGTGATTTCAAAACAGCTTTCTAAGATCGACTCTTTGACCACATTTGATTTGACAAACATGAGCAATCAGCGGAGAATTAGGTAGCTACATCCGGATTTGTAAGACGCGCAATGTTCCCCTGAGAGAAATCATCACCTACCTTAAGAAATGGTTAAGTAGAGAAAGGAGGTAGAGTAATTACCACCTCACTGAGTTCAATAGTGATTCGTAACAGTAATAATTATGCCTGCTCCTTTGCTGCTGGAGTGCATTTTAATTATATCCACTGTATGAATAGTCAAACAAAATCTAAGTTGGAAACTAACGAATAAGCAAAAAGCCCAAAGAAAGTGATTATGGTAGAACATTTGCGGAAAATAAGAAAATCAGAAATTTCACGTCATGGATTTCCGTGTGTTTACTCGTGTGTTCAAGCGGAAGTTTTGCGCTCGAGGTGAGCGAATCTATTTTACGGTTTCATTGGTTCCAAAAGTGGGTTAACACCTTCAGAATAGGTCTAAAACTCAGGGCTCGATAACAAAGAATAAGCATCGACACTAGCAAAGACAGGCCTGGTCGATTTTATGTGTGTGCACTCTGTAAAGAATGGCCGAATTAGATTATGAAGAAAGCTGTGGTAGCTTAAGTAGGTGCCTAGGGAGGCAAGTGTAACGTGGAATTAAATCCCAGCATATCCCATAGACAATCAACAGCTAGATTGGGGTAATGTTTGCTATTGGGGTAACACCCTCACGATATGTGTTTTGCCCTCTCCATTCGAATTTAACCAAGGAATTCTATATCTCAAGTCTAGATGCATTTGGATACAAAATAACGGGGAAGAGTTTGAAGATGTATTTTGAACACACGCCAGTATTTGAGAAGTCATTGGAGAACATAAACTTTAGTTAATTATGCTAACAAATCATGAGATACAGATATATATTTTTATTACATTATCGAAGAGCAAGCATTATATAGTAGTGCAACATATCGACAGAAGAAAGTAATCAATCCCTTACAAAATTATCACACATTGATAAGAACGACATGCATGCTACTGAAGAAGATCCGCCACTGAGATCCTTCTCCTTACCCTAACGATTCATGAAAAAAGTTTATTGACCAACATTAGATAAGTGAGAAAAGATCAGGTATATTAGCTATTGTCAACCATACATGCAAGGAAAAGATGGGGAATTCGTAGTACATACCTGTTAGTGAGTTGCTTCATTGTTGGCGTTCCCGTCCAAAAAGGAACTGAATCGCTCTGGCATACGAGCATCGTAAGCATGAAAAGGAAGCACGTTTGGTCTTGTAGAAGCTTCAGCATAGACATTCTTCTGCGCGTGGAGAGAAGCATAATTTGGAAAGCAAGATAATGGATTGGACTGAAGGGGTCCCCTACTGGTACAAAGGCCTGGCGTTGAGAAATTTACATCGTTGTTAAAGGCGTTAACAGACGTAGACGTAAAATGTTTTTGCATTACTTGTGATTGGTGCTGCTGAGGAGCATAGGTATGCATTGCATTGAAATAGATTTGTACTGCATTTATTTGCTTGGAATCATTATACGTAATCCCTGAGTCTGCCATTTCATAACTCCGCATCCCAGGTTGCATAGATTGCTGTAATGCTGCGGTGGAAGATGTGCCCAAATGACTCATGTGTTGAAGCTGTCGAGAATCCTTGCATAAAATGTCTGTGTAAGATAATTGCGTACCACAATCCCAAAGTTGGTGCTGAATATGGTCCCCAGATACGTGATTTGAAATCCCATAAGGACTCTCGTCCTTGTAGTTCAAAACGTTCATAAACTGACTTGGGAATGAAGATTCCAGGGAATTAGCCTGTGGGGATGCTGCAGGGATTTTGGCTGAAACTGATTTCCTTTTAGCTCTTTCTCTTTTTTCTTTCAGCCTAGCCCTTTTTGACAAGGAAGAAGACTTGGATGTATACTCAGCTCCCATAATGCTCCCATCCGAAGCACTGCTGATGTTCTTGCCCGCATCAGAATGCTTGCTAGGCTCAATGGTTAACTCCTTTTTACTAAACTTGCTCTCAGTTTTTGCGCTTGCAGTAGCAGTTGCACTCTCTCTACATTTAACAGGCGAACAGTTTGTAGATGCCAGGTTGGAGCCTGCGTCTACAACAGGCGCAGAAACAGAAAGAGAGTACGCATCCGCGTCAGATTCAGGCAGATCAGCAATAAACGGCTGGGCTGCTTTAAGTAGCCAGTCCACAGCCAAACTGGGCTGCTCATAGCCTAGCCTGTCTTGCAGGTCATAGAATTGAATTGCCGTAGACACAGACAGCCTCACCCTCCTGTCACGAAGTCCTTTTGCAGTCCGGACTTTACTGTGCCGATCTTTACCACCTGTCAATCGCGAAACCCGTACTATTCTGGACTCCTGACTTTTTCTCTCTGATTGCACCTCAATACCCGCCGGTTTCTTCACAATCTCCGCCGCCTTACGTTTCGAACCCTTCATGGCCATTTGGATATGATCCGTCTCTTTCGGGCGCGCATTTGCACGGTCTTCCTGCATAAGGCACTCGTTAATGGACTCGGACAGTATCTCCAGCTCCCCGGAGCTCTTACTCAGCATGTTATGCGAGGATGCGTCGTCGGGTTTGAACTCGGGACTTGACTCCAGCAGAGTGGGGTTTATGCCAGTAGCTTTCAAACCTCTTTGGCCGCCGGGGCTGTGAAGAGGCAGGTTCTGATTGCTACAGCTAATAGGGTCCATGTAGGCAGAAGCAGCAGCAGTCTTCTGCCTAACCCATTTGCTGGCTTTGAATGCGTCCAGCATAGAGAGCGTACCGTTAGAGGTACTTTTGGCGAGATCGAGTACGAGCTTCTCCCCTGCTGCAAAAGTCGAAGCTGAAGGGTCCCCGTAGCTTAATGTGACTCCCTGACCGGAGCACCGGGACGAAGTTTCACATCTTGTCGACCCCTCCGTTAGGCCCTCCAAACAGGTGCATTGCAGGCTACAGCTGCTCGCAGCCTTCACCTCGGGAACTAAACCTCCGTTAGCGACAAATTTAGGCTGGCCTGTAGCGTACCGTGATGGACCATAAGATGAATAGAGAGGAAATCCTTCCCCGCAGGCCATAATCGTGTACCTAGCTGTGCCGTGCCGTGCAGTGCCAACTGCCCTCCACCTTTCTTTTTCACTAATACTCCTCGTACATGCTAAAGATCAAAGTGAGGAACAGCAGTCCGCTGTATCTGCACAACAAAGGACAATTGTTAAGTTGCACCGCTTTTCTCCGTAATACCCCAGAAAACCAAAACAAAAGACCTGTAAAAAACTGCACAAAATTATAGCTTTCAGCAGTCCGTAGTTTTCTTTTGAAGAAAAGGCTTTTTAATGAAACTAGATAAAAGGATATCGAATCGTCAGACGTTTCGGATCATTGAAAACGCCAAATCTGCAGTCTTTCTTTGAGAACTTCAAATTTACAAATCCTGAACGAGAGCTTAAATTTGCAATCCCCGTTGAAAGCTTAAATTTGCAAGCTTCTTTCATTGTTCAATATTAAGATTCTAGGGAAGTCTCAGCTTTAAACATTAGATCCTCTCCATCTACACTAATTATTTGAGATGTAAGCATCAACATTCCTTAGTACTGAACAAAACTACGAAACATCGGACATTTTAATCGTTTTCTTTGCTAGGGTTTCATTTTCCGACAGCTGCTTAAACACAGAAAACTTTTGATATTTCCAGTTGGAAGCATTTCAAGTTGCTAAGGCGTTGAGGATCCATAAGTTCTAGTCTTAAGCACGGATTTTCTTAGGGTTTATTCACTTGAATTCATGGCTTAAAAACATAAAACTACATATTTCTCTACAGTTCGATTCTACAAATGGTTGAAACATAAATTGCAAGAGCCGGCGACATTTCTGAAACAGTCAAGACTCGAGTTTCATGTGGCAGCATAAATTACAAAATGGGCCATTACAATCTTAATTTTAAAAAAAGAAGAAAAGAAAACATTAATTTACCTAAGATCTGTAGTCGAGGAATAAATTGAACGATGTTGCAGAGGGCAAAGGAGTGCAGCATCGGGCAGAAGCAGGTCCAAATTGTCCCCTCTTAGCCGGCTGTTCCCGCTTCCGTTTCAGCCTACATCTGAGCTTTTCCTTCCCAACTTGCAGCGCACGCAATGAGAAAAGCCAGCTAAACAACTACGTGCGAGTCTCACATCCAAGACAGGCGCAAATATCTTTCCTCTCTGCTACTGTAATATCAACCGAGGGACGCTAGGGTTTCTTCCCTCCTCGAGATTCGAACGCTGCACCGGCAGCGTTGAATCCAAAACCGGAAACACAAATACCAGGTTGGAATTTGGACACGAAAAAAGTTTCAATGTCAGCCGCTGCTCGTTCACGGAAATCCTAAAAGCAAATGGCCAATAAACTATACAACCTCTTCTCCCACTCTCTACTCTCCTCTCCTCTCCTCTCTACGTCCATTTATCAAGCCAGGCTGAAGCGAGAAGAGAGCACAATCCCTCATTCTATTCTCTTTTTCAACTTTGTTTTACTCACTGCAGTTTTCCCTCCTTTTAATTACCTACCCTCCGCAAAGGTTAAATCGTAGAGAGGGGAGAGGGGCCTTCATTTTCCATTATAGTTTTTGTGGTGGTGGTTATGCGCGCCACGCCTGCGGAGAAGTCGCCATCAGCCCCTAAAAATGTACGACGCTATCGCAATTCCCACTAACGATAAAGAATGAAAGAAACAAAGTAGATGAAATGTGGAAAGTACGATTATAAACTATTATTTCCGTAACCCTCCATCCCACCCATTGTGAAAAAAAGTGATACCATTATCCCATCCCCATGCTCCACATGCACCGATGCCACGTCCTTTTCAAAATCATCCTCCTCCTACTCCCTCTTCCCCTCCCCAATTTTCAAACTGCCCAAGCACCCAAGAATCTAAATCTTGGCTTGGATTTGCATTTGCTCTCTGCCCTTCTCTCGACACCTGCAACTTGTCACATTGGTATTGCCTAAAAGCGTGCCCATACCAATCTTTTAACCGTACCTCAAACGCTTTTTTATAATTACCTATTTTGATTTCATTCCGTTTAGGTCTATAATCTTTTTTCATCTCCTTCTGTTTCAGGTCAATTAGCAAAGTTCTTTTGCTTTTTACGCCACGCCTCTGCCTCCGCCTCCTTCCATATATAGCAACTTGTTCCTTCTTTCCACATCAACTTCTTTAAAATATGGACAGACTAAGTCGCCCTTTTTTAATATGAAGGCTATTTTCATTTAATCTAAAATATCAGCACATAGGCCTACTTTGACACTGCTGGCTATGGCCTTTCAACGAAGCTTCTCTGCTGTCACAAAGCATATTATTTCACGATTTTATATATAGAGACAAAATAAGGCCGGACAAACCCAAAGCAAGGTCTAATAAAAAAACTCATATCAACATTTTAACTCGTTTGTAAGAGGAATAAATAAGTTTTAATCTACTTCCATTTATTCTCTTTCTTCAGCTTAGATCCTTCATCTAAGCTCACTAAGAGATAAACATAATTTTTGATGTAATGCTGAGGGAGATTTGTTGGAAATAATGTTTATTTAGTTTGTGTCCCTACATTTTAATTAAAATATTTTAGTTAGTGACATTTGGTCCCATTTCAAGTCTTTTTTATTTTAGTGTATTTTATTAGTTCTATATTTTCTAAGTTTTTATAAATATATCAACTACTCTACCATCATACAAATAAGTATGAATTTTTTAGATTAAATTTGTTATTATGTAATATGATTATTGTTGTCATACAATATATTTGCTCTTTTTATATTTGTTGTTATATAATGTATTTGTCTTTTTATATGATCTACAAGTTTATTCATCTTTGTGTTTCAGGTCAATGTGATAGTAAAACCTAGCAAATCTTAGGCTATGAAGCTATCTAAAATTGTCGATTAGTAGTTATGTGAGTTGTGATATATGTTATGTTGTGTACGTAGCTAAAACTTGTGGAGAGGCGGATCTTCTAGAATTGTAGAAAAAGGAGATGAAAATAAAAGTAAAAGACGGTAAAATTCTTCAAATAAGCAAAGAATCTAGCAAATAAAAAGAGTTGATGAATGGGAAAAATCAATGTTGAATGCTCCCCAAGTAGATCCTTACCACGTAGAGAGGTGTGAAAGACGTTAAGCATACTATGTTTTCACTTATATTTTTTAAAACTTCTTAGCATTAAACTAATTTACATTGAATTTATTACATTTGATTTAGTTATATTCACAAGGAAGTTGCATGAAGCTTTGTGACGATTTTAATAGTTTTTAATTATAGCATTTATAAATGAGCCCATTAGATTTTGTTAGAATTTTGAACTCATGTGTAATGAATGATTTTTGATGAAAGAGAAAAGTGATATTGCTAGAAAATGCAAAGTGAGGTGCTCAAGTGTTTAGGTGAAATAATTTCCTCATAAAATTTTTGAGGTGCTTGCAATGTTTGGGTGAAATAATTTCCTCTTATAATTTTGAAGGTTATTGTCTAAATAAATTATTTATTATCATATATAAAAGGAGGAAATTTAGCACGATGGAGTCTATTGGTATTCCTTCACTTGCAATCAAATTAAATGGAAAAATTTATTATGATTGGGTGTCTCATATGAAGATTTTTCTAACACTTCAGAATTCTTATGAACTTTTTATTGGTAATGAAAAATAGCCTCTAAGCCCTACAACTAAGCAAGAAGATTGAGGTAAAAGAGAAGAAGGCATCATTCATAAATATTACTTTCTAAAGAGGTTTTTCTAGTAGTTTGTAATGAGAGAAGTGGAGACAAAGTATGGGCTATTTTAAAGATCATGTATGAAAACTCAAGTGATGTATGGATTCTACATTTTACTACAAAATTAAATTACATGAAATTACCAAATACACAAGAGCTAGTCTCTCATTTAAGTAAATTAAAAGTAAAGAAAAGTAAGCTTGCTTCTCTTACCAAGGATGTAAATGATTAAAAAATATAAATAATCTTACAAAGTTTTACAAGATCCTATCAAGTATTTATAAAAGGCTTGGATATAATGTTGCTAAATTCAATAAAAACATAAAATATGAATATTTATGTGCTAAGCTAGTGCAAGAAGAAAAGTGTCTAACTAAGGAAAGGGAGTCCTTCAACAACAAGCCTCAAACATTTATAATGAAGAGAAAATAATATTACAAGAACTTGCAAGATAAATGGATAAGAAAGACAAATGGGAAGCATGACACCAAATAAAATTCATCCAAGGATCATAATGATAGTAGGGACAAAATCAAATGGAAACAAAAATAATATGGTAAGCTAGGTCATAGAGAAAATGAATGTTATATAAGAGTATTAGGGATATAGAAAGGGAAACAAAATAAGTAGGTTTTCAAAATTCTTTAGTTATAAAAATAATGTTTGTTATGTTGCACTTAAAGAAAATATTTCTCATAAGGATGATGAGGCCATTGATTTTAGTGCTACAAAATACATGTTTCACAATAAGGAATACTTTGAATCATTAAGCAATGATAGTACTAAAGAGAAATATTCTTATAAATTAATAGTGTTTTAGAAGTTAAAGGAACTAGAAAGGTTCAAATTAATAATGATGTGTTAAAAATGTAAAGCTAGTTCCAAAGTTAAAAATAAATATTATTCGTATCACAAAATATAAATCAAAGATATATGATAGATTTCTACAATGATAAATGTTTAATCAAAGGATGTGAATGATAACTATAAAGTGACAATACTTAGTAAAGTGGAGAATAGATTATATAAATTTTAAGAGTTTACTTCTAAGCATGAAAATGAGCATATGTGTCTTATTGTCAAGCATGATGATATGAATAAGTTATGGCATGAGCATATGGGGCATGTCAACTACCAAAGCCTCAAGCATATGGAGAAGTTACATATGATACATGGACTTCCAAAACCTTGCCAAGACACAAGGTGTGTTTAGGATGCACTTTGGAAAAGCAATGTGTGGAAAGTTTCTCACAAGGTAAAACACAGAGTGAAAACTCCTTTATATTTCGTCCATAGTGATGTAATGGGCCCTTCAAAAACACTATCACTCACAAAATAAAGGTATGTGCTCGCTTTCATAGATGACTATAGTAGAAGAATTTGGGTATATTTTGCATAAAAGAAGGATGTATTGTTTGATAAGTTTAAGAGTTCAAGGTTTTATTTGAAAAATAAATTGGAAGATCACTTTTATATGAATATATGATATATCGTCCTAAATTGTCACCCATGACAATTTCACCTTATGTTTGGTCCCCCTTTTAATTATTAGACCTAATTAAGTATTTAGCTTCCTAAATTATGCTTTCTACTATTTTTGATAATTTTTGAGGAATTACAAGGAATCAATTGCATCTATCTAAGACCTTGCCCCAACAAAATCCCTAAAAATAGGGGAACAACACTCACACCCTATGTGTGAGTGTCCCCCTATTTTGGCTCCAAATTCAAATATGTTAGTGTCAACAATTTAGTATTTGCAATTCAATTGTCTAAAGTCAGCTATAAGGATTTAATTTTCAAGAAATTGAATAAATGCCTATAAATACCTAGTTATTGCATCATTTGGATATCAACTAGCAAGAGGTGAACATTAAGAGAAACTACTATCATCAAGATCAAGTCAAGAGCAACATTTTCAAAGCTTTATTGCAGCAATTCAAGGTCCTAACATCGTGTCCAATTCTATGTGAGTTTATGTGTGTTCATGTTATCTTTTTTTTGTGAAGGCTTGTTCGTGTTATCTTTATTTTGTGAAGGTTAACACTTTTTTAGGTCTCCAAAGCATTCAAGAAAGCAAGATCAAGACCTTGAGGTGATGCGCATGACTTCAGTCCTTCAAGGAAGCCATTGAAGGGTGGTGAGTTGTAGCACTTTGTGATTTCATCATTCCTTCCTATTCATTATCATTGACATTGCCATTGTGGAAGTGGAAACATTTACACGGGGTTTGATTGAGGCAAGCCCCTAAAATGGCCCAACATTCCCTCTCTTTATGAATGTGCAGATCTAGGGTTTGAAGGACATTGAAAGGAGTTGGAAGAAAAATTGTCCATTGTTGCATTTAAAGACTTACATCTTGTCAAGCCATAAAAACTTAATTACAAAAATATATATAAGTGTTTTTATAGATTAGAAGGAAAGAATTTGAAGCTTAGATCTAACATTAGAGGACCCTAAAAATAAATCTGAAAAAGAATACAATGATACTCACACCCTAGGTGCCTATGTGCTCCATTTTTGCCCCAAATTTGAATCACAGGTCCACATTGTCCTTCTTTGCTCATTTCTATTGTCCAATTTTTTTTGTTAACTTTTTTACCTTTTGTATTTGTATCAGAACAGTAAATCACATTGTTAGCCTGGTTGGATCTTTGCATTTCATCATTAGGACATTTCTAGATCTAGTTAAGGGTTGGTTGACTCACCTATTAGGTTGTAAGTCAATCTCATACCTTGTCCAAATCCATCAAACCCTTGTTCCATCTTTTCATTTTCAATCCATCACATCTCCCCCTTCTTTTCCTAATTCCCCTTTAATGAAATTTGGGAAAGGTGTCAAACCCTAAGGCCAAAAACCAATTCTCTTTTCCTTACATTTCATATGAATATGTTTTTTCTTACACTTTTGTAAACAACATTTTGTATAAAGAAGGACTCAACTATTTCCTACTCACCCCAACAAAATTACACTCTATAAATATAAAAACTAAAGTTTGGGATTAAGTAATTCATATCATGGCATGTATATTGAATAGAACTCCTACTGAGGTAGCTATGAATAAAACTTTATAAGAGTCATGGAGTGGTAGAAACCATACATAGTGTCTCATTTTTGAGTTTTTGGTTGTAATGCCTATGCATGGACATTTCCAATGAGAAAAGGAACAAGTTAGATAAGAAAAGTGAGAAATACATAATGTCAAGGTATAACAAGGAATCAAAAGGATATAGGTTGTATAATCCTAAAGCTAAAGGAAATCCATATCAAAAGGGGTGCATGTTTTGATGAATATATTAAAAATAATAATTCCAATACATCATCTTCTTTTTCAATATTTATTGAAGAATAATATCCCACATATAATAATGATTTAAATAGAGGTGTGTCATCTTTTATAAGAAAAGAAGGAACTCAAGTTGAAGCATCAACTGAAAATGGTTATGAAAATATAAAAAAGATAAGAAGCATTCAAGAAATATACCAAGAAGTCCCTAAGGATCTTTTGCTAACTATGCGAGCTTATGAGTAGGGTGATGTAGGTTGACACTTCAAGTACAAATAAGGAAGAAAAAGGAAAGGATGAATAGGAAGCATTTATGAAAGATGAGTACAACTCTAATAAAAAAATGAAACAGTTTGGGAATTAACAACACTTCCAAAAGGTAAAAATTTGGTTGGTTGCAAATAGACCTATGAAATAAAGTTCACACTAGATGGAGCTATTGAAAAGCACAAGGCAAGGCTAGTGGCTCAAGGTTTCACATATGTAAAAGGTATTGACTATACATAAACCTTTATTCTAGTTGCTAAAATGACTTCTGCTTGTACAATAGTTTCCTTAGCTATAAATTTTGATTAGAATTTTTATCAAATGGATGTAAAAAGTACATTCTTATAGTATGATTTAAAGGAGTAAATTTGTATGCAACAACCACTAGGATTTATTAAACTTGGTGAAGAGCATATAGTATGTAGATTGAAAAAGTAACTATGTGGTCTTAAACAAGCTCCAAGGGCATGATACTCTAAATTAGATGAAAAATTTCTAGAAGTGGGATTAAGAAATTAAAAATAAATTGATCTATATGTGTATGTAAAGAATAGTGATGATCAATTATCACTATTGTACCACATGTAATTGATTTTACAAGAAATCATATGTAGTATATTGAAAACATAAATGAACAACTCAAAAATGCTTTTAAATAACTAACCTATGGTTAATGCACTATTTTTGGGTGTGTAATTATGGAAAGAAGGTATGATTATGCTTTCTCATACCAAAAATGTTCTTGATGTATTAAGAAAACTTAAGATCATTGAGCATTAACAACCTAGTGAACTATGTGAGATAGATTAAAATTGAACTTGCTAACTCCATTCAAAACAAAGTAGATGGCAAACTATATTGATAACTTATTGGAAATAACTTTTGCCTCGCTATAACTAGACTAGATATTGTATATTCAATTGACATTGTATCTAGGTACATGGAAAATACACATATTGGCCATCAAAAAGTAGCTAAAAGAATACTAAAAATATATTAAAGGTGCATACCAACTTGGAATTGAATACAAACATGGAGGAGAACCTGCACTAGGAGGGCATAGATATTTTATTTATGTAGGTGATACTGATGATAGAAAACCTTCATGATAGATAACTTTCATCTTGGTTTAGGACCAATTTCTTGGAGAAGTAAGAAGTACAATTGATGGTGTCACTAGAATACATGTAATCTAAATATACTGGTTCCTCAAAAGTATAGCAAGAAGCATTGTGGCTTAGAATACTACTTGAAAAAACACATCAAACTCAAGATTATCCAACTATTATATTTTATGATAATCAAAACACTGTCAAGCTAACAAAAGACTATGTGTATCATGCTACATCCAAACATATAGAAGTACATCATCACTTTGTTTGAGACTTGACCAAAGAAAAAGTGGAGTTAAAGTTTTGTGGAACAAAAGACCAAATTGATAACATATATAATAGATTATTATCTATAGTGAAATTTGTTAGACTTTGAGGCATTTTATATTTCAAGGACGTACATATACAATACATGATATATTTTTATTGTTATGGTCTTTTTATCTAGATTAAAATTATGGAAAGTTGTTTATTTAATTTATGTCTCCACACTTCACCTAAAGCATTCCAAAAAGTGACACTTGTCCCCCATCTTCTAGAGTCTTATTCCATAGAGTATTTTACTAGCTTTACTAAGTTCCTCTAGAGATCCTAAGTTTCTATTTAAATATACCAACCACTCCACCATCAAACAAGCAAGAAAGCATGCTTCAGATCAAATTTCCTACTATGTAATCTAACTATTGTTGTCATATAAAATATTTATCCTTTTTTATATTTATTGCTATATAATATATTTGTGTCTTTATGCCCTTTATAATTTTATTTATCTCTATGTTTCATATATTTTCATTTTATCCAATACTTTTTTATAGTACTTAGCATGTATATTTTTACAATAAAATTTAAAAAAATATATAGATAACATGAGTTTAGTATTCTTTAGACTAAAACTATTTTATTTGTGTAATAGTGAAATTAGTGTGTTCATATCAATTATGATTTAGCTTTGGATCTATTTTCTTGCAATGTCTTAATACAATTACATATGAAAAGCAACATATTCTTGTGTTTAGTTTGGCTTATAATTGAATATCTCTCTCTATTCTCTTCATCCTCATTTGTACCTATTCTCATACATTTAACGTTATCATATCCTTATGAATGCATATTTTATTTATTTGATATTTACGTGTCACTTATTAGCCTATATTTAATTTTATTTTGTCTTGTAACTACATACCTCTTTATCCTCTTCATCATCATTTGCACTTGTTATCATACATTTGACTTTCTCATATCCTTATGAATGCATATTTCTATATATTTGTTATTTACGTGTCATTTATTAGCCTACATTCACACCCATATATATGCATTTGCTCCTTGCCTTAAAATTAGAACTTTTATTTCCCAAATCAATCCTATGTAGCTCAAGACTAACCATAAAATCTAAACATGTTCAAGTTTGAATTCCAAAATTCCTACCCCTATTCACTAGCGATTGTGAGATAACTTGAAACATATTTTTTTGAATTCTTGTTATATCTTGGACATTCATTTGTGTAAGTAAATCATAAGATAGATATCAAATATATATATAAGAATGTAAGGAGAAAGAAATAGAGCATATATCATTTTCTAAGGAACCAAGAATCTTAATTATATTAAGATGAATATAAGCCATATGCAATTCTATATATGTTTCCTTCAATCATTTGTTGAAAACCATAAAGTTATTCCAAATAGGGGGTTGACCTAGGAGAGCTAACAATGTATTTTAAGGTGTTTTTAAGCATTGCCTTGACAATTCTAGACATAGGGAACATAAATGTGAAGATATCACTATAGAAACTCTCTGCCAAATCATTCATGCTAGCCACAATTCATTTTTGCATAGAAAATCGTTAATGTAGTACTCAAGTTTGATCTCAAAGGAATTTGATCTAACTTAACCAAAACATTCTATGAGTGCATAGAGCTTGAAAAATTCATCAAAATATGAACATTAATTTTAAATATGCATTTCTAACTAGATTACATGTGCATTATCAACATTAATTATATATTGGTGTTCCCAAATGTAAGTACATCTATCCTTCTATCTAATTTTCAAATTTATTATTTATTTAGAAGCCTAGTTACTATATAAGTATATATTATAATTATTAATGACATCTATTTAATTAATTTTAAAATTATATAAAAATATCATTCTCTTAAATTTAATTATTAAGGTCATCTTAAGTGAATTTTATTTAAGTCTAATATGTTATAGATTAGGTCTCTAATTTTATATTAATGAAGTTTAATATGATATTATTCTCAACCAACACTAGTAGTCTACCACTAGTGAATATTAGAGTCTTTAAGCACTCTTTGTTGAATGTAAGATCAAATTGACATTTATTTGTTTCTTCTTTGAACTTGAATGTATTTTATAATTTATTTGATTTCCATTGTGGATTTAGAGGAATGCCAAATCAATTACTTTTAAAGTTGTTAAATTAATTTATTATATACAATTTATAGTTACATATCTAATAAATGGTGATAGAGAGGAACCTACACTTAAAAATTGAGTATGAATTTGTGGGTCAAGGGCGAGAGTTCCCTTGACTAGAGATGCTTGTTTTTGAGATCTTCAAACTTTAGGTGACAAGTTACAATTTGCTATGTGTTTTCCTATAGATTTTTGTTGATGAGACTTCAAGATCTAGCTTTCACACATGAAAAGAGGGGAAAAGATTGTGTTGTATAGGGGCTTTCCTAATTCAAACCTCATTTTGGTGTTTCCACCTCCATGAACAACAAATGATGATGATAAAGAGGGAATACCCTAGATCAAGTAGAGGCAAAATAAACAATAATTAACTGTAATTTAACAAATGATAAATGATAATGTTGCCTTAGGTATGAAATCTTCGTTGAAGTTCAATGTACACACCATAAGTTGCCACCAAAGGTTGTTTGATGGATGCTTGAATTGCTTGAAAACCTGTAAGATGTTAGTCCACAAAAAATAATAGATTGTTGTAGCTAGCACATGGAGGATAACTCATATATATCTTCACAATAAGATCATGATTGATCGTAATAGTGTCTTCTTCATAATGTTTCCTAATGTTCAAATGAGAAGAAAACTTGTTTATATATGTATCCCAATCGATCTTTTTGATTATAGACCGACTTGGGATCATTTTTAAATCACCAAGGGTCGACACCAGAATATTAAATATTGAAATAGGTCATATTTAGGTCATAAATGCCTTTACCCTTGATTGGGTCTTCTTGGCCAAATTTGTTAGGATGTCAGGGATTTTCATATATTTTCCTAATTTGGCCTCAAAATGAATAAATTATTAATATAATTAATTTTATATGCAAAATGGGGTGTCAATATGGTGTGAAATTATCAAGGGTGACAATTTATGATGCTACACTTTATAGAAATAAACATATAATTATTATTGAAAAATAATTAAGAAATCTTTTTTTTTCTCAATATTTATATTTATCTAATATTAGAACCCTTTATATGGAAATAAATTTCTTGTGTGCATTTAAAAAAGATGTGCCACATGTATCTATAGCTAGTTGTTATCTAGTTGTGACCTAAAAATAATTTTACCTCTACAAATAGAATGCACCTAACTAGCAAACATTATTTAAAGCACATTAGTGCATCAATCAACAAAATGTGTAAGTAATGTACAACTCAATTAAAACTTTATAATGCAATATTTTATCTCTTTTTGTTGACATTATCATTATGGTACTACAAGAGATGAAAGTTCAAACTAGTTTTCATTTTTACTTCTTTATAAATGTGTGGTCTTAAATTCAAATTTGTTCATTTGGTACATAAATTGATCAAAATATTGAACTTGCTATCAAGTAGTACATTAGACATTTCTATAATTATGACCAATCCAAGGCCAATCCAATCTCAATATAATTTTGTCAAAATAGACTAGTATATATGGTCTAGTCATCTTTCAAATTCCACATTTCTTGCTTCTAAGATAACTTTTCCAAAAAGCAATTATTATTTTGTAGGCCACATGCCAAAATTCTCAATTTGTTGTCAATGAAATTATATTTAAAGATTTCACCCTAGATCATTTAGGACCATCAATTATGGAATGTTGATCCACATTTATAAAATTTTGGCCATAGTTACGTTATTCTCAATTGTAGTTCATATGTTGGGATAGGTGTGTCATAAACTGACATTTTTAAATCTCAAAACATATTATTGATATTGCATTTATTTGTTATTATGAGCCCACATAGAAAAGGGCATCTCACTAATGACTCAAGTGTATTATTCTATGTTTATGAATTATTATGATGTGTATGGTGATGTGTAAGAGAATGTATTGTTATAGAGGATGCGTAAGATCATATATGTTGAAGATAGTGGTGTATGAGATAAATTGTGATATACATAAGAGCTTAGTTATAGGGGAGTTACATCATTGAATGTGAGGAATCTTTACCAACACTGTGGTAAGGCGTACCTTGGAGACGACTCTCAACTAAAGATTATTGGTCATGGAAGAGCTCATTAAATTCTTAGATGAATGTTTGAAAGGGATTAATGATGAACTAAACATCCTTCATTTGGTGCATAGTGTGTTATTAATGAGCAAACTTAATGTTTTTGATGTGAAGGTTGTTTTTTTTCCAATGGAGGGTGTAAGAAGACAGTTAGTTCTTGCTAAGGGTGTCCATGCAAGTACTCTTTTTTAGTTAGATGAAAGAACATCAAGTGAAATAGTTCCTTTGTTTCTATAGTGAAGAGATATGTAGATTATACACTCCCACCATTAAAACCAACAATAAAGAGGAGTGCTTTATTCACTTTTGATGGTCATTTTTTTGGGTACTTAAGTAATCTCTTGCTTTAGAGAGAAAGTTGCCTATGGAAAAGACAATGTTATGGTATCCAAGAATGGGTTATATAGGTGAAAAGGTTCTCATGACCCTAAAAATAAAAATCTAGTAGAGGTGTTAAATGATTATGCTCTTGAGCTTGATTTTTGTGAATATCACATATATGCGGTAAATAAATTTATATTCATTTTTACTTGAGTTCTCATAGATCTTTTGGAGTCTTGTATTTAATTAAAATTGAATTATTTGATCCTATAAATGTCCTTTCTATTTCTGAGGTATTGTACTATGTATCTTTTATAGAATACTATTTTAGGACTTGAGTGTATTTTAAGAAAAAGTATTTATTTAAAATATTTAATCTTTTTAAAGAATTTAAAGCCCTTCTATAAAATTAGACTAGAGAAGGAAATTCAATTTTAATAATTAAATATGGCAATGAATTTTATTCAAATTTGTTTGATAGATTATGTAAGAAGAACACAACCAAAAGGCACAAGATAACTCCATATACCC
The DNA here is from genome assembly GCA_007258455.2 of Sequoia sempervirens. NCBI lineage: Eukaryota > Viridiplantae > Streptophyta > Pinopsida > Cupressales > Cupressaceae > Sequoia > Sequoia sempervirens. The sequence goes on from VDFB02342479.1 coordinate 313,908, forward strand.
CTCAGTAGAATGAAGTCATTAAAATAATTTTAAACAATATGCTAATGGAGAGGGATAAGAGTATGCTTAGTGGGGACATGGATTCAAATATAAGTTTAGGGAATAATTACTTGTTATGGTTTGTTACCCAGTTAACAAGTCTTCTACATCAACTCTTGCTAAAAAGACACTTATGGAGGTGTGAATAGGTAAAAATCTCTCATTATGACATCTTTGAATTTTTTTTGCAAGGAAAATGCACATGTACCTATGGAGAAGTATTCAAAGTTGGAGAATAAGGTAGTTTAATTTATATTCATTGACTATGGTGTAAATATGAAAGCATTTAATATTTGAATTAACCTTATGACTAAGAGAGTTTTATGTAGTAGAAGTAAATTAACAAATAAATTAAGCTTTCTTCCATAGTATTGTTGCCATAAGAGGATGGGAAGACAAGTGTGGTTTAGCTATTCCTTAAGATTGATAAGGTTAAACCAAATCTCATGAAAAACCTAAAGATGAGGAGCTCATGTATAGTTTAGATAGTTATGAAGAGGAGGTAGAACATCCACCTCAACTCTTGAGGAGGTCCACTTAGTAGAGAAAAAAATCAATATGTATACTCCTCATGAATGGAGATGTATTTTATCTTTGATTACTAATTCAATGAGCCTAAAATTGTGAAGGAGGTGATGGATATGAGTGATTTGAGTCTTGGAGAGTGGCTATGGATGAGGTGATGGTTGCATTAAGAAATAATGACACATGGGACTTGGCACCATTATTAGAGGGAAGAAAGACTATTGGATGTAAATGGGCATTTAGAATGAAGATCAATTTAGATGATGATATTAAAATTTCAAAGCAAGTTTGGTTACGTGAAAGGCTATTCATAGATTGAGGAGAAAGAATTTTGTGATATTTTCTACTTGGCTACAAAGCTAACATCTATTAGTTTCCTATTATCTATAGTAGTTATATTTAATTTGGAGATAAAATAGATGGGTGTGAAAATAATAATTTTACATGGTGACTTAGAGGAGGAGATCTATATGAGATGACCATAGCACTATGTGGAGAAAAGGTAAAGAACTTTTATCTATATATGAAAATAATATTGTGTGGTCTCAAGTATGTTCTCTTAGGATTTTAAAGAAAAAGTTTGACTCTTTTATGTTGAGGTTGGGATTTTTGAGATCCAAATTAGATCATCATGTTTATTACAACATAGATGGTGATAATTTCCTTGTTATCATATTGTACATAGATGACATATTATTCTTTGGTAAAAATAAGGAAGTGATTTGTTACTTGATGTCTTAGCTTTCAACATAATTTGACATGAAGGACTTGAGAGAATCCAAGTACATGATGGGCATGGAGATCATGAGAGATATAGAAAATAGAACTTTTTTGGTTAGGTGAGAGAAAATATGTGAAATTAGTGTTGGAAAGATTCAACATGTTGGTTTGTAAGACTTTGAGAGTTCATATTTATATATAGGAACACAATTATCTACAAAGTAGTGTGTGTCTACAACCATTCAAATGGAGGACATGGATCAAGTACCTTATACTATTTTTGTTGGGAGTTTGATGTATGTAATGGTCTATATAAGACCACACATAAATCTAAAGTAGTGATAGATCTTAGGTATTTCATGGCTAATCTCAAACAAGATCATTGGGGTGTAGTTAAGAGGGTCTTCAAATATTTGTGGGGTACATTCAACTACTTTGTTATCACGATGATTCTGTAAGGGACTATCACTTAGTGGAGGTTCATGGATTTATAGATTTAGATTGGGAAGGTGATGTTTATAGTAGAAGATCTACCAATGTTTGTGTTTTTAATATATTGGTGGTGCTATCAATTAAATAAGAAAGTGACAGTATCTAATCACTTTTTCTGTTGTAAAGGCTAAGTATAGTAGCCACTCATTCTTGTAAGGAGATTTTCTAACTTAAGATATTATGTTTAGATACAGGGCTAAGATAGGGAGCCATTAGATTTCTTTGTGACAACTAGGATGTCATATGTCTAGCAAAGAAGTCAACCTTTCATGTGATAATGAAGCACATAAATGTCCAATACCATTTTATCCATGATATGGTAGAGGATGGAAGGGTGATGTGGGAGAAGGTCGATACTTTTGAAAATATCATGGATGCCTTGATGAAGCTCACAAGCACAAAGAAGTTCAAGAGGTGTAGTGATTTTGTGGCCATCATGGCCTCTAGCAATTAGTTAACTATATTGGTGTTACTCTTTACTCTTGCAAAGTATACAACAATTGTATCATACACCTTGTAATTTTAATATTTGAAATTAATTAATATATTATATTTATTTATTGTTTGTGAGTTTATGTAGAAAAGGAACTCTAAATAATGACTTGTTAATTATGCCATATGTATGTCTTATTATGATGTGTATAATAGTGTATAAGAGAAAATCTTAGCATGAAGGATGTGTAAGAGAATCTATTTTGAAGATAGTGGTGTAAGAGATACCACAAAACATAAGAGAATGATTGTGGGGGAGTTACATTGTTGAATAGAATCCTGACCAGCTATATAACACATCATTGAGCATCTTTGTGGATATTTTGGTGCTAAAATGGAGCACCCAATGATGAGTGGTTATGATGAAGTTAAGTTGAGCATCATAAAAAAATGTTCATTAGATTGAGGTCCCATGGTTTGTGATTTACTATTTTATAATTTCATGTATTGAATCTCCTATTATTTAAGTGTTTGAGTTGGAGCTATGCATGAGTTGTATGATTCATTATGTTGCTATTATTGCTCCAAATTTACATATTGGTGATACTCTTATAAGGGAATGTATCTCAATATTGTATTGTAACCTTTGTTGTTGATAATCCAATTAGTTTTTTCTTTAAAGTGTGATTTTTTCTCTTGAAAGGATTTCCCCATGTAAATCATCTTGTTAAGGTATACTCTTGTGTATTCATTTATGTAATTGTAAAGATTAATTATTTCGCATATACCTCCTCTTAAAGTTTATTATAGGAAGTTGGTTCAACACTATTACTCCCTTTCATCATATACATTAAAGCATTTTGCATCAAACTAATGGTATTTTTTTTTTATCTTTGTACATTAGTAGGGGAGAGGGGCCCATAATGGAGCAGGGTTCAATGGTGGGGATAGAAGTAGTCCTGAGTGGGCCCCATAGTGGAGCACTTTAATTTCCAATTGCAAAACATTTTTTATCCATAAAGTATGCAAAGTGACAAATCATGTGATGTCACATCAGCGCACCAATAAAACATGACTTAGTGCACCACTATCAGTCTCACTTTTTTTTTGGGCCTTTTTGGATACGTTAACAAAAAGCATGCTGATGTGGCATCATATTTGATGATGTGGCCCTAAAATGAAATATAGAAGCACATGAGTTGCAAAATAAACTATTGTACAAAATTGGGAGTGATTTGAAATTTTCACGTAAGATTTTGAGAAACCCGAAGTTAGGGTGCTCCACTATGGGCCCCTCTCCCCTAATGGGGATTGAGTATTATAAAGGAAGTCAATGGTCTTACCTCTTCCTTTAAGAAGCACCACAATATTCTTAAACACAACTTTAATCAATGCATATTAGGTGACCATGTTTCAAGAGGCTTCATTATTCATATGCATGATTTTACTACTTATACAATGTCACATGGGCACTAGAATAGTTCCATGACTAAGTTGTGAGTGTGGTTTTATTCCATGCAACATAAGTCTCAAATCATCAGTCTTAATATGTTGATCTCCTTATACTAGATCTCCATTTTCATTTTTTATTGCATTGTACTATTTAGTAAATAGTTAAAGTTAACATCATGTTGAAATCCAAATAAGGTTCTCACTCCTTATCAGCTAATTCATTTTTCAATCTTGAATATATGTAGATATCAATCTTTTATTTTAGATCGGATTATATTCTATCTTTAATTTTATTTACATGTTAATCTCTTGATGAGAGAATCATTTTATTTTATTTATAGATATTTCAAATTTAAGGGGACCTTTTTTATAAAGTTGTAAGGTTACAACTTAATTGAACTAAATTAGGTCAGTTAAATATAATAAAGAGAGATTCAAATAGAGATGAAGTTTTCAGTTTGAATTTTCAAATCAATATAAAATTAAATTGCCTTGAGAGTGAAGGCATGCATATTTTTGTAGAGAAAATAGTTATTTATATCTAATCTTACAAATTAATATATTTGATAAAATATGGAGTTGATTTTAGTAAATTGACCAAAGTTAATTATTTTAGACTATAAATGGACTTGTACTAAAAATGTAAATGAAAAAATTAGGGTTGCATACTTTGAAATAGGTGAAGGTAGATGTTTGCTAATGTAACATTACAATAGAGAAATAAAAGTTAGAATCTAATACTAGATTTGAGTTCATAGAGCTAAGATAAATAAAAATTGAGAGTTTAAAATTCTAAGACACAATCATTCTACTAATCTCAAGTACAAGTGGTGTGATTCCATTTAGATGGAATGATCTTATCCTGAGAAAAATTGGTCCTTTAGAACATGTAAAACACATTTGACTACTGTATAGCTAAAGTAAGGAAAGCTTGGTCATGTGTAGGAGCATCGTGGGACTTGTTATACAAGGATTGAATTTTAGGATTTCCTTATGTTGTATTCAATTCCGAAGATTGGTTTAACAATAATTTAAATAGATAGAGTGTGACAATAGATGTTGATGTGTGGTGCTAATGGATGTCATTGAGTTGGTCATTAAATCTTGTTAAAGTTTGATGTAAACCTATGAATGAGTGTGACAAAAATCTATTTGGAGTGTCGTTTGGTAGTGGATGTCGCTTACTTGATTATTGTTGGTTTTTATGCCCAATACAAGAAAATGAGGACTAATGATTGATTCCTACAAGAAGGTAAATGATCTTTGTAGCTTGTGATCTTTAATTTGTTGATTAATAATTATCTTAGTGAAATTATTCTAGGATGACGTCTTTACATACACAATCCTAAATGCATAATTTAAACTTTTGGCATCCACATTGATAGGTAATAATTAGAAGGTCTCAAATTGTTATCCTTAGAATGTAAAAAATTGAACTTTAGAAACATAGAAATACCTATGCTCTCAATCATCTATATAAGGGCTAAAATTATAGGTGCAATCTAGCTTAAGATAGTCGAGCTAATGGAAATTAGGTCAAGTGAGTTAGAAATAGGGGTATATGGCATAATGTTGTAGAGGAAACCTAAGACAAGTGAAATCAACCACAATCATGGGTCAAGAAGGAATGACACAAGGAAAAGAAGGAACTAGATGAAGGTGCAAGTGCTAGAGCAAAGCATGAAAATAGCTAGGGAGAAAAATGATAAAGGCAAGAAAGAAATGCACAACATATCTGTGTGAAGGAAAGAAAGAATAAGAATGGCCAAGCTAGGACCAAATGGAGAAAACACTAGAAATAGAGACAACTTGAAGTGTTATCAAATTGAGATAGCTTGATCAAAGCATTGATTGTGAGGAAGTTAAACAGACGCTTCAAACTAAAGGAATTTGAGTACAACATCAAACTAGAAGGGTATGCATATGAGTAGCATGAGGCAAAGGATAATACAACAAAAGGCTATAAGAACCAAAAGGAAGTAGATGTGCGAGACCAAGGACAATGATAGGATGACCAAGTGCACTAAGAATGCATAAAATAAAAAAGTATTGTAGGAAACACATAGAGGAATGAAGGTGGTAGAAGAAGTCAAAGAGGACAAGCATTAGCAACATGACACAAGATGCATAGGAAGGAGCTAGTAAGGATAGAGGAGAATTACACATTAGAGGGATGCACAAAGAAGAGGATACATTGCACTCGGACAAATGCATGAGCTGATGACTATCTTAAACCTAGAGGTAACAAAAAGATTGTCAGTGTGAAAGATTTAGTTGATATAGGGGTTTGCTGACATATATCAAATAACATCCAAGAGTGTGATGTGCAACCATGATATGTATGTTATAGGATGTAGTGGAATAATAGTCGAGTCATTGGGTGCCAAAATGAGATTTAAAAAACCCATAGACAACAACTATAAAACAAGATGGAGGTAGAGAAAAGGGGACTTCTTCTACCTAAAAAGTAGATTCTTTCCTAGAAAATGGTCATTACGGTGAGGAGAACTCTTATAGAAGAATGGCTCTTTGGCCAAGAAACATATAAGTGTTGAAGCCTAGTAGATTAGTTGGTGGGATGCTTAGGTTGGTAAAGGAACATTTGTAACCATGATAAATCATTATTGAGGATTTAGTAATCTAGAGGTGAGTTGGTAGTGAATGGACCATCCAACCAAGTGATGTTGGTAAATGGGGTGTGATCCAAGGGGCTCATTATGAGGTGCAAAGAAAAGGTTGGAGGAATTATAGCTTCAAAAGGTGACAAGAGATGAATTATGAAGTAGATGGCTAGAGGTGAGTTGCCAACGAATGGACCATCCAACCAAGTGATGTTGGCAAATGGGGTGTGATCCAAGGGGCTCATTATGAGGTGCAAAGAAAAGGTTGGAGGAATCATAGCTTCAAAAGGTGACAAGTAAGAGATGAATTATGAAGTAGATGGCTACTTGTGAGTAAGTCATGAAATAGGAGTCAAGGAGCCTCTGTGTGTGTGTGTGTGTGTGTGTGTGTGTGAGAGAGAGAGAGAGAGAGAGAGAGAGAGAGAGAGAGAGAGAGAGAGAGCATAATACCCCACAATGTATCTAATGTGCCTGCATGGTACCCTACCATGTAACTAATGTACCCTTCTTAGGGATAATAAATAAATAAAAGAAATGTTTTGACCATTATTTTAGTCTTTTATCAAGTTGTGTCAATGAGTGTAAGCTACAATGTAACTAATGTACCCCCAAAGTACTCTACAGTGTAACTAATGTATCCTTCACAGGTTTAATAAATAAATAAAAGAAATGTTTTGACCATTATTTTAGTCTTTTGTCAAGTTGTATCAATGAGTGTCAATGAGTGTAAATATAGGTATATGTCCACAAGTTGTAAGATCAAACATTCTTTAATTGAGACCCCCGACCTCATCATTGTCACCACATAATAAAATGTTGAATTAAATTTTAGACCAATAAGTACACCAAAATAATTAAATCATATTTTAAAAACACACACTCAAAATATCAATTCAAAATAAAACAAAACGAATTAAAAATTTATTAAAATAGACAGTTTTGTCATCTGATATTATATAATAGAATTTGAGGTGGTACATCTTTTAAAGAAATATAAAAATAAAATAAACTCTATATAGAAACCTAATAATGAATCATGTGAGGTGAGCAAAACATCAGTTTGAATTAAAAATCATATAATGGACTAGCCTAATAATTCACAGATTTGACTTTAACAAGTAAAATGAAAAATGAAATACGTCTCAAGGAAAAGCACTCACATGTACGTATGACATGTCAGCTTTAGTCAGATGGTAGGACGATACGTGGCAGTAAAAGCATGGTTGGGGTGGGCGAAAAGGACTCGGCCTACCTTCCGCCCTAATAATTCCTCGGATGGTGACCACCAACCCTCTTTATCGTCCTTCACTTACAGCCCACCATATGTTGCTTTAGGGGCACAAGTCAAACAAATGCCAAATGTTCCACTTTTGAGGCCTAAGGAGAATATATGTGAGAAAGGTCTTATCTAATATGCATTTTAAAAGGATATTAAACCGATAAAGGGCATGAATCTTATTATGGGACTTAGGGGAGAGGGCCCAGTAGTCGTGCACCCTAACTTCGCGCTTCTAATTATCCTACGTCGAAATTTCAAATCACTCCCAATTTTTTACAGTAGCTTACTTGGCAAGTTCTCTACTTATAACTAAGGTTTCAGGGCCACATCATCAAATATGATGCCACATCAGCATGTGTTTTTGTCAAGGTGTCCAAAAATGCCCCAAAAAATAGTGAGACCAATTCTCGTGCATTACATCATGAGTAGTTGAGCGCTGATGTGGTATCACATGATTGGTTGTTTTTTAGATCAAAAGCATACATTTTGTTTAATTATGGGTAGCCAATTCACAACTACTAGACATTATATAAACGACTATTGGGTATTATATGTACGATTGGGTGCACGACTATTAGACCCCGCACAACTATTGGGCCCTCTCCCCTAATACATCAAGGAATGAAACATCCCATCAACCTTTTCGCCCTCCTTATCTTTAATAGTGATGAAAAACATTCGCTAGTCTCTCTCTTCTTTATTTGTTTAAGCACTTAAATATATTTACCATAAGTTAATGTTGGGACATTCTTGCTTGTATCTCACATTTTTGCACCTTTAGACAACGATTGCGTACTGCGTACAATCAACATAAATTTACGTGCATATTTATCTATCTATCCATCAATTCGTTATATTCTCAAACTCTTTGTCTCCCTAGTGCACACACCCAAATGTATTTATCTATACCCACTACCTTAAGCACTTCAAATTTTTTTTTTTTTAATACTTCCCATTTAATTCTATAGTACATGAAGAGTAATAATATAAGCTTGAGGCAATGTTTGGACGAGCTGTAAGGGCATGGAGGCATAAGGTTTGTATGTCGTTGTGAGGACACTATGGGTCATAAAAAAAAAAAAAAAATGGTTTAAAGGTAATTCACAAAATCTAAATCAATTAAATTCAAAGGAAAGATGAATAAATATGGTGAAGCTTAGAAAATCTAAGCTGACCAAATGGGGTTGCAAGTTAGGTGCTTAATCTTGGAGAAAACTTCATGGTTAAGCATGTTTGAGTTGGATTAGTAGTAGGATGGGTGACCACCTAGGAAGGCCCAATGCTTCAACTTTGTGAGCATCACCTAGATGCAATGAGTGCTAAGTGAACCATTCATTATCATGAGAGATGGGTCCTTGTGAACCACTACTCATGAAACATGGGTCAATGAGTTTGACTCGATAAACTACACGGTTGACTTCTGATAGCAATATCATAATTTGATACACTATAGAAAATACCTCCTCCTTATCAAAATCTAAGTAGTTAAAACAATGTTAGAAGGAGGAGCGTCTTATCATTAGGATTGTCCCAAACATCTTTGAAGATAGAATGATCAATCGACTCCCAACAAACAAGAGCCCTACTTCTTTGGGTTTGTTATTAGAAAACTATTGACACAGATTGAAAAAATGATCCACTCCAATTGATAAAACTTTCAATTTCACCAATGTCTTGAAAATTTCACTTGTTTTCTTTAGTCTACTTTCATTGACACAACTCTTCACTAATCAAATACAAGAAATGCATTTCTTTAGCTTTGATCAATATAAAAAAATAAAATACAAACAAGTAGTTAGTGACTACCTATTACACTTAAAAAATTGCATCTGTTTGGCATCATGGAGTTCCCTCTATGAAGCTGTAAGAACTGATGCTTAATCGCCTCCAGACGCTTGTTGCTATCCTTATCTTGTGCCACCACCTCTGCTGAGAACATAGAATGATGAATTGGAACATGATGTCAGATTAAAACTTAGCATGTTTGTTTGCGGATGCAAAATGTGATTAGAAAGCATCGCTAAACATCTAAGCATTGCTAAACATCTTGAGTTCCTTTCTATATTACTGGATGTTAACTCCCAGGAATACTATTATTGTGACAACTATGCATGTTGGTATACTCTGTAAGTTGTTTTCTATAATATTGTACTTAATGCTTAGCTAGATTACTATTATTGTAAGAACTTGTGTATGCTGGTCTACATTGTAAACTATTGATCTTTGTTGTCTTCTTTTCTTTCACAATCCTCTTCTGAACTTATTCTATTTGTAATTTTTTTAATATAACTTTGTTCAATAAAAAAAAGATAGGGGTAGTTAGTGACTAGTTTTAAAGCATAAACTAGTATGGAGGTGAATTTTCTTTTGAGATTAGTCTATTTGCATATTTGAGCAGCTCCGTACACCTTTATCCTCTCAATCGCCCGCTTAAGATAACGTGATCCTTTGCCCTTAATAATGTTACACCTTTACAAGTGATGTAATTATCATTGCATTCGAAGGATCTTAGTAATAATATTAATATGAAGAATATACACATTATTTGGTTGCTAAGATCGTTATATATATATTTTTTAAGTCAAAGATCAACTTTGTACTCCTTCATTTGAATCAGATGCTTTAATTATTGCCCCAAATAATTCGACATACTCCATAAAGGTGATATTTTATTTCTTTATCTAAAGGCGTCGGTTTTATTGTTGAGAAAATGGGTCTTGTGAAATATGTTAATTTGTTATTGCTGGAGTTGTCACATCGTGAAAGGAAGGTGTCGTAGTATAAAAAGTGGGTTATACACTCCCTACCGTAGGGAAAAAAATATTACTCACTTTTATTGGAGGGATTATATTCTGTTAGTGGGAACATTTTATAGAATATAATATAAAACCAACTCACATTAAATTCATTTGATACGAGTGAAATCTATTAAAAGTGAAAAATCTTCATGAACTTTATTTGTGTTCATAAAATCATGATGAGCTTTAGAATAAAATATTTATTTGACTTTATAATCTTTTTAAAACTCGAGCACATATGCCCCTATCATTTTTGAAAAGGAGAATGAATAACTTTTATAGTTTTTTTAATAAATATAGGGTAAAACAAGCCACTTTTATAACCTTTTCTAATAAATATAGGGCGGTAAAACAAGAGTTAAGTGGTGGAGATATAAATTTTATTTATTATAATTTTGATGTTCTTATATACAAATATTTATTTTGCATATTTTTTCTCTTTTAAAAGATTTTTTTAAAATCTTAAATAATATAAAATGTGTACATAATTTAAACAGTTCAAATATGAGTCAAATTGTAGTATCACTGCTAAATCTAAAAGGTTGCTTTTATTAACAATTTTATTTTTTAAATTTTTTTTAATTTTTAATTTTTTAATTTTTTTTTCTGACTCGAGGGTCTGTCTTTAAATCTAAATGACCCTCATCTGTATAATTGTCTGACACATTTGTAAAGCGCTCCTCTTTATATATTATTTTTCCCAATATTGTTGTTTGTATTTATTATGGGAATCGACATTGTATTTGGGTTAGAGTTTTTTCCAAGCATGCAAATCTAGTGTTGGAGCTAAGGATATGTCACTTGTCATATGATATTAGTGGTTTATTGAAATATAGCTATAATTTATTATTAGTTGCTTAAAGAGTTGACTTACACATGTAAAAGGGTCAAATATTCATTGCTAATAAACAACTATGAGATCTAGCAGTAGCATGCTTGATAGTTTGGGAAGCCTATGGTGAAATAATAGTATCATTGTTATTGTGTGGTCCACAATGCTAGATCCTAGCTTCCATTCAAGTGTGATATTTCAAAATGGAAAATAATATACTGAGTGCCCTCTTTATAAAATTGACACATGTTAACTTTGGAGATAACATTATTAGATGAAAAGCACTTTCCTCTTGTCAGAGATAACCTCCATCACCAACAAAACTACAACAAGACATCTTGTTGATGTTTATCTACAAGAAGAATATGACAAGAAATCACTCCAAGCATTGGCCTTGATAAACTTGTCTATTTATTGGCACAATGATAGAAAATGTGTGAAATGCAATCATGCCAAAGGAAGCTTAGGACAAAATCTTTGAGCACATGAGTGATGTGAGAAAATTCATGCTTAGAACTTAGTTATACAATCTAATAATAGATGGATCAGTAATTAATCATCTCTTAAAACTCAAGGGTATTTAAAATTGTCTCAATAATGCAAGGGAGACTATTGTTGATAAAGATCATAACTTCATAACCCTTAATGATTTTCCAAATTCATTTGAGAAGTTTAGAACCACATTCACATTGAGTGAAAATTTAACAACCTTGAAATTCAATACATTTGAGGGTCTATTGTTGCAACATGAAGCAATGATTGATAAAAATGATGAAGTTGAATCAACAAATTCTTTTAGCTCTAAGTTCAAGGGTAACAAGCCTCAATGGAAAAGGTTTCCTATTGTGGATAATGATGAGTAAAAGAAAGGAAATATTTGCTATTATTGGAATCGTCATGGTCATATCTAATGATAATTATCAAAAAAGAAGAAATATATATGAATATAGGTAAACAAGGAGGTATGATGGTTGGTATTGATGTTGAAGGTGATGATGAAAGTTACAAACTATTTCTAGCAAATGTTTTCACAAATATTAAAAATTATGATGTTTGGGTCATTGATTTACATGCTACTTACTACATGATTGGTGATATTGACATCTTGAGAAATATAAAAAATAAATCAAGAGACATGTTACACTAGGAGATGATTCACAACTATGTGTTGAAGGAGTAACTAGAGCTCCACTTGATGTTCCAACTCAAGGAAAAATAGCTATTGATTATACTTTACTTCTTCCAAGACTAAAGATAACTACTGATATACTAGAGCTCCCCTTGATGTTCCAACTCAAGGAAAAATAGTTATTGATTATGCTTTACTTCTTCCAAGACTAAAGATATTTATTATATCAATCACTTGATCATTACCAAAAATATGAAGGTCAATTTTTAATAGGAAACTCATGAGGTATTTGATAGTAAGGTAAAATTGGTTTTTGATGTATGTATGAAAGGGGGACTATTCTACTTCAGGAAAAAATCATATAAAGCCATAGTTTTAAGTGCTTCTTCAAGGAATTAGTTGTGGCATAAAGTTTTGGCCATATTAACTATTAATTTTAAGGGGATTTTTTAATCAAAATATGATGTATGGTCTTTTATCTATCACTATAGAGAATTATTTTGTCAAGCTTAAGGTTATGTGAAAACAACATTTTGAAAAGTTTGATTTTGGAAAAATCTCAAAGAACCTCCAAGAAGTTGGAGTTAGTTCATTTCAATCTTTGTGGACTATTGAAGGAACTTTCTAAATGGAAATCTAGGTATTTCATAACATTCATTAATGACTTCACTCAAAAAATATGGGTTTACTTTCTAAAGAATAAGTCTTAAGAATTTGAAATATTTAAGGAGTTTGAACACCAAGATGAGAATTAATTTGATAAAAAAAAATTAAAATATTGAGATTAGATACATGGGTGTATACCTCCAACAAATTTGTCAACTTTGGCAAATAACGGTGAAACAAGAGGTAACTCTTGACTCCATATATCCACACAAAATGGAGTAGCCAAAAGAATGAACAAGATACTTCAAGAGAAAGCTAAATTAATGCTCAAGGATTGTGATCTTGGAGAAAAATTATGGGGAGAAGAAATAAATGTAACTACTCATTTCGTCAATTAAATTTTTACTAAAATATTGGAAATGATCTCTCTAGAAGAAGTGTATTTAGGTATGAAGTCATTGGTTAATCATTTTATAATATTTGGGAGCATTTTCTATATAGAAACATTTTAAAAGAGGAGAAGGATGTTTGATAATAAGAGTAGAAAAGGCATCTATGTTAGGTTTGATAGCTTTAGTAAAGTCTACCAATTAAATGATTCCAAGGAAAATGAAGTTCACATATATCTAGAGATGTCATTTTTAAGGAAAAGTGTCACCTTAAAGTGTCATTTTTAATCAAAACAAGAAAGATATTATATTGATGAGACAAAATGAAGCTCATTATTCACTTCACAATGCAAGGTTTTCTATAAGAAAGTATGAAAGAGCAAGGTTAATACACACTATATTGTAGGACTATGAGGTCAATTATGAATTGATCCCAACTTTTGTAAGTGCTCATGAATAAAGCACTTTAGAGAAAGCAATAAAATAAGGAAAAGGAAAAAATATTATGAACCAAGAGATGGATTCAATTTATTAGATCCAAACATAGGAGTTGGTACTTCTACCTAATAATAAATAAGCCATTGATTTTAAACGGATGTTCAAAACCAAGTTTAATTTTGATGGTTCAATTGATAAACAAAAAACAATATTGGTAGCTAAAGGATACAAACAAATTAAAAGTTTTAGTTATAAGGTAATCTTTGAGGAAAACATAGTTATGATGTTGATAGCAATTTCTTCTCAACACAATTGGAAAATTCACCAAATGGATGTCAAAAGTTCATCCCTAAATAAATATTTGTAGTGGAGGTATTTGTGACACAAGTTAGGAAAGGTGTGTTGTACATCTTGAATAATGATAATAAGTTAAAACTAATATTTATTTTTGGTGCACCTAGGGAAGCTAGGGATCTGTATGTCACATGGATTATACATTCTTGTGGAAACTTTGTATGTTGCATGCAACATTGGGATAAATATTTAATGTGGGTTGCACATTAGGAAAATATTTATTATTTAGAGAAATTAGTACCAAAAAGTAAATTAGGGGACATGATATTAGGCACATGGTTTATGTAATACTATTTGGTGGTTTTGTAGAAGATTGTTTATGTAAAAGTATGCACATGATTAGTTTTGGAGGTTGGCTATCACAACCTTTAGCTTGTTGGGTAAGGTTGATTAAGCATTTCTTCTAATTTACATGCATGAGGAGAGGAAGCATGAATTGGGATGTGTGCTTACATGATTCTCATTTTATTATTCACATAGAATATAATTAGGGAGATTGATTATTTTTAAGCCTTCCATGGAGATTCTACAAGTTTATTGTAATCTTTGTTCACGAGATAATACATAGCGTTTGTGAGTGCTTTTGGAGGTTGAGTCTTTTTTCCTCTTGAGGTTTTCTTAGGGTACATCTTATGTCATATTAATGGTATGTTTGTTTATTATTTTTCATTGTATATTATGAATACTTGTTTACACATTTTTCTCTCTAAGGGTTATGTAGAAATGGTTATTGTTTCTATAATTTTTCTTTCATTTAGTATTAGATCTTTGTTGTTCGATTAAATGAGGAAACATCTTCCTAGTTGTTAACCCTTGATATGAGTATATTATTGTGTATAGTTGAATCCATGGACATTTATGAAAATAATTAAAGTGTTTATAAGGTTATATATGTGTTTGTAGACCTGGGTTATTGTAGATTAGGGGTTTGATGGAAGTTTGACAAGTGGGATTTCTATTTGGGCTCTTTCTATGAGGGTTTTGTGGGTGAGATTTTATTTTAAAACTTCCTAGATAAATATCTGGACCTCACTATTGAGTCCAAAAGGCTCCAATTTTTTTGGATCCATATATTGCTTGACATAATTTTCAATAAAAAAAATTAGCCATTTTTAGAGCCATGAAAGAATCTTGACCATGGTTGACCATATGATAGTATAGGTCCATACAAGTCATACAACCATATGATTATGATGGATAGTCGATAGAGGTATGTAGATGTTACAATATTCTATTATAAAATAATATTTTAAAATCCACTAATTGTGTCCCATTTGTATAAATAATTTTAAAATAAAAAATTATTGGGGCACCAAGCCCTCAAGTGCTTAGTCACACAATGAATAGTCACACTAAGCTTACAAGGGCCTAAACCCTTAGGAGCTAAAAGGTGGTCATGCTACTAGTGTTCCTCTAAATCACCACCTATAGAAAACCCAACAACCACCTAGGGGTGCCACTATCCCCAACCATCCACCCTCAACTTGATCATTGCTTAATTATAACCACCACCATGGAGCCACTCACCTACCACATAAGATCCACCAACTTTGTTTGTGATTTGCATAAAAAAGTATTCTTTTTGGGAGAAATAAATTTCACCTAAGGAGTCCTATTTTTATATTTTCATAACCAACATAAAACTCATACTCTTTATGAGTTTTATGTTGTGATATTGGTGGTTTTTTCATTTTTATATAAATAAATATGGATATAAAATGCCAATTAGAAGCCAATTTTTCTCTCATTTATTTGACAAGTCATATCTTATGCTTATATTATCCAATTTTTTACTTCTTATAGGTGAATGAGAGCATTTTATAATCACTTCATAATGGATTAAGCTTGGAAGTGTTGATGTGATATTTTCACTTACATTTCTATTTGAGCTAGTTTTTAGTTCCTTTGACTATGGTTCTCTGTGAGTTTGCAACAAATAGAATCTAGAGGTGATTTAGTGTTTAAGTCATGGAAAATGACATGTTTATCTATTGTTGTCTTTGTTTGACATGGTTATTTATATGGTGTTAAATGTATATTACATTATAAGATTTATAAATGATATAGTTTGGTAGGTTGTCTATAATTATAGGTTGCATAAATAGCTTGAATGTGGGTTATTTATACCCATATATGTTTAAGTGTAGATGTATATTATTTTGGTTTGCCTACTTTGTTCACTTGGTTCAATTGTTCGGTTGTCATTATAAGGTAAGGAAATAGTGTTACCTAACATATTTGTGTTGTGGGACCTATAGTTGTCGACTATGGTGCAAGATGTGTGAGACTTAGTTGGGTGGTGATGATGGTGTTATTGAGGTTCCTTGTATGCTTGGAGCTTTGGAATGGCATGGTTGTCGATGCAAGTGCATTCAAATTGTCATGGTGTCATGCAAGATCCTTGTATACTTAAAAAATGATATGACATGTTTGTTTATGTAGATGCATTGTTGGTGGTGCTGGATTGATCCTTGGTTTGTAGGTGATGGTGTATCTTCTTGGTTTTGAGATATTGATTCTAGTTTATCCTTTGGAACTAGTGGTTTTATAGTGGAGTGTGTGTGGACCATGGGTAATATTTCTTTAGGAGATGGTTATCTGATGTCATGTGTAGTTCGATATCATAGTTTAATGGGATACTTAGTAGTGATGTGGATTCGTCACTTGGTGATGGATGATCTTTTGTAATGGTTGTTGGTATCATGGAGGAGTTCTTAGATCTTATTTCTTGTATACAATGAATATTCTTTAATATATTGAGTTCTTTTAGTTATCTTCATGTGATTTGGAGATGTTGAAATATTGGTACTATAGAGGACTCTTGAAGTCTTTGGTTGATGTGTTTGTTATGATTTTTTAGTTCATAGGATGGAATGCTATTTTTCCATGGTGGACTCTTGATTGTACATTAGAGTTTTGGCATGATACAAGTGCTTTTAAGAGTGAATATGTTCATTTGAGATATATGATCTTCTTTTGAGGAGATATATATCACATTGTCATGGTTAGTTTCTAATTTTTCAATTAGAACTTTGATGGTGATTTATGGTAATCTAATTAATGAGTGGTGTGATCATTTTTCTTGTGAGATTTTAGTTATTAATAGTGGTTTACAATTCCTGAGAGGAAAGAATTTTAGCTGAAATCACATATTTTTAGAAAATATAATGATTTAAGCCTTTAAAAGTTCCATTTTAAGGATTCCAATTGAAGAGGGTTTGTTCAAATCACCTTAGATCAAAACCCCTTGGATATAACCTCGCTAGTTTTAAACCATACCTATAAATGCGTCTCCTTTACACCTATCAAAATGCTGATAAAAAATCACTTTTGATTTAGCTTTTGGGGGATCAAATGAATTCATTTAAAATTTATTTCAAATGATTATGGTATTCCTCAGAACAAGCTATCCAATGAATATAATTTTAATATGTTTTGGTTTTATGTATTTGTTTTTAAGTTTTATTAAACATAGGTTTTCATCGAAAATGGATTTCTTTGTTCTTCACATGTGGAAAAATAGAAGATTATCAAAAAAAAATTGAAAAATATGAGTGCACCAGATATTGAAGTCCTTGATCCAACAAAAAATTAAATTAAATTTTGATATATACAAAGTTACGCGTTATATGGCCGCTACTGTTTTGAAATTGTAATTGTTTGACTTTGAAACTTGATTAAGGAAAAAATATTCAATAAAAACTAACCAAGTGGAAGCACTAGATATCAGAGTTACAAATCTAAATTTGAAAGAATTAGAATTTTATCCTTCATGAAAAAGTTAAGCAGCGGTGTGTGTCACTTTTAAAATGTTGTTTTCTCAAAAAATCAATTTTCGTGGGAGATGGAAGAAGTGCAATTTGATTCCAAAAATTTTGAAAAATATTTTTAGAATCTACAGACAAAATTTTGAGACTCTAGTTTGCACCCATCTTCAAATTCTCAGTTTAGCTACTATAGGTGCCCGAATGTAAAGATTTAGTTAAAAATAATAATTTGGTCTGGGCCAAAAATGTAAACCACTATTATGGGATCACCCATTACAATGTTGCATCAATTGGAGTTTAGTTGGCATGTGATGATTGGCTATATGCTTGTATCATATTTGGGTGAGTATAGAAATTTCTTGTTCTTGGAGATTTTATGTTGAGATGGTTACTCATTGATGTTGTTTTAGTTGGAAGACCAAGGAGCCTACACCTATGTTTGATGTAAATTCAACATGGACCTATTGATGAGATTGTTCATGGAGGAATTAATTGTGGCTTGGTGTATCTTGGAGTAGCAATCACATTCCTCACTCTTGGCCCTCTCAAAGGTTAATCATTTGATATGTGGTTCGGCCCACAATACTGTGTCTCACTTTTTAGTCAAAGTAAGACATTGAAATCAACATTTTTCACCACATTTTCACTTTATGACACCTATACCAACTAAGCCATTAATAATTTGGAGATGATGTGAACTATTGATTTGTGTGTAGATTCTAAATATATATTAAAAAAATTAGAAAAAAATTATGAATTTTTTATGTAACTTTTAATAACTTATTTTTTATAGTAAACAATATTATTAAAGAGTGGTATTTATGTCGTAATGCATAATTTTTCTATAGAAATGATTAACTTATAATTTTTAAAATATATATTTTTAACATCAATATGACTGTTGTTGCTTGGCTGTTGGTTGTATCTATTTTATCTTTTAGTAGCTTTCTTGGCTTGGACTAGGTTTTAGGTCCCTTCAAAACCTATTTTTACCCATTAATCAAAACATCAATATCTAGCGCATAGATATTTTTTCATAATTTTTTGTTGCATATTTTTTAATTTATTTTTGAAGTTAGAGTAATTATAATTTGGACATAGGTGTATGTCATAACACATAACTTGTTCTGTATGTATCGAAATTCTTTTTTTTTTGCTTAAACAATGACATCAATACTTTGGGCACAAATATTTTTTAGATTTTTTTTCTATATTTTTCTATTTTTCATGTGTGAAAAACAAATACCTTGATGTTTGGTGGAAAACCTATATTCAAAATAAATAAAAAATAAATATAATGATAAAATTTAAAATATTACAAATTATAATTTTGAAGAAAACTTATAATAAGGGCTAAATACTTACAAAAAATATTTCTAAATGATTTTATTTGATCCCTCAAAAGGTAAAGAAAAAGTGGTTTTTTGTGAGCAATTTGATAGGTGCAAAGGAGACTTCATTGTGGGTATGATTTAAGACTAGAGGGGTTTATCCAAGGGTGTTTCATCTAAGGGGGTATTATCTAATCCTCTTCAATTAAAACCATTTAGATGGAACCCTTCAAAGCTTAAATCATTAAATTTTCTAAAAAATATGATTTCACTCAAAAATCAGGATGTCCCAGAAGTGGGACACATTATTATGGGACCACCCAGGTATTATCCACCTTGTTTTCATATTCATTTTTTTTCATGATTTTTTTTCTTATGGGAAATAGAATCGATCTATGAATGTTAGTTCTAGATGGATTATTTGAGGATTACTTGGTATGAGTTACTTTTATTTTGTCTTCTCATGAGTATGATTCTTGAGTTATGGATTGTAGCACCCCTCCAATTTGCTTATATTTTTAGACAGTGCTTTTACTTTGATAGACCACGATGTTATGTTATTTTTATTTGACTGCTGACATTGGAGCGATGATGGTTTTTATATTGTGATGTGATGGTACACTTTATGGATGATTACTGTTTATGACATGCTTTCTGGTTAGCATAGTTGTTTATTTGAGTTGATATTGTTATATGCTCATCTGTAATTAATTGATGTTTTAGTTTCGTCATTTTTTATGTGACACTGTATTGGTGAAGGGAACAGGATTGCATCACTCACTTGTAAGTGCCCTGCGATTCCACGATTTTCTCTTCACAGTGTGTTTGATTCATGATTTATTTATATATATGTACGACATATGTTTTGATTGCAAGATTACATGTACAGGACATCGGCTCCACTTGGATTCACAGGTTTGAGCATATCCATTGCCAATGGTATAGTTGATTGGGAGATAGTAACGGAGTTTCCTTGTCAAACCACAACCCTAGTCATAGTGTGTCATCAGTCCTTGTTTCAGTATGCTTTGTTGTTATGTTGTCCACATTTTCCTTGTCATTTATTTATTTTGCAAGGTATGTTCTATGGGAAGTTAATGTTAATTAATGCTTATAATGGTTTTTTGTGATTATTTAATTAATTTTGATTAATGTTGTTAGAAGCTTTATATTTGATTTAATTAATTAAATTAAATTTATTTTTTAAAGTGATTTAATCTTTGAGATTAAATTTATTTTATAAAGTGACTAAATTAATTAGATTAAATTTAATTAGAAATTAAAATGTGAAGTTTGAATTATAAAATTGCATAAATATCTTGTAATTATCTTAGAGGAAATATTTGTGATTTGGTTGAAAAGATATTTTATTTGTGACATGTGTTAAAAAAATTAATAAAACACTATTGTTGGGAATTAATTCTCGGAGAGAATATTTGCATTAACTGAAAGAGGAAAGAGGCTACTTCACGAGAATGAGAAAAGATATTTTGGGAGGTTGTGGAAAATTTGGTAACAAGTTCTCAGGACAATTTTGGCTTTGATTTTGTTTTCTTCTTTCTGGAAAAGTGGACAATTTGGAAGAAGCTTTGGTAAATTGGAATCTGAAGGTGAAGCTCTACTTCAAACATCTTTTCCTCAAGCATTCGGAAACAGGTTCTTTAAATTGTTTTTATTGTTATTCAAATTGGAAAGATTGCATGTACAAGAAGAATATGTTGTCTATGTAGAAGCTTTAATATATTTTGTAAATTTGAAAGATTGTTGTGTTTGGAAAATTGTTGTTAAAATTTTTAGAGCTTCTGTAGAAGTTGATTTTTAAAAATAGAACACCCAAAAGAATTTTATAGTGAAATCTGAGAGCCTCCGTAGAGATTGTTTTTAAATAGTAGAAATCCTAGAAGGAAAACAATAGAAGATTTGGAAAATCTCTATAGGAATGGATTTAAAATCTTCCTGTCAAAATTTGTGGAAAATATTATTTGTATGGGAAAAGATCTTCCTGTAGAAGATTATTATTTTGTTTTGTTTTCCCAATCAATTTTATTTGGCTGGGAAATTGAAAACCTCCATGAAATTTTGTAAATACTTCCTGTAGAAAGCTTTTGTGAAAATAATTTGCCTAATTGGAGTATTCATGTTGATAAATCTATATATATATATATATATATGTATATATATATATTCTATGTATATGCTATTAAAATATTTGTAGAATTTCTTTTAAAAAAAATTATATAAAAAATACTGTTTGAGAAAAATGTCTGTACGACGATTATTAAAAAAATCACAGGTTTTATTGAAATTAAAATGTATATAATTTTGGGGGAGGCTGTGGCTTCCTCCACAATCGTCGTCCCCATGGGGAGGCGGACTGTGAAGGCAGCCCAACGCTGCCTCCCATAGCCATGACCCCCAAATGGGAGCCGACTGTAGTAATACAACAACCTTAAACCTTCGTCCGTCCCTTATATTCATGCGATTTCAATTTTAGTATATGGAGTTTAATTTATAAATATATATATATATATGTATATATATATTTAATTTATGTTTTTTGGAAAATTGTAATTTAATTTTTAAATATTTAAATAATATATTTATATTTGTATAATTATATATAAATACATATATAATTATATATATATTTAAATGGATATCTCTATAATAGGTGCATGTAATTGCACAAGTTAGATATTTTAAAATGATATATTTCAAAAGAGGAAATTGATTTTTATTTATATGTAATTGAGAAAATTGAAATAAACAAATAGAATTAATTTCTTTATTCTCTATAAGTGAAATTGTAATAAGCTAGATTATTTGAGCAATGTATCATTGTTTTCTTGAAATGAAAATTGGATTTAGGAAATCCTAATGATAGTTTTTATTACTTGCCTGAATTGCCTATTTGAATTATGATTTCTTCTATTCAGATTTTTGGGAAATCGGTTAGTTGTGTATGTAAGTCTTCTAGATAATGTTGTTATAATGAGGGGGTTGTTGTGATTTATGGTTCAACCCTTGGTTTCCCTTGGGTAGTGCACTTGGTTGTAATTTAGTTAAACACCTGGTTACTACGAATGGGGATGTGTTTCCTCTTGCATCATGGTTGATATTTATTATCGATTTTTGTGCACTTTGTCTACCCTTGGTTTGTGGATTAGATCCTTGTATTGTCAGTAGGGGAGTGGCTCTCAATGGGAGTCGGTGCATAAAGTGGCACAGGGTAACCCATGCAGCTTTGTGATGACACTCCTATGACAACAATATGTTTTGTGCAGTTGATATACTTGATTATTTTACTTTGGAAGCAATGTAACATTTATGTTATGTATTGTACTTGTGTAGTTTAGTCTTGAGTTTTCCTGTGTCTAGAGGTTGTTGGTTTTTCCTAGGAAGCCCTTTTACTATCTCCTAGCATGGGGGGTGGTCCTTCGGGAACCACTTGGTTGGGTGGAACATGCACCTTACACCGTTGGGCTCCCATTTCATGTTCGTGATGGCAAGATCTTCTAGATTGGAGAGCTCGTGTGTTCCAATTGCTTTGTACTATTTCTTATGTTCTTTTGTATTAGTTAGATACTTTGTATATGTACTACTCATTTGTATTCGAGGAGAATTCTTGTATCTTTTTTATTGTAACTTTATTGTTTGATCTTCCTCATTTTGGAAATGAGTCTTGTAACTACTTTATGGAATGAATGCAATTTGTGGATGATTCTTTAATGTACTTTGTATTTAATGAGATGAGTTTAATGCTTGGATGTATGTTATTTATGTCATGAGTATTATTTATATGCTATGTATTAGTTTACTTTTGTAAGTTATGGGATTCAAATGTAAGCATTGTCATGCATCTTAGAGGATGTATGTGTTAAGTGTAGTTCACTTTACTTGTTATAATTACACTTTTAAAAAAAAAATGTTACGCTTTCGTAGTGTTTGCGTCATCCTCTAGGATTACGTGGCGGGGCGTTACATGGATGCTATTTTTTGAAGGATTATTTGAGGCTAGAGGATTGTTTTGGGCTTATTCCCTTAGTTTTTAGAATGGATCTTTTAGTTTGATCTTACTTCCATTTGAGAGATTTGCATCCTAGTTGGTTTATTGATTCACATTATGTGTTTGATCTTTGATAATAATTTTTTTTAGTGACAAATAGTTGAAATTTGGGAATCAAAATTTGGCTAACAATTCAAGTTGTAAGGTGCTTGAATCACCACATTTTTACAAAATTTTATTTTAGTACAATTTAACTTACCATAACATTTAAGAAAGTATGGCTTGAGGGAGATTCTCTCAATATCATAAATAGATATTGGAGCTAGGGAATGGGGACTGAACGACCCCCTCCCTATAGAAGCAATTACAAGAATTAATCATGATTTCTAAATTTAATGTGATTGATGATTTAGTGAGGCTTGGGGCGTGCATGACTTTCATCACATGGCGAGCTATTATGGTAAGGGATGGTAATCAAAAATTGGATCGAGCTGATGGTACTATTACCTAATTTTTTCACCCGTAGGCTCAATCAGGCAAGACATCTATTTTGCAGATGTTCATAAGGGCCAGATGGATGTTTCCATTGAGGGTTACTTCATGCATCTGATGACATTTCACAGGGATTTCAGTTGGAGGCCTGCTCTATTGAAAGCATGCCTCAATATTCTACCTTCGGCCTCCATTAGAGCCAGGTCGACGTGACATCTTCATTGTCTGGCTGACTGGCTACTTGATACTGTTTGATTTGAATAGGTCACTGTGACCCAGTTTCTGTCCTGCTGAACGAAGCTGCAGAGCCTACCGTTATAACATTGAGGCCTCAGTGTGACCTCCTATCGCATGGATTTCTCTGGCCAATAGGCCATTCAATCGTGAACTCGGGGAGACTCATGGCAACCAAGGGTTTCGGGGTAACTTCTGGCGCTCGGTAAAGGGTCCCAGCGAACAGTCGGTGTCTCGCCGATAGGAAAGAGAGATTGCTGTATAACAAGTCTTTCGGCATAACAAACAACATTCGGAGAGACATCCCAATGATAAGAGAATGTCCCCCCGACTTAAAGATCCTTCAGCGTAACAATGTGTTCGCTGAAATGTCCTAGCGATAAGGTGGGGTCTCACCGACAGTGCTTTATCAAGAAGTCTCGGCGACCCGGGAAGTCTCAATGACATAAAAAGAGTCTCAACAAGATAGAAGGGATTGATGTAGAGCCTCGGTGAATAGAGATGGTCTTGCCGATCAAAAGGAGGCCTCACCGAATGAAAGGGTCTCGGCCAAGGAAAACAGCTTCGCCGTGATGTCTTGGTGAAGGCCAAATGTCTCATCAACGGATGGAAGCTACATCGACATACTTGGGATAGGTAGACTCATTGGTGGGAGATGCATTATGTCTCAGTGACCCAAGAGTGGTTGAGGTCTTTTGGGATAACTGGAGGAACTCGGTATGATGTCTTACTGACGAGCGCTTGTCTTGGTGACTGGAGGCAACATCGGTATGAGATCTAAAGTTCAATAAAGGCTCTCAGTGATAGCGTTGTGTTATGCCGATAAGTTGCAAAGAATAGAATTGCATCGGTGAGACACTTTCAGTGTCTCGCCAAGATGCAATTCTTTTCGAAGAGAGCTTTGACCGCCTGCCGGGCCTGCATGGGAAACACTCGACCAACCATGAGGAGTTGAGATGAACCGTGGCAGCCTGGTTAGAGCATAGAATGCCAACATAGGATGAATGCAATGCGAATCGATGGTGAACTCAGTAGCATTCAAGGCGTTCGACCGAGGAGTTTCGCGAAGACACGAGGACAGAGGAATAAATGCGGTGATTGCAGAAAGATCAGAAGGCTTCTCGGGGATGACTCTTCACAACCAAGACACGCAGGGGTTTTGCATTTAATTCGTCAAAAGATCTGAGGCTAGATTTTTCTGAGCCCAATATTTTGTAAGCCCTAAGGGGTCGACACAGTTTGTATATAAGGCATTTTTTGCCTCTTTGTAAGGAGTTGGGATGTATGCTCTTCTGAAGTCTGTGACCCTTTTGCAATCCTCTCTCAAACTAGCAGGCTTCTGTAATTCAACTTGGAACATAATATACAAAATCTGCCTTGGTTACCATTGATGGCCAACCTTTTTGCCTTCTGATTCTTGTGAAGTATTGTGCATTCTTTTTTGATTCATTGAGCTACTTAGTGAAATTTTCTCTTTCCTTATAGCTTTTGTTTCATGTCATGCCTTTCTTTGCAGAAGTAGTATCACGTAGGTTACGAACCGTGTTTACTTAATCTTGCACATGAGCTTCTAGTTTGTGAAAATCTACCTTTCCTTCTTGGAGGCATGTGCATGTCAAACCTGTTTGAATGTGTGATCTACAGGATCTTGTTGTGTAGTCCCATGGTTGTCACCAGTATTCAAGTGTAGCTCGAGTATCTCAACGTTCCTGTCATTTCGGTGCATCACCTTAGAGTTTAATTTTCATTTTTATGCATTATCTCTCTCCCTTTTCCTTCAAAAAAAAATTAGTAGTTTTAAGTGATACACAAAGGAAGTCGGCCTTCTCTGGAGGTTCATTTCAACTATAGGTGACCCACAGCCTTGAAATGATCCCATGTTGCCCTAGAAAGCTTAGTTTTGTAAACTTTGCATAGGGTGCATTTCTAGGTGACAACAGTTTCTGGCACGCCCGGTGGGACGGTGAACTGCTTCTCAGTTCAAGTTTATGCATGTTATTGTTGCTGTTTGGTGTGTGTAGTAGTAGTTTCAGCCTTTTGGAGGCACTTTCTTTACATACCTGGCGACTCCGAGCTCAAGTTTTCTAGTTCTGCAGGCACAAGTCTTGGTATGTCTCAAAAGAATCTATTATTTCTAAGTTTCCAGCTCTTTCAATAAAAATATGTCCAATATTCACAAAAGTGCTTGCTATTACCCTCCCTATCATGAGTATGTTGCTCCTACACATCCATATCAGAGTGTATTGGACTTGCTCCAACAAATTGACCATACATTGTGGGATCTCATTCAAGGTCTTCACAATATGAAGATTAACGATATTAGTAAGGTGCTTGCATGTCTATCTAAGATGTTGGTTGATATTAAGATGCAGCAGGGTACCATTATGCAACAGTAAGAAATGGCTGAGCAAGTCTACTTTCATGATCAAGAAAGAATGGCAAAAAGAGTCCAGTTCGAGGAAGGCCTTGAGCAGGAAATAGCTGCTAAGGAAGAACAAATGAAGCTACTCTCTGCTAAGGTGTAGAATACTCAAGCTTACTCTGATTATCAGCACCAAATAATGGATGGGTTGTAAAGGAAGCAATTTGAAGAGAACCTTGCCCAACAACTAGCTGTAAAAGAGGCATAAATGAGGTTAAAATTTTCTGGACAGGAGGTTCCCAAGTACAAGATTGCCAGCTTTAGGCAAAGTCAACCTCTTGACTCCCCTAGTAAGTCTTCTCAACTTGAGATTCCAAGCTTTAAGGGATTCAATTCGATGGAAGAGAATGTAGTACCGGAACAAAATCAGTCCATCATCCCTCAAGAGCAGCCCATAAATCTAGATGACTTACTCCTCAAGGAGAGAATTAGCAAAGTAAATCTAATGCATTTAGCTATGGCATGTTACCGACTACAGCAAGAAAAGCTCAAGCAGGAGGAGAGGCAGGAGCTAGGACAATGATAGTTGAAGATCTAAACTTGCAGGCAAAGGATACCCAAGCTTCATGGGAAGAGGAGCCACATAAAGAAGAGCAATTGACTTCTTTACTTGATCAACTACCTGGTTATATTGAGCAAGTGGAAGAGAGCATGCAGGCTCCTGTTTTACCAGTTGATTTGGAACACCCAAAGAATATTGCTGACTTGTTCAATGAGCTTCCTCAATTTGTCGATGAAGATC
This sequence comes from Sequoia sempervirens, assembly GCA_007258455.2. Lineage (NCBI taxonomy): Eukaryota > Viridiplantae > Streptophyta > Pinopsida > Cupressales > Cupressaceae > Sequoia > Sequoia sempervirens. The sequence goes on from VDFB02342479.1 coordinate 341,008, forward strand.
AAGATCTCACATGCATGATAGCATCTATGCCTGGTATGGAGCAATTAAGTGATAATATTCATCTAGATTTAATGCAAAATTATAAATTAGATGATATCATAGAGGCTTTTTGCTCCAACATAGATGATGAGCTAGTACCATATGAAAGGGAAGCATGTGATCAACCCATTCAAGTCGATGAGACTATTGAAGAGGTTGTTGAAGATAATGCCTTGCAACCTGTGAACTTATTAGATGAGCTCCCCCACTTTGTTGAGGAGGAGGTGTATTCTACCATGAACAAAGAACATAGGGAGCCACAGTTTGAAGATTTGTTTTCAGTTATCCAACAGGGATATCAGCTTCTTAGTCAAGAAGATCCAACCATCAAAAATGTTAATGGTTTCTTTTCAGAGACTGTTATTTATGATGCAAAGGAGCAAGACTCCTTTTTTATTGTAAAGCTGAAAGAAAGAACAATTGATTGAGAAGACCAAAATGTAGCAACCAATGAACAACCTGCATGTTAACACCAATCAACATCTTTCCGAAGAAAGGATGAGGTCTTTAAAGATCAGCAAGAGGCCAACAAGGAAGGTTCAAACTTTTCCCTTATTAGAGGCTGTCCAATTAGATACTTACCCTGGAGGGAGTCCAATGAGGCACCCATATATGAAAGTACTTTAAAAGAAGATATCCAACGTGCACTGATAGCCAAACAAGATTATGTTCAGCTCACTTGTCCTCCTTTGGGTGACAATGCGTATGGTCTATCTAGTGAAGTAAGCGAATTCATTCACCTCTTTCAAGGAACAATGCATCATCTTGTTGAACTTTTTTAGTATACCATCCCTATTCAACTGCCATTAAGCTTGAGATCCATGGCATATTGAGTAGAAAGGGCAGTTATTTTACTCAACCTGTCAATGGGTTTGTCTGACCAATTTATTCTTGGTTAGTATAGGATAGGTTTAGTTGCTTTTTCTTTCCCTAAGTGTTGTTTCAACACATGTAAATGGTTTATTTCAACTTTTCTTGTTTTCAATAAGTTTCCCAGTGCTCTAGTAAGTCTCAAGATGAGTTACAGCCATGTATAGGGCTACTCTTGATCTTATCTGAGTTGTCCCAATGACTCCATGCCCAATGGATAGGCCTATGCTACTGGTCTTCATGTTTAGCAGGCAAACATCCAGCAAAGGTCGCCAGAAATGTTACCTAATTTTTTCACCCATAGGCTCAATCAGGAAAGACATCTATTTTGTAGATGTTCATAAGGGCCAGATGGATGTTTCCATTGAGGGTTACTTCATGCATCTGATGACATTTCACAGGGATTTTAGTCGGAGGCTTGCTTTGTTGAAAGCATGCCTCAATATTCTACCCTCGGCCTCCATTAGAGCCAGGTCGGCGTGACATCTTCATTGTCTGGCCGACTGGCTACTTGATACTGTTTGATTTGAACAGGTTGTTGTGACCCAGTTTCTATCCTATCGAATGGAGCTGCAGAGCCTATTGCTATAACATTGAGGCCTCGACATGACCTCCTATCGCATGGATTTCTCTGGCTGATAGGCCATTCAATCGTGAACTCGGGGAGACTCATGGCAACCAAGGGCTTTGGGGTAACTTTCGGCGCTCGGTAAAGGGTCCCAGCAAATGACCGGTGTCTCACCGACAAGAAAGAGAGCTTGCCGTATAACAAGTCTTTCAACATAACAAACAACATTCAGAGAGACATCCCAGTGATAAGAGAATGTCCCCCCGACTTAAAGATCCTTCGGCGTAACAATGTGTTCGCTGAAATGTCCCAGCGATAAGGTGGGGTCTCGCTGACAGCACTTTATCAAGAAGTCTTGGCGACCCAAGAAGTCTCAGCAACATAAAAAGAGTCTTAGCAATATAGAAGGGCTTGATGTAGAGTCTTGGCGAACAAAGATGGTCTTTCCAATCAAAAGGAGGCCTCACCGAACGAAAGGGTCTCAGCCAAGGAAAACAACTTTGCCATGATGTCTTGGCGAAGGCCAGATGTCTCCCTAACAGATAGAAGCTACAGTGACATACTTGGGACAGGTAGACTCATTGGTGGGAGATGCATTATGTCTCAGTGACCCGAGAGTGGTTGAGGTCTTTCGGGATAACTGGAGGCACTCGGTATGATGTCTTACCAACAAGCGCTTGTCTTGGCAACCAGAGGCAACATCGGTATGAGATCTGAAGCTCGATAAAGGCTCTCAGTGATAGTGTTGTGTTATGCCGACAAGTTGCAAGGAATAGAATTGCATCGGTGAGACACTTTCAGTGTCTTACCAAGATGCAATTCTTTTCGAAGAAAGCTTTGACTGCCTGTCGAGCCTGCATGGGAAATGCTCGACCAACCATGAGGAGTTGAGATGAACCGTGGCAGCCTAGTCAGAGTGTAGAATGCCAACACAGGATGAATGCAACATGAATCGATGGTGAACTCAGTAGCATTCAAGGCATTCGACCGAGGAGTTTCACGAAGACACGAGGATAGAGGAATGAATGCGGTGGTTGCAGAAAGATCAGAAGGCTTCTTGGGGATGACTCTTCACAACCAGGACACGCAGGGGTTCTGCATTTAATTCATCAAAAGATCTGAGGCTAGATTTTTCTGAGCTCGATATTTTGTAAGCCCTAAGGGGCCGACACAGTTTGTATATAAGGCATTTTTTTCCTCTTTGTAAGGAGTTGGGATGTATGCTCTTCTAAAGTCTGTGACCCTTTTGTAGTCCTCTCTCAGACTAGCAGGCTTCTGTAATTCAACTTGGAACATAATATACAAAATCTGCCTTGGTTACCATTGATGGTCCACCTTTTTGCCTTCTGATTCTTGTGAAGTATTGTGCATTCTTTTTTGATTCATTGAGCTACTTAGTGAAATTTTCTCTTTCCTTATAGCTTTTGTTTCATGTCATGCCTTTCTTTGCAGAAGTAGTATCATGTAGCTTACGAATTGTGTTTACTTAATCTTGCACATGAGCTTCTAGTTTGTGAAAATCTACCTTTCCTTCTTGGAGGCATGTGCATGTCAAACCTGTTTGAATGTGTGATCTACAAGATCTTGTTGTGTAGTCCCATGGCTGTCACCAATATTCAAGTGTAGCTTGAGTATCTCATTGTTCCTGTCATTTCGGTGCATCACCTTAGAGTTTAATTTTCATTTTTATGCATTATCTCTCTCCCTTTTCCTTAAAAAAAAAAATCAGTAGTTTTAAGTGATACACAAAGGAATTCGGCCTTCTCCGGAGGTTCATTTCAACTATAGGTGACCCACAACCTTGAAATGATCCCATGTTGGTCTAGAAAGCTCAGTTTTGTAAACTTTGCATAGGGTGCATTTCTAGGTGACAACAGGTAGAAGGATTGATATCCATAGGGAACGAAGTACTAAGTTCATTAATCACTCCTACCATTATTCTTTTTTCACATGGATTGTGGGCACTATTTGCATAGCCTTCTTGAGGTTTCCATTTATTGCGTTCAAAGTTCTCAAAATTCTAGACTCTGCATTTCCAGAAGCCATGGGAGGAGACGGGAACTGCGCTGAACCATTATCATGTGATGCTGTCAAGAAGAAGCCGAAGGTTTGGAGAATTTTAGAAAAGGGTGGGTTGACTCCATAATTGGAGAGATTACATGGCAAAAATATGTAGGCTACTGCATTGTTTGCAAAAGCCTGAAACAATAGGATTCTCAAGTTTGGTGGAACAAATTTTGATGTGAATGAAGACTTCATAGCCAACGTTATGGGGCTCTCGACAGAGGGAAAGAAAGTCTTTACAGATAAAAAGGGGTCGCAGGCTGCCATGCAAATCTTCTTCAAAGGCGATGAAGCTCAAGACTTGAATATGGTGAGAAGTGGTGGTTACTAGAGGAGCTCTCTTAAGGCATTGTGGGGGGATGTGGCCAAGGAGCTCATGCGTTACATTACCCTTGAAGGAAGATTCTTTACGGTAAATACCTATCATTTCATTATGCTCAATCACTTTCGCCATAAGAAATGGATTTCTTTTCCCTATTATCTTTTGGCTTCCCTGGATTCTAGCCTTAAGGACCATAAGAAGAACCCAAAGAACCCTATTTTGCATGTGGGGCTTATCCTTTTAATCTCTAATTACACTAAATCCTTTTAAGTGGTCAAGCCAATTGCTACCCCTAAGGGTAAGCAGAAGAAGCCGGAGGAAGAATATGGTATGGTCTTTGAGGAGGAGTGGGCTAGAAAGAAGGGAAAGAAGAGGAAGCTCATCCTGGAGAAGGATTCAGAATCTAAGGAGGATGTTGACTATGTGCCTAACTCTCTTGCTACCATGGAAGAGGAAACCCCTACTTCTGGGAAGTCTAAAAAAGGGGAGTTGAGCCCTAACAAGGGTTATGAAACTTGTAGTGAGGATCCAAGTGCTGAAATGTCGATGAGTTGCATGAAGGAGTGAAATGAAGTGGTTGGTGAGTTTTCTTCACCTCCCCCTATTCTCGGGTTGAAGAAGAAAAAGGAGTCAGAGATGGGAAGCAATAGGAAGCTGGTTGTTAAGTTTGTGAGCCAACTATTGGAGATGAAGTCTCCTCTTAAGATTATGAGCAGACTTGGTGTTGTGGATTCTCCGATTGATGTTTTGAGCTTGCTGATGGAAAGGAAGGCTATGGCTAAGGTGGGGCAGGGTGTTGAGGATTCTCCTAGTGTGTACCCGGATAGGTAGAAGAAAAGAAAGGCGGTTGCTACGGGAATTGTGGAGTCTATTCAAAAAATCCAAACTTTGACTACTACTGGGAAGGGGAGGGAAGTCTCTGCCAGTTAGGATAAGGTTAGTTCCTCTCATGAAGAGGATGCTCTAGGTAAGGGATTCTTCATCATTGATAAGAAAAATATTTCTGATGTTTTGGGAACAGCTAGAGAGGGTTCCATTGTTTTTATAAGTTATCTAAATGGTTGTTCTGCGAACTGAATATGACCAATGTGAAAGTTTGTGGTATGTTGAGTAAAGTTGATGAGTCTCTTGGCCAAAATCAGATTGATAATCTGATGAATTCTTTGAAAATTGTGGCAGATGAAATGTTTATAATGAAGCAAAATCTTGAAGGTAGGGTTCTCTCCCTTGAAACTTATTTGGAGAAGCTTTATGCTAACATGGAAAGGGTGGGGAGCTGGCAAAAATTGGGGGTATTTTTGATTCTATTGGTATTACCTCCCATTTTGAAACTGCCAAAAAATGAAAGGAGACTGTTCAGCCTGGTGAGATTGGTACTACTGGCCCTCTGCTAGAGGGAGAGGTGTCTGGTGACAAGGGTGATGAAGTGAATAATTTTTTGATAACCGAGGTAAATGTGGGTGGGCCTGGAGACCTGTAACAAGACCAAAGCTCTGGCTGGTGTGCCTGTGAAAGAAATTTTTGATGCCTTTGATGATGGTCAGAAGGGTGTAGCGTGCGATGTGGAGGCTGCAGATATACTGAAGAATATGTAATGCTGATGGTTGTGTTCCTCCTTTTTGGCTGACTTTTTGCTGTGGGTACGATGCGCTTGGGCTGATTTATACTTATTGTAGTTCTCTTTTGTTTCAACTGCCTTTTTTGTAAAGGGTTTTGGGCCCCTTCAAAACCTGTTATTTACCTCTAATAAAAAACTTACCATAACATTTATTTTATTAAAAAAACTAACTCAAAAATTTACCACAGTATTCAATTAATGATTAGATTAGATTCTCCTAGATTTTTATAATTCATAGTAGAAATATAAATTAATTCATTAATAATATATCATAATTATTAGTTAATTTAGGGTCATGTCACCAACCTTTAGTTTCCACAATTGATTTAAAATATAATCTAACAACACTTATTGTATTTCATGGGGTAAAATGTACTCTTGATTTTTAATACTTATGGGGCCCAAAATTGCTTCTAGATTGTTGATCTCAATAATGGTGGCAACTAAATATTATAGAGTCTACCCCTTAAACCCATCGATCATTTCCACCTTCAGGCCCCTACTTTTCCATAAGAATTTAAATTTTTAAAGTGTAAGGATTTGTCATGGTAATTAATGCATTTTCCTATCTTTTCTTTTGTTCCATAATAAAGAGGTTATATTATTGTATGCCAAAGAATTACAATTGTTTGCATATGCAGGATCCATCCAAATTTTGCAATACCAGAGCACTATTAAAACAAGCCCCCTACAACCTATCGACCACCAAAAAACCTCAATATGCATGAAAGGAGAGGCTGAAACTTTACATATATTAAACAAAACTACCCTTAACAAGGCATAAATGACCATACGTAGACCCAGAGCTGATTTACCCAAGAACCCACAAAACCAGACACCCAATCCCCATCACATGAAGCCATTAGCCTTCACAAAGGCATCAAATTCAACTACCCATTCATAGCCCTCTGCTTCCACCATCTGCAACATCTTTTTCAGGTAGTTTACTCCAATCACAACAATCATCCTATGGTGGATCAGTGTCATTCCTTCCGAGTCCAAAAGGAATGGATATGTTTTTATGACCTCACCTTGCTTCTTTACCAGCTCCAAGTCCTTAGGTCTCAGCACCTCGACCCTTGGAATTGCCACCTTTAGAATTTCTTCCAGCCCCTCCATCAACACCTTTTTAAAAAGTTTACAAACCAAAGCCTTAGCTTTGTCTTTGGTCATGTGGATATCAAGCAAAGAAGCGAGGAATCTTGATACCACTTGAGAATTTACTTGGGGAGTCTCGTGCTGCACCAGATACTCCTTCCCTAGTACCATTTTAATGACCACCATTGTATGTGGATCAATATTCAAAAGAATGCGCTTAAGGCATTGATCGGAGACACCATCGAAGGCAATTTGTCGCTCCTTGCTCCCTAGTTGAATTGGGGTATCAACCCCAAAGCTTACCAATGAACCAATTGACATATACACTATGAATTTTGATTTCTCTGCCATTGAAAGCTAACTCCAAAATTTCCCAGAGTTGAGAGAAAAGGAAAATGCAGAACCAAAATACCACCTTTGAGAGAGCTATCACCTTAAATGCGTGAAAGGTTATTATGTTGTACAAAATGATGTTTTCCAACCTGTGTGGCCCAAACCTCTATGACCTTCTACCATTTAGTGTCATGAGTACGATGATTCGTATGAAGGAAAAAAATGAATCCAATGAGTGTTATGCTCACATCCCATCCGGGTACAGTGAATCTACCGCATTATTACCTTTCACTTGCGGAGATATAGATGTAGAGTCATGTGAAGCCAACTGACGAGGCACCTTAATCGCCCATTCTCACCCCTTTTACCATACTTTCCACAATCCCATGTGGAAAGTTTCCCACCCTTCCTCCCACAAGTTTTCGTTCCTAGTGAGCAACCACATGTAGAATCCCTCTTCGCTCAATGCCATCCACTCCCAAGTTTGAAAGCTCATCTACATTAGTGTTTCCTTCCCTCAAGGTGTGATTGATTGTCACCAATTCAAAACCATCCATCAATTGCATAGCCAACTCTAAGCCCACACTCCATTTCCAATGAATCATCTGTTTGGTCCTTGAGGCATTGATAACCAAGGGGGAGTCTCCTTCGATCACCAGATTCCTTATTCTTAGCTCCCTGCAAAGTCTCAAACCCAAAATCAAGGCCTGCATCTCTGTTGCATTGTTCGTGCCTAATTGGAGGGATTTTTCCAACCTACCAATTGTTTTAGATTTCCAATCCTTCACAATGCAACCCACCCCAAAAATACTAGGATTGCCCCATGAGGCACCATCAAAGTTCAGTTTGTACCAACCAACTTATGGAGGTTGCCAGACCACCATGTTTCTCACCAATTGGGTTGGCAGGCCTCCTTCACCAACATGAGGGGGGCCCTTAAGGCTGTTCCAATTTTTCAACATTATGACATCCTAGGAGGTAAAGATCCCTTTTCCAACTCGATTCTGCACTAGTCTTGCATTAACAGTCTCAACTATGCACGCTTCAATTTTGTTTAGAAGAGATTATCATGGCATAGCTTGATCTTGGAAGATACGCCTATTCCTTTCTTTCCAAATTTCCCAGATTATAAGTGACGGGCTAGTGATCCATAATTTTTCAAAGATCACATTCTTGTATATTTTTGGCCAACTTGTTAGCAATCCCAATAACCTATTTGGTAGGGTTGTCTGCCAATTGAGTTTCACACACAACCAAGTCCAACAATGTTGCACAAATGGATAACAGACAAACAGGTGCTCACCAGACTCCTTTGCTTGTTTGCAAAGAACACACGTCAAAGGACCATCATAACCCAAGCGCGCAAACCTGTCAGCCGTGAGCACCCTCCCTTGCACCGCTACCCAGGTGAAAATGCCGACTTTAGGGAGACATGCGGGGTTCCAACATAAGTGGGTGGGCACCTATGTCTAATCTACCTCCATACCCACAATAACTTTGTAGCCATCTTTGGCATTGTAGGCCCCATTAGGGGAGGCATTCCAACACAACTCATCCCTATCCAATCTTGGGAAAAAGCATCGTTTGGCCAATTCTACTTCAAAATCTTCTATCGCTTGGGGATTCACACCTAACGTCTTAATGTTTTTCCAATGGTAATTGGGACAACCATCCTCCCAATAGAATTTCAAGTAGTCTGCCACTTTGCTTCCCCAAGCATGCTTTGTTGCCAATTTGATTTCTGTAAGATCCTCCCTTTCTTCCAATTTTGGATTAATGCATTTTCCTATTATTTTCCAAGATTCACCATAATTTTCTACAAAATTTTAGTGATGTAAAAAAAATTGCCAATAATTTTTTTTTTATATATATATATGTAAATATTTGCTAATAGAAATTAATTTTTTTCCAAAAAAATAAAATATCCACCAGGATTTTATATAGGTTCTTTTTCTTTTTTTGGTTGGGGGGGGGGCGTTCTTAAAGTTATCATTAATCTTCAAGTTAAATGGTTGAATGTTGATAAAGATTTTGTATTATGGTTTTTGTGAAGATCTTACTTGTCACAACTTGAAAACTTAGAGGTGTTGGTTGAAGTACACGCTACATGTTTTGATTTATTGATAGTCTTATGTTTCTTCATATATTAATGTTCACATTAAATTAGAGTTGAGGTTTATGTGGAACTATTTTGCTCACTACATTTGTAATTATTTATTGTTATTATAATTCATTTTTTACTTTTGGGTAATAGAATAGAGGCTCTTTAATATCTTTCTTCTATGGCATGGAGAGCTTGGGAGAACAATGTAGACTAGTGGTGGGAGAGTTATATTGTAGAGTTTTAGTTTATCTTTCTTTTTAGAGAAGCTTCAGTTGTGGAAGTTGGTAACTAGAAATTCATTTTGACTGTATATGCCAAGGCTTCAGGTCAGCATATCAACTACAAAAAGATCTAGATATACTTCTTCAATTCATAATAGATGATGAAATATAGAGTAGTTTGTATCCTATCAAGAAGCTATCCTCCCTACTTCTTACTTAGGTCTACCTCTTATCTCCAAAAGATCAAATGGTAATTATTGGAATTACATTATTGAAAGAATTTAAAAAAAGTTGGCTAGATGGAAGGGTAGACTCTTAAGTCAAGCGGGGAAGCTACAACTGCTAAAATCCTTGTTAAAAAAAATCTCAATTTACTACCTATCCTTGTTTAATATCCCTACCTATATTGTTGACAAGATAGAATAGATCCAAAAAAAATATTTGTGGTCAGGAACTGAGGAAAGAAATAGAATGGAACTGGTGGGATGGCAAAAAGTGTGTGTTCCAAAAAGCACGCGAGGCCTTGGCATAAGAAGACTCAAACTATTTAACAAAGCTCTTGTTTCTAAAATGGGGCGATGTTTGTTGGAAGGAGCTAAAGACTGGGTCATGATTCTTAAGGCTAAATATCTAAGAAACAAAGATCAAGGATGTCTCCTAAGTGCTTCTGACCTGCCTAATGGTTATAATTTTTGGAAAAATCTTCTAAAAATAAGAAGTGTGCTAAAATTGGGAGCAAAGAAAAGTATTGGTGAAACATATAAAAAGAGCATAGGTTCACCAAAAACATAAAAAATGGGGGTTTATTACCAATTTTCTATAAATAGAAGGGGGAAAATGGGGTGTGATGAACCTACCTTCTTCTACTTCATTTAGGAAATGAGATCCTCCAAGATAGAATTAAATTTCAACCCTTAAAGGTGAGTCAATTCTATGGAAGATCTAACAATTTCCTTTATGTGTGTGTGGACTGGGGGTAAAGTTCAAAAAACACTTTTGGGAGATGAAAATAGAATAGAAAATGACCTCAAATCTGTAACCTAACACTTGATTCATGCAAATGAAGTCTAGCTCTAACAAAAATAGTCAATTTTGTGCAAATTGGATGAGTGGAAGACACTTAAAACTTGCCTCAAAAACCAATTGCTAAGTGTCCAGAAATGGTGAATGGGTCCTGAGACAACTTTTTGAACTGAATTTTTGGGAGCCTATGAAGATAGATCTGAGATGCAATTTCCCATTGGTTTCACTTGAAAATGATGGAAAATAAATCTGAGATATGAGTTTCCATGATTTTGACAACTTTTCTTGCAACTTTGACAACTTTTGAAATTTTGCAATTTAGAGATCTCCAATCTTCAATTTTCCTTCAACCTAAAATCTGCAAAACACAAAAGAGGGATTTTTTTTTGTTTTTGGTGAATGGGGGTTTGCCTTGTTCAAACCCTATTTTGTTAATTAAACCTTGAATTGAAATAATGAAACATGAAAGGATTGATGAATGAACAATCGCTATGAACTGCAACTCACCAAAACCTTGAATAAACTTTTGGAAATATGAAATGTTGATGTTGATCATGCATGAAATAGCTTCAATGGATGTGGATCTTGATGCTTGAAATATGACTTGAATGCTTGCTTGGATCTTTAATACCTACATCACAATGTTAGCTCCAAAAACATGCATGATGCAAGAAGACTTTGAAATTTGATGCTTGAGATCTTTATTGCTGCAATAAATCACTAATAAATCTACTCTTGAATGCCCTTGATCACAAACTTTGCTCATATGAAAGTTCACCTCTTGCTAGATGTTTTGAATTGATAAAATAACCTTTCTTTTATAGATGATTTTCTAATTTCCTAAAAATTAAACATAACAAGCCAACATTTGAATATGAATTTGGGATCATTAAAATACCACCAAAAACATATTTAAAATTTTAATTTTCAACTTAAAGGGGACCCATTCACCCATGGGTGAATGGGTTCTGACCTAAGTTATCAGGATTTTTGAATTTTGGGGTGTTAATAATGATAAATGCATTAATTAAATCACACATCCCCCTTCGTAAATTGCAATTAATTAGGCTTGTTATGCAAAATTTAGGAAATTAGAGGCTTAATTAATTCCATTTAAATTGAGGGGACCTAAACAAAGTGTGAAAATGTAAAGGAGTACATTTTCTACACTACATTTAGCCCTCGCTTTAGTGAGAGGATGAGCACAACCACAAACTCACACTAAAGTAGACAAATATGTGTCAAGAGGGGTCCAAGTGTACAAATATCGATGGGATAGGATGAAAAAGATCAAGGAGGTTGTGCAAGCCCCCAATATCTAAGATCCCATGGAAAACCAACATAAGCACAAAGGGACACACACAAGATGTATGATATGAAGTAGCAAGACAAGATACAAACATACAATGTCAAAGACTTAAAAGGAAGAAAAAGAAAAAGAAAAAAGGGGTGGATCGAGCCTTGACTATTTGTCCAACTCGATGTGGATCAAGCATTAGTTGTTTGTCCAAAAAGCATTTACAATTGGAAGCCTACTTTCCACTATGCAAACAAATGCGCTCACATGGGCTAGTGAAAATCCACTATCCACTAGGTGAGCCCCAAAAAGGTGGTTGATGGGAAATTCATGCTAGGTCTACAGGATCCCATGTACTAACCATACCTAAAGTTATACCTCCTGATAACTTTGATAAGGTGTCACACAACATGATCAATATGCTTTGCTAATGCTACACTAAATTCAACAAGAAATGTCAAAATGTTAATGCAAAAATGAAATAATACCAATGTCAATAAAATAATGCTAATGTAATGGTCACACTCCCTAGGAGATGTATGCTATCATCACTAAGAAGGGAACATGTGAAAAATGAATGGGGGACCATATTTCCCCCACTTAAAATTTCAACATACTTGCTATTTGGTATTTTAAGTAGAAAGAGAGGGAAGAGGTGATCCTTGAAAATAATGCACACCTCGAAGAATTAGTTATCCTTGCCCCCCATTTATAGAGACAAAGAAAACCACCAATAACTATCATGTTGCTACCAAGAGAGATATGGTTGCACCTAATATTGTACCACCATGAATGGCAATGAGAAAGACACATAAAGCTACCAATGCCACATAGTGATGAGCAACATGATAGAATGAAAATCAGTATTAAATAGAGGAAATAGGTGCCTCAACACAAGGAGGAGCACCAAAATCCTTAAGATGTTTAATTTTATCACTCAAAGCCTAACATTCATTAGTAGAATGATTGTGAACTCTATGATATGCACATAATGAAATTTTGTTGTAAAATTTCTTTCGTGTTCTTAGAGGAAGAGTAATCAAGCGAGCTTTGAGAAGCCTCGACAAGATAGTCTCTTGATCAATAGGGAACATTTATTTCTTAGCACAAGATGCCATACACACAGTAGATGCTAAGGCACTAGATGCAGATGAAGATAAGGTTGGAAACCTAGACCTTTCAAGTATGGTATAGACTTCTCTAGATTTATGTCATTCTGCTCCATGTTTTCATTGTATCCATGTTTAGAAAGGAGTTTTTATTTAAGACCATATCATGCTTTCAACTCAGTTGAAGGGATTTTGTGCTTCTGAGAAGGATTGGCTTCTTCATGAGAACATAAATCCTTACCAAGTTTTGTAAATTTATGTATCTTCCTTGCATGAGGGATGGGAGTTGAAGAGCCCCCATCACCACCATGGGCTAATGTTGTTGATGTAGAACCAAGTTGAGCAAGTGAAACACTTGGTTGTTTTGGTTTAAATTATGATATTTTGTACTCTCCCATAAAGGAGGGTGTAAAATATAATGAACCCTAATCATCTCTAAAACGTGTGTTTGAGGATGAATCATTTGTATATGAATCTTTGGACTTTGAGGGTGAGATTTTGGACTCTTTGTTGAAATAAGGTGAAAAATCTAACAACCCCCAATCATCATCTAAGATTTTTGTTGTAGGTGAAAGATAATTAGGATTACCATAAACTTTTATAGTTTCTACTTTGGAAGTTGGAATCAAAGTATTAAGAGAGTTGTAAGTGTCATGATCATGTTGAACTTGTGAATTATAAATTTTTTCATCTACTTCAACTGTGTATATCTTGTTGTTATATTCAAACTTCATCTCATGGTGAAGAGTAGATAGGAATCCTTTCATGGCATGAATCCATGGTCTCCCTAGGAGAATGTTGTATGAAAGAGGTCCTAACATGATATGGACAAGGGTGGGCAAAACTATGGGTCCAACCTCAATGAGTAATGTGATCATTCCTAATGGTTGTCTATTAACATTTTAAAAGCCACAAATATTAACATCATTGAGTTTAATAAGCTTCTCATCCTCACCAATTTTATCTAGGAGATCAATGCTACAAACGTTAAGACTCGCTCCATTGTATCTGAGAGTACGCCTAACTGCAATTTCATGAATGGCTACCTTTATCATCAATGCTTCATGTTTGTTTTGGATCTCAAGTAAGGTAATTCATGTTGAGGTAATGTGATATCTAACTTTGTCACTTGCATACAATAAAAGGAGGTTGCTACATCATTATATTTCACAAAAAATTGGATATCATTCTTATGCAAAATTTATTGGAGCATCCTATTGTATGTAGGCGATGTTTGAATAAGATCCCATAAGGATATCTTAGCGAGAATAGTTTTAAGTTGTTCAACAAGATCATACTCCTTTCCACCATGTAAAGGAAAATGAGGAGCACTAGGAAAAATAGGTTGAGGAAATGGTAATGAAGCAAGAGTGGTTTGTGGTTGCCTATTGTTTCTTGTATTATATGTGTGAGCAATGGTATTATAACTTGATTGCTGGGAAACATTGGTACTATCAAGTTGCCTTGTAAAATTCAAGATATCTCTTGGGGATAATGGTTTATTTTTAGGTGGTTCTATGATGGGAGGTGACTTAGGAGGTTCACTAATTAAAGGAGATATAATTTTTGTGTTCATAACCTCAACCGAGTTACCTAGATGACCTTCTAGTGAGGGTGGATCTAATGTGAACTTAAAATCTTCATTTATGCCATCCATCTTATTGTTTTTTGAGAGAAAAGTAGCATTGGAAGAGGGAAAAACAAGATTCTCATGACGATCAATAATTGGGTCTTCTAACACCAAGATACCTTCGTCACAAGTAGGAGAGGTATTAGGAGAACAACTAGGATTGTCATGATTGTCTATAATTTCATCCTCGTGCTCCAAAGCTTTAATGGATGATCTAGGTGAGATGAAGCCCTCAAGGGATTCATCTAACATGTCAAAGTCATCAAATCTAAAGGGTTTGAAGGATATGCTTTCTCCAAGGTTAACCATTTAATATGTTGTTTCTTATTTAGTGTTTTGAGATCATTTATGGTTTATAATGTTTTCAATTTGAAAACTAACTTATCTAATGCAACACAATGATGAAATAAACAACTATAGATCTGCAATAAATCTAATACTAAAATAGAAAATAACTTTTTCAATTTTCCTCAATATTGCACCAAAAGAACAACTTTCTTTAACATTCAAATTAGACAGTTTTAGAATTTCAAAATGCAATTGTAACAACAGAAACAAGAAGTAAAAATAGAGACAATAATGTATGAGGTGAGCCAATCCAACCTTAGATCTCACCAAAATGAAATATAGAAAAAGGTAAGTGGGTGATCCAAAATGGAATGATTAAATGGATGTATGATGCACCTACACTTTCTCTATTTTTTATTCAAGAAATGAGATCCTCTAAGATAAAATTAACTTTCAACCCTTAGGTGAGTCAATTCTATGAAAGATTTAGCAATTTCCTTTATATGTGTGTGGACAGGGGGTAAAGTTCAAACAACACTTTTTGAAGATGAAAATAAAATAGCAAATGACCTCAAATCTGTAACTTAAGACTTGATTCATGTAGACAAAGCCTAGCTCTAACAAAAATAGTCAATTTTGTGCAAATTGGATGAGTGGAATACACTTGAAGCTTCCCTCAAAAACCAGTTGCTAAGTGTCTAAAAATGGTGAATGGGTCCTGAGATAAATTTTTGAATAGAATTTTCAGGAGCCTCTAAAGACAGATGTGAGATGTAATTTCCCACTGGTTTCACTAAAAAATGACGAAAAATAAATTTGAGATCTAAGTTTCCATGATCTCCTTTACTCGTAGTTGGAATGATTAAATGGATGTATGATGCACCTACACTTTCTCTATTTTTATTCAAGAAATGAGATCCTCCAAGATAGAATTAACTTTCAACCATTAGGTGAGTCAATTCTATGGAAGATATAGCAATTTCCTTTATGTGTGTGTGGACGGGGGGTAAAGTTCAAACAACCCCTTTTGGGAGATGAAAATAAAATAACAAATGACCTCAAATCTGTAGCCTAAGACTTGATTCATGTAGATGAAGCCTAGCTCTAATAGAAACAGTCAATTTTGTGCAAATTGGATGAGTGGAAGACACTTAAAACTTGCCTCAAAAATTAGTTGCTAAGTGTTCAGAAATGGTGAATGGGTCCTGAGACAAAATTTTGAACTGAATTTTTAGAAGCCTTTAAAGACACATCTAAGATGCAATTTCCCACTAGTTTCACTCAAAAATGATGAAAAATAAATATGAGATTTGAGTTTTTGTGATCTCCTTTACTCACAATTGATATCCTAAAAGGTGATAGTGTTATTCTTTGGGAAATAAGGGACATTATTGATAATTGCAAACAACTCATGAAAGCCTTCATGAATTGTAAGGTTCTACATGTTTATAGAGAAGGAAATTGTATTACGGATGTGGCTACAAATGAAGCCCTTAGGTGTCAAAAATGGACACACTAGGAGTTTGGGATGCTTCTAGGGTGGACAAAAGATATTTTAGTAAAAGAAAAATATGAAATTGCATATAATATATAACCGTTTGATAAGGAGACTTGTTAGTAAGAAAGACCACATTAGAATGAAAGGTGTTAGGAAAGACTCTAATGTTAATTATTGCCAGGGTTGCATAATTTAAATGATGGAAAGTTATGAGGATGGTATAAATGAGGAAGCTATTAATGATAACATAATTTTTCAATACCTCTAGTATCAAAATATTACTTGTAAAGATGATGCTTTGATCTTTTCAAATTTTATCTGCATGGAAAATATCTTCTCAAACTTCATTTTTGAGGAAGGGCTTGCTATCTCCCTTCTATAAAAATCTCATAAGGTGATGGATAATCATTTTTTGATTGTCCTTGTGTTCGCGAGTATTTTTAATATCATTTAGCAAATTAATCATTGTTACATTAGATGCTTTTTATCTCCTGTGAGCAATAGAAACTCTATCTGCAAGTTATGGGGTAACATTGCTTTCTACATGAGCATTGAAGACCTAGGCGTAGTATGAAAAAGAGTGTTAAAAAGAGGGAGGGAGAGAGGAATTTGAATTCTACTAAAATGGGAGGTCCAAGGAAGTGCACAAAACCACCCAACTATAATGACCTCAAGAAGAATGTTGATTTCTGGAGGATTTTTATAAATGCTAGTATGGTTCCCTTCTTTGAAACCATGCATGGCTACAATGAGAAGATGACTTCCAACTTTGTCAATTCTTGGAAGGGCAGTCATATGTCTATTGGATCTGTTAAGTTTGAAGTGACGACCCAACTGATAGCTAAGGAAACTGGTCTGGTGGATGAAGGTATGAAGGTTGTGAAGAAAAGTGGCGAGAAGTATCAAAGATTTATCGATAAATTATTTCATAAAGATGAGGATCTGACAAGGTTCTAGAATGACTATGCACACCTAGATCTCCCTCCACCTTTTCCATGGTTAGTATGTTTGTCATTCACTATTTCAATTTAGAGGGTAGGTATATGGTTGTACACACCTATCACTTTCCTATCTTGAATCACATTAGGAACAATGAAAAAATAATTTTGTTTTATTTTCTTTCCTCTATGCAAAAAAATATTGAGAAAGGTTCCTCACCTCCCCTACACCAAGGGCTTATTATGGCCCTTTACAAATATGTTTTGGCTAATAACCTACACGACAACCCTTTAATCATGAGAAATGAAAACCCTCCCAAGATTGTTGAAATGAATAATATTATGCTATGGAGAACAAAAACCCTACCCCTGGAAATAACCCTAAGATCCCCTCTCCTAGGATTGTACCTGTGGAAGGTAGGCCCCCAGTTGTTGCAAAAATACCAACTCCTTGTCACAAAAAACTTACCTCTAAGCCAAGGCCTATGCTAGATAAGAACTATTTCGAGTTGGAGTTGCTAAAAACAACATAAAAAAAGAGAAAACACTCTACTCTCTTATTGGAATCTTCAAAAGAAAAATATTTGAACAAGAATCTGAAGCAAGGGAATATTATAATCATCTTTGAGGATTCTGAAGGATTTCATAAGGAGGAGAGTGAAGAGGGGCTAGGTGACCCTTTAAGAGGTGGCATAAGATTGACAAGATTGGCAAAGGTGACTTCCACACAAAAAAGGAAGAAGTTAAAGGAAAATATATAGTTGTGGAGGAAGAGGAGTCATTAACAATTGAGGAATTTGAACCTAAGATGGAAGAGGACAACGAGGGTATGGAGAGTGATGACTTTGAAAATGAGGGGAAGTAAGATGATTTGGAGGAAGAGGAGGATAACAAGGCAAAGGAGGATATGGGTGGAGAGGATGCTAATGGGAACATCGGGATGGACAATTGGGAGGAAAAAGATAAGGTCCTTGTTGAAACTTCTACTGAAGATACTAACATTGATGTCTTGAAAAGAAAAATCACTTTTTTGTAGGTGTAGGTGGAGGACATGGAGAAGGCCATTATCACACTAATGAAGGTCATAGATGGGCTTATGTGAAGAGTGGTGGTTTGTTCGATTTTTGGACATACCAAAATTTGGAAACAACTTAAGAAGATTGGAAAGTAGGAGGAAATGAAGTACTTGTCTAAGTAAGGTGTTCCAGATTGGAGAGATTACATCTCCAAAATTGGATAATTGGGAGCTAATTGCTAGTGTTAAATAATGGTTCCTTGCTTTATGGTTTTTGGTTTTCAATTTTTGGTTACTGGATTCTATGGTCTTTTATCTATTATTAAACTCTAGACTTTCATGTTGCATAGGCAACTACCATTGCACCAAAATATTGACCTATTAATGCCCGATACAACTGTCAGATTTATACAAGATCCAAGATCCATAGGAGGTGATTAAGCCATGTCACCAACCCAAGGACCATGTTTCCCTGCTTTATGGTTTTTGGTTTTCAATTTTTGGTTACTGGATTCTATGGTCTTTATCTGTTATTAAACTTTGGACTTTCATGTTGCATCAAAAATTACCGTTGCACCAAAAGATTGACCTATTAATGCTCGATACAACTGTCAGATTTATACAAGATCCAAGATCCATAGGAGGTGATTAAGCCATGCCACCAACCCAAGGACCATGTTTCACAACACAAAGGAGAACAAGGGAGAAACTCTTGCAACAATCCCCCTCCCCAACACAAGTGAGGGGTTCAAACTTGTGACCTCGAATCTCATACCAATTGATGCACAAGATGCTATCATTGCACCAAAAGATCGACCTGTTAAGGCCCGATACAACCATTAGATTTATACAAGATCCAAGACCCATGGGAGGTGGTTAAGCCATGTCACGATCCCAAGCGCCACATTGCACAACATAATGAGACCAAGGGCGAAACTCTTGCAACATTTCAATGATGCTCTTTTTGGACTGTTTTGTATATTTTTTTATCATATTATGGATGATTATGTGGCCTGTGAGCCTATGGTTTACTTTTATTCTGGCTTAAGCGCCCTTAGATGGGATAGTTTTAATTTAGTTTCTAATGCTTCTAGTTATATTATTGATGGTTATGTGGCCTTTGAGCTTATGAAAAGCTCTAATTCTAGCCTGTGTGCCCTCATGTGGGATACCTAATAGTTACTTTTTTGGGTTTTTTGTTTCTATTGGTTTGGTTGGTGTTGTTTCCTAGCCTGTTCCTTTGATACTATTTCAAAACCTTTTTTTTACTAATGGGATCAAGGCCCTTTCCTTGCTATTATAATAAAAAATAATATGCTACAAGTGATTTGACATATTAGTTTGCTAAGTGTCAAAAAATAAGCATTTATTTATTTGTTTGTTTAACTTCCCACAAACTTATTGACACTTGTCTCTATTTCAAAGACTTTATGTACAAATTTGGCTATGTTAGAACTTCAGCTTGGAATAGAACTTATGTGATTGATGTGTGAGCATCCAACAATGTATATGTAAGTATATTTAAATTTATAAATTCACCAACTTAATCATTATCGTTTAGCATTTGATAGTTTTCCCACCCACATTATTTAAAAAAAAAACTCACCAACACATTTGCCAAATAATTAATTTTATAGTTTTGAATATTTATATAGTTCCCCACTAAACTTATTTTATTTGTTTGAATACTAGTTTAATTCACCAATGAAATTATTTTATTTGTTTGCATACAAGTTCAATCACCAACAATTTTTGTTTGAATACAACTATAATTTTCCAACGATATTATATTATTTGTTTGACTACAACTATAATTTTCTAATATTTTCTATAAATTTCTAGTGATTTAAAAATATTCACCAACAATTTAAAAAAAAAAAATCGCTAATAGAATTAATATTTTTTCGAGGGAAGCTTGTTAAGAGAATCTCTAAAAGGGATATTAATAATATGAAGGGTGTAAATAAAGGGAGTGATATTTTGATCATGATTGCACCATGATTAGGCTCTATGGATTCATGGAGGAAATATTTAATTTTCTAAAATATGTGATTAGCATGGTCTTCACCCTTGAATATTTGAGACAACTAGATTTAATGGATGCAAACTATGGTCATGATAAGAGCATGTGAATACTTCATATAGTACCATATTCTTATCATAACATAATTCTCATGAAGAGAAATATTAAATATTTCTTAGGTTTGAGGGTACTTGATCTATAGTTGGGACTCTTGCTAGATAAATGGGTGTATGGACCAAAAAACATATTCATTTATTTCATGGGAAGTATTTACAACACTTACTAAAAAATTAGTATTCGTTATCATAGGCTAACAATATAGGCAAGAAGGAAATTTAGAAATTAGGAATGTAATATATACTAATCCAAGTGAGATCTTTGGGAAGTAGGCTAAGATAAAAGAACCAAAGTTTGAAATCCTTGAGCCTTATGAGGATTTCCATCAAAAGGTCATAGTAAAATATTTAGATCTCAATCTTCACCTCCAATCTAGCTAAAAAAGTACCTCAAGGGGTGAGTAATGAAATGATACATAAATATATGCTTTTTCTAAGTTTATTATCGATGTCAATTATACTAAGATGATACTATTTACACATGAGATAAAGTAATAGGAAGTGATCTCAACACAATCATAAAGATATTTAATTATATATTCTATCCTTCCTCCCCCTCTTATGTCTTCTTGCAATCCCCCTAATTCCACAACCATTGAACTTGATCCCAACACCTTGACAATCCCTATCAAATGTATCTTTTTCATTCCATTACTATTGGAAGCATTCTTTTCTAGCCTTAATTCTCACATGTCACTCCCTATTCCAACATAATCTATTTGAAATGATTATCCTATTAACTTTTGGCTTGAATCCACCTCCCTACACCTAGTCTCAATCTATATAGACCCCTATTTACTATCAAATTATCTTAATTCCTATATCCCATTATTAGATAACCATTGCCCCATTATTTTCTCTATCCTTTCCTATCCAACCTACTACTCCCTACCCTAGTTGATGATAAAGCCACATATAGCCAAATCATGTAGTGATAGATCGAGAGGCCAAAGAGAAGAGAAAATAAGATAATATAGCTACTGAGAAGTAATTCACAATGTAGAGGACCATAACCAAATAAAACAAGAGTTTTTTTTCTTTGCATGATTCAACCTAATACATAATCACATTATTTGAACAAATGAAAGTGACAAACTATTAAATAAAGGCCTTGGAATAATTATGAAGCATATATAATGGGATGAGGGGTTTGAATTGATTCAAGAAATATCCTATATGATTTTCATAGATAATCTATAAGTAGAGAAGAAGCTTAAAACCAATTATTCTAAAATAGAGTAGGTGGCCTAAACCTTCTATAATGTAGACACAAAAACCAAAAAATTAGAAAAGGAAGTCAATAAAATGAAAAGGTTATGACAAGTCAAACCATAGAGGCAATGTTGGGAAAGGAAAAAGTAAATTAAAAGAAATGGAATTAAGATCCACCTTCACAAAAACTAAACTTAAAGAGATAGAGAAAGAATTATTATTTTTGAAATTTTAATCGAAGAAAGAAAAATTAAAAGGTTATAATCAATGAGCTAGCAAACACCAACTTGATAAAGGAATTTGATGCTCTTAAATTAAAGGTGGATTATTGGGTTTAGAAATAAAAATTAGAGAGAATTATGTTACCATATAGAAATTCAATGCCACTAAGCTAGCCCCTCAAATTTGTTTACTTTAAAGCAAGCTAAAATAAATTATTAACTCATTTTGAGAGTAATGATAGAAGGAATAGACCATAGAGCTCCAAACAAAGGTTTTTTAATATAAAGTTTTTACCTTGAAGAAAATTGCCAATCAACTAAGTAAAGAGATAAAGGAATAAAAAATAAAGATATGAATTTGAATATCTGAGAGATACAAGCTTAGGTGGATATATTTAAGATGATTAAAGAAAACATAAAAAAATACCCAACTTGATAGATGTTATCTACAAAAGATGAAACATTAGGTCAAGTTGACAACTGAATCACTAAATCTAAAGATAAATAAAATTATTTGAAAAAAATAGTGGAAGAAGTTGGATGTACATAAATAATTTCCTTAGAGTCATTGAAAGAATTATGCAAGCTCTACTAGGATAGTGTGGCCCTAGCTACTAGTAGATTAAGATGTTATGGACTTCATAAATTCCACCCATTTTCAATCATAGGACATCCAAATAAGGGTAGATAAAATTACAAGTTTGGCACCCATGATCACAAATGTAGTTATTAAGTAAAAAGTTCCACCCTATCAACTAAAGTACTTTTTGGTGATTTTTCTTGTAATCCATTATTGTAAGGAATGAGATATAATTTCTAAATAAATGGATCAATTCAATGTATGTAAAGAGACAATCATATTATTACCAAGGACAAGAAAAACACAATTTAATAATATTGGACCCTACCTTCTAGTTCTATAGGACTTAGTAGGGTGATCTTAATGAAGGTCTTAAAGAAATATATGAATATATTGTATAGATAAAACTAGGTTCAACTGACATAGTGTATAAGCCCAATTTATTTTCACTAACCCATATTGTGTTATTTTTATGTTAATTTCTAGCTAAAACACCTTAAAATTATATATATTTGAAAAGTTCATCGGTATACTTACAAAATATTTACTGTTTAATAAGGATAGGTATAATCCTTTATACCTTTGAAATCTTTGTGAATTAATAAATTACAAAAAATGACTTATTCTCATTCAAATGGGAAAAGGGATAATGAATTAACAAGAGTTAAGGTTCTTCCTTTGTACGTTTAAGCTCCATGAACGTAGGAAAACACACATAACTTATAGCTTCTATATATATTTATTATTAAATGTCAAATGTTGGATCAATGACAATCAACAAAGGTCAATGTCAAGTCCTATATCAACAAAGTAAAACTAGAACTAATAACATCAATGAAAATATAATTGAGAATTTAAATAAGCCTAATTCACTTGGCTTTGTCTTACAAAGCCACTCGTGCCTTATAAAATAATATGTTCTTAATTATCCATTTCTAGTTCAAGTATCCCACATATTAGAATAGAAAGCCTTATTACATTTATATAATGTAAAATCTAACCCCTAATATAAGTACAACAAATGTGCACTTCAAAACTTGTCAAATTCCTTAAAGAATTCAATATAAAATGGAGACAGGGAAACACAAAGACAATAATGTGTCTTATATTGATTTACCAAATAAAATGAATTTCCATGATATAAATTAGTCTTGAAACAAGACTATGTTCATAGCTTTCCAAACTTCCAAATGGATTAATGCACCAAATTATAAAATTTGATAATAGGGATAAATCCTATATTGGCCCAAATATTATAGAACTTTCCCTAGATTAAGTAGAGACCAACCCTAAGAAAACTCATTAAATTTCAACTTAAATAAAAATAATAGTCTAGATTTGGCACTAGGCTTACACCCAACTCAACTTGAACACTTTAGTTGTAACTATAGATGGGAATATGAGAATAATCCAAGAAGATATTTTAGTTTCACTTTCTAACTATATTCAACATTTATTTTTGTACATGTTTAATTTTTGTATCTAGACTTAGCTCATTTATCTAGATTAAAGTATGATATTTATTTCTTTGTCAAGCATAAAATATTCACATAAGTAAAAAATAGTAGTATACTTAGACAAACCATCAACCATGTTTTAAATAATTATGGTTTTAAGACCTTTTTCATCAACATGACTTAGTAGATATGGATTCACAATTTACAAGAATCTAAGTTTTCAATTATATATTCATAAAATATAAGAATTTGATACTTCTAATTTGAATAGGGTTTAATATCATGTACCCCTTGCTATAACCAATTTTCTTTAATTCAATTTGTTGAAAGAATGAAGAAGTTGTGTGTTGTCATTGATGTCAATGCTACATGGTGGATATTAGAATGATATGGAGAATATTCTGCATAAAGGACTTGATTCACAGTTAAGCAGTATCTACACCAAAAATTTTTGCTCTTTGTGCCCTTCGGTAGATTGGTCTGTATTATATCATACGTATAGATATTTTTCCATGATTCCAATATGTTGTTTATGGATGATAGTAGCATATAAATTCAGAATTTCAGGTGGTCTAGAGAAATGGTTCAAAATTTGCAAGTGACAAAAGTTCAATATATAAGGTTTTGTCTATTTTATGTGTAATGAGTATGATTTATTTAGTCTGTGCTCCTCCACAAATTTGTGTTAGGACTTGCAATTTTGGGAAATAATTTATAGGTGTTTATGCATTGAGATTTCTAGTTGGCATGATGTTTGGAGATCCATGTGTCCTGTGATTGGCGATCAGTTGAAGTATTTTGATTTTAGGTCCTATGCTTGGCCAACCTAAAATATGCAAGGGTTTTGGAGTTTATTGATGTGATGCAAATGTAAGAGAGAGATATTATAGGTCCATGCCAATCTATATCACGTGTTGTGGCACGAAGGTAATTTAATCTGAATTAGGTGTCAAGAAGGCACGTTTTGCATTACTTTGGGTGACATCTAGTTACGTTGACCTAATTTATGTTTACAATGAAGTTTATCTATATATATATATATATAGAAGATCATTTTGAGTTTTTTATGATGATTTCGATGGATATGTGATCTGAATACAAGTAGAAAAGCGAAACTCTGTAGAGGATTGAGAAAAGGCTGTGTGAATGTAATTCTAAGCAAATACTTGTATTCTGTATCAGGTGATGTGTTTTGAGTCAGGATTTTGAGCTTCAAAGGAACTAATTCAACATATGTTAGATGCACTTTGTATCAATTCAAATCTTGGCTGTGTAGCCACTTTCTCTATCTTTCTTTTATCTGTGAACAGTGAGTTCACTTGGACAATGAGTCCACCTAGCAGTGAGCCTTTTTGTAATATTTTAATCAGTTATAACATATTGTGAGCTAATCCTCACCGTGGCTTTTCCCACTTTGGGTTTTCCATGTAAAAATCCTAGTGTTCTTGTGTTATATGTGCTATGGGTTGTTTATGCTCTCATTTTTGTTAATTGCTAAGTATGTTGTGCTAATTGAATGGTGTGTAATCAAATGGTTTTGTAGAATATTGATTCACCACCCCTTCTTAGTATTTTGGGTGTTCAAAAATTTGTATTAGAGCTTGGTTCCCTTAAAGGAGCTTGACCGCTTTGGGAAGATCTTGGAGATTGAACACATGGCTGATATCCTTGTGAATATATACTCTAAAAAAGACTGCATACTTGACAAAGATGGAGAACTCAAGGTTTCTCTTGAAGACCTTGAAAAATTTGAAGGTGAAAGAAAAGATCTGAAGAAAAATCTCAATGAAGCTAATGAATGCATCAATAAATTGAGAGAGAAAACCAAAAGGTTTAGAGAAACACACAGGGAGGTAAATGAACAATTGAAACAAGCAAATGAGAACATCACTGGACTAAAAGTGCAAGTGGAATAAAAGAATAGAATTAAAGAATGTCTGAATACAATAGTGAAGAAAAAATATGATGAATGCACAAGGCTTGAACAAGAAGTGGTAAATCTAAGATTAGATTTGGAGAAAGCAAGAATTCATGAAGATAAGTTCAAGACAAGTTCTACAATGCTTGATGAGTTAATTGCAGGAAGAAAAAGGTGGTTTGGGACTTGAGAAAGATGAAAGTTCATAAGAAAATGCAAAAAGGGTCAATGAACCAAAGAAGAATGAAGATAATAAGAATATTGTCAAGTACCAAAATCAAAGAAACAATACAAGAAGACCTCCTATTAGACAACCGAATGCTCAAAGGTACTCATCCTTCAATGGTATCTGTTATTTCTATAATAAGTTTGCACATAAAGCAATATAATGTAGAAGTAAAATAAATCAAAATGTTTCATCATTTATTGGTCAATGCTTTACATGCAAGAAGTTTGGACATAGAGCAATTGAATGCAGAAATCAAATGAGGAATACATATAACCATGGTAGAATGTTTCAATTTATTTCAATGGCTATTGTTATACATGCTATGGATTTGGACACAAGGATAACCAATGCAGATCCAGAATGAATGAAAAGAATAAATCCCAGAGGATTGTTTTATGTCACAATTGCAATAAATCTGGACATATTGCTAGATTCTGTAGAAACATAAGGAAGAACAATCCTAAAAAGAGAAATGATCCAATCACAAAGATTGATCCAGCAGAAGTAAAGAAGGAAATGGAGATGATTTGGAGGAAGAAATAAGAGCTTAAGAACAATAAGGAATCATAAACTACAAACAAATCTGTACCACCCTTCAATGCCGATAATTCTCTAAAAAATTGAAGCTAGGCATTGGCTTAGGGGGAGCAATAACAAAAAATCAAATATCCCCTTTCCAACATAAGGTGTCATGGCTTGGCATGAAGACATAAGTTGAAGATTGACAGTTTGGATCTTGTGAAGGAAATTCCAAAAGAAAATATGCTTTGCAGAGCTTTGCAGAATAATTAAGGGTTTGTTGTTGCATAGTGAAGAGTTTTCATCCGCTTTATTGATTGGTGTATTGAATGTGAATTAGGGAAAATCAAAGGACTATAAGTTTCTAAGCTTGGTCTAATTTAATCTCTTTTATGCATTTGGAGTGAATTGAAGCAAATTCAAGAGTTTGGGAAGCAGAGCATTCAAACCCTAGTTTCAATTAAGCGAAGAAAAGGTATTTATCATTGTCCTAGAATTTGTTTTTCAAAGAATTTGAATTCAGTAAAGATGGCTACACCTATATTAGTGAATAAGAATGAGAATCCTCAGCCAAAATTCAAGAAATATCGTATGAAGATATTTGAGAATGACCCGCTCAGAGCATTTTTGAGCATTTGATACAGGGTTTTTCCTACATAAGACACTAGGGCTTATATCCATGGAAGAGTGGAAGAATATAACCATGTGAAATTCATTGAACCATGGATAAATGAGTTAGTTGGAGATGATCAATAGATCAAGCCTGAATATAAAAACCTAGTGGAAAAGAAATTGGACATCTGGCAACTATTTCCAAATTTCACCTATGATGATGTAGCCAATTATGTGTGAATGGTATTGAGTAGAGTACATAACTGCTACTTATGGACTAACAAGCCCAACATGATAACAAAGGAAGTTATAATGGAAGTGATAGGACTTTGTGGCACTCGACTTGTGCCATTATTGAAATCTGTAAAGAATAAATATGTGATGGAATTAATTGGAGCCACATTTGATCATAGGGCTCTCATGGTGGACACTATTCAGAACCCTGCAATAAGGTATGCGGTAAAGGTCATAGGATACAAAATTTACTATACCAACAAGGAGAATTTTATGTTAGCTACAACAATCCATGTTGCCCATGAAATGGTGGAAAAGGGTAAGGACTATGATCTATGTGAGTTGCTTCAACAACAACTATTTGATAACTTGAAGAAAACCAAAGATAATAAATATCCATTCAAGTTTGGTTCTCTTGTAGTTGGTCTGCTATTTTAATTTCTGAGGGAACTTCCAAGAAGAAGTAATGTCATATGGGATCAAAGGAGACTAGTATCACATCATATTTTACAAAATTTACACAAAATTGGTGATATGAAGGTTCAGGAAGAAGTGCTTACTACATTCTTTGTAGTATTCTAGAAGAGAATGCATGAAAGGGAGAGAATCCCTAGGTCCTTAGTGGAAAAATATCGAGATGATATCACATTTCTAGTTTCCATTAATTTTTGTATTGTTGAAGTTGTGGAACCCGAAATAGTCTAGATTCCTCCAATTGGTTATGAGATGAATGAAGTTGAGGTTGATGGTCTTGTTAAATCATTGTTGAATAGTCCTAAGGATCCTGCACGAGAAATATATGGAACTTATGAAGAAAAATAAATGGAAGTGCACATAGAACTATCAAAACCTGCAAGAAAGAAGAGAGTGAAAAAGCTGTGAATGAATATTTCAAAGGAAATATACTTATAGAAGAAGTACAAATATTAAGAACAAAAGTTGCAACTTTAGCAGGTACAGTTGGTGAGTCCTCTACACCCATAATATCTAGTAGGACTACTTCCACTACTTCTTGTAGTACTCATCAAACTTTAGGACCAATCTCTACCCCTTGTGGAACTAAGAAAATAGAGACCAACATTTTGGTAGCAGAAGAATCTCAGTTGAAGAAAAGAAAAGCTACTTTGGTAGCCTCCACATCTGCCACTAAGCCAAAAAGAGGAAAGAAACAGAAAGCTCAAAAAGAGAAATATATGAGTGTGCTCTCTAAAGAAGGAGAAGAAGAGGATGAAGATTCTCCATTGAATATGAAAAGAAGCAACACTAATTCAAAGAAACGAAGAACAAATATAGTTGAATCATCTGAAGAAGAAGAAATTGAGAAAGAAAAGAAAGCCTTTCAGATACATATGCATAAGGTAAAGGAAAAGAATGGAAATAAGCCTAAATCTAGTAATCTGGAGAAGAAGAAGAAAAAGAAGAAGAATAATTTGGAGAAACCTTCGAGCCCAATAAGTTGGATGCACTATTTGATGGTATTTTGCATAAAAAAATGATGAAGGAAACTGTTGTCATGTATCATAATGAAAATGAGGAGATCAGAGTCACCATTATTGAAGCAATCATCAAATATATTGTCACTATTGAAGCTGATATTGAGTATATTAAGAAAAGGGTTCTAGATGATGTATGGAAAATCTTATTGAAAAAGAGAGAAGAAGCCATAGTGCTAGAAGCAAATATTGGATTAGATTTCATGGAGAAGATTGGTTTCACCTTGTCTAAAGCTGATAAGGCCACAATAGCTCAAGTTTTACAGGAAAGAATTCAGAATAAAGCGAAGGATAACACTTCTCATGGGAAAAGATTAGGATCAAATTGAGAGAATGTAGGATGAGACTGAAGAAAAGTTATTGAAATAGCACAAAAGTATGTGATGATTGCTATTGGTTCCTCTAGTAAGGGACAAGATCCAAAAAATGAAAGTATTAATGATACAAAAGAAATTCCAGATAATACCCCTCTGGATATAGAAGAACCTATGAAAGGAAATTATGAAGAAATGCATGATGCAAAAAGAGAAATTATGATAAGAGAGGAAAATGCAAAGGATGACACTCCCCTTTATCTAATAAACACATTTCAAGACAATCCTGAGATATCTATTCCTCCGGTAGATAGAAAACATGGCACCAATGAAGGTGAAAAGCATGA
The DNA here is from genome assembly GCA_007258455.2 of Sequoia sempervirens. Lineage (NCBI taxonomy): Eukaryota > Viridiplantae > Streptophyta > Pinopsida > Cupressales > Cupressaceae > Sequoia > Sequoia sempervirens. The sequence continues at coordinate 370,318 of VDFB02342479.1, forward strand.
AGCTGAAAATGAGCAAAGGTAGACAAAGGTAGAATTAATGATGAGAAGGAAGGAGAGAATGGAAAAAATGAAGAAGGTGAGCAAGGTGAAAAAGGAAAAGATAAAGGAGATGAGAAAAAGGAAGACAAGGATAAAGATAAAGACAAGTCCTCTAGTGAAGAAGATGAAAAGGTAGAGGAAGAAGAAGATACCAACACCAAAAAAAATGGAGAAGCAGAGAAATCTGAGGACTTACCCAAGCCCTTGGGTGAATCCTTCAGTAATCCTTTAAAGAGTTTACTATCTAAATAGATATGGTACCAACCGGTTGTCTCTTTACAGTTGTTGCAATTGCCTACTATTGATTTAAGTAAGATGTCTTCTAAGCATAAGATGTAGCTAAGTGATGTATTAAATGTATAAAAAAGAAAAGAGATCCTTGAAACATGTCAAAGGAGTAATGAGTTAATTGATGAAGTTGTGAAGGTATTGTAGGAGATCACTCTAGGTACTAATATTGATACTTCATTGTCTTCTATGGAGAACTTCAAATTACCGAAATTGATTCTTTTAAGGAGTATGCCTTTGGTTTGAGAGGACAAGTGGAAACAAAAGCTATGATAAGGCTTACAAAAAAATGTGCATCAACCCGTGCCAAGGTTGAAGAATTATTGAAAGAGGTACAAGACTATGAAGATGAGGCAAAGACATTGATTTTGTACTACATAGGGTGGCCGAAAGCTACATAGAATATACAAGCTAAAATGGACTCGATTGAGTCTCAAATTGCCAAGGCATCAAGTGCCTATAATATGGCATTAGACAAAAAGTATCACACCTGGATTTCTATAATAGACTTGCATGATAAATTCCTCACGTTAAAAAACTAGAAGGAAGTGATTATCAGGAAGCTTGGAAAGCTAAGGGACTTGGTATAATCACAATACATACCTATTTCAAATGCCCTTTCCTGTGCTGATAGAATTTCATAAATAAATCTTAACCCCAGTACTATGGAAGAAGGAGAAGATACATTGATGGAGCTTGAGTCTCTACACAAGTTGCTTGTAGTAGCAAAAAGGATTTGGGAAGAAGGAAAGCCCGCTTGGAAAGCCATGCTACAGAAGCTTGGGTCAACATCTTCGAGTTGACCAATTCCATTTTCATTGCATTTTTTTCTCAGTTCTTTCATGTTTTCAGACTTCTTTGTACATATGCGGATGTATTAGGAGTTTTTGGTTAATTTCCGAAGGGGGAGTTAGTAGTTTCAATTTAGTCTATATATATGGTTGAGAGGGAGTATACATGTTCTTTTTGTGCACCCTTTTCCCTTGATGTCAAAGGGGGAGAGGTGTGTGAAGAAGATTTTTGGCACATGTTTCCATCAATGACAGAGGGGGAGATTGTTGAAAGAAATAAATAAGTTGTGTGTTGTCATTGATGTCAATGCTACATGGTGGATATCAGAATGATATGGAGAATATTTTTCATAGAGGACTTGATTCATAGTTAAGCAATATCTACACCCACAATTTTTTCTCTTTGTGCCCTCCGGTAGATTGGTTTGCATTACATCGCATGTACAAATATTTTTTTGCAATTCTAATATGTTGTTTGTGGATGATTGCAACATCTAAATTCAAAATTTCAGTTGGTCTAGAAAAAATGGTTAAAAAGTTACAAGTGACAAAAGTTTAGTATATAAGGCTTTATCAATTTTCTGTGTAATGAGTATGATCTATTTGGTCTGCGCTCCTCCACAAATTTGTGTTAGGACTTGCAGTTTTGGGAGAATATTTATAGGTGTCTATGCGTTATTATTTCTAATTGGAATGATATTTTGAGATCCACATGTCCTATGATTGGTGATCAGTTGAAGTATTTTGATTTTAGGTCCTATGCCTAGCCGACTTAAAAATGTAAAGGGTTGTGGAGTTTATTGATGTGATGTGAATGTAAGAGGGAGCTATTATAGTTCCATGTTGACCTATATCACATGTGTTGTGGTGCGAAGGTAATTTAATTTGAATTAGGTGCTGACAAGGTAGGTTTTGAATTACTTTGGGTGACATCTAATTAGGCTAACCTAATTGATGTTTGCAATGAAGTTAATATATATAGAAGATCATTTTTAGTTTGTGATCATGATGATTTTGGTGGAGATGTAATATGAATACAAGAAAAAAAGTGAAACTTTGCAAAGGATTGAGAAAAGGCCGTGTGAAAGTAATTCTAAGCAAAGAATTGTATTCTATATCAGGAAATGTGTTTTGAGTCAAGCTTTTGAGCTTCAAAGGAATTGAATTCAGCATATGTTAGATGCACTTTGTATTAGTTCAAATCGTGGCTGTGTATCCACTTTCTCTATCTTTCTTTTCTCTGTGAATAGTGAGTTCACTTGGACAGTGAGTTCACCTGGTAGTGACCCCTTTTGTAATATTTTATAGCCGGTTATAACATATTGTGAGCTAATCCTCACCGTATTTTTTCCCACTTTGGGTTTTCCACATAAAAATCATGGTGTTCACATGTGTGTTGTATGTGTTATAGGATGTTTATGCTTTCATTTATGTTAATTGCTAAGTATGTTGTGATAAAATTGGATGGTGTGTAATCAAATGGTTTTGTAGAACAACAAATCACCCCCCCTCTCAGTATTCTGAGTGTTCAACACAACCTACAACCACTTTGCTCAAAAGTTATATGCACCCAAGAATCATTCATTTTAGAAGAAAAGGCTAAGTTCCTAGTTAAACCTAGTATATGCAATTTATTTATGAAAGTTTTCACTCTCCCATTACTAAATACTATTTTTTTACATCTCCCTAATCCCCTAGCTTGTGAGTGTTATTATCATCAAGGAATAAGCCCCCACCATCACCTACTTTATAAGTCAATAACCATTCCTTGTTAGGATTCATGTGGTAAGAAGCACTTAAAATAATTAACCAAGATCTATTACAATACAAGTTAGCTAAAATAAAGTAACTCCATCGTCTTATGATCTACTAGTAGAGGAATCACTAGTCCTTTTCCTATCCTTACATTCCTTCTTAAGATAGCCCAATTTTCTATAATGCCAATATCTCAACCTTCTTTTACTAGGTTTTTAGATCTTTCACTTGAAATTTAGATCTATCATTTTCCTTGGTCTTCCATGCACATGTTGCAATGCTTCCTTTGATCCATCATCCATAAAATTTATCCTTGTCTCCTCACTAATAAAGGTGGAAATAAATACATCCATATTTGGATCTATCATAGAACTATTTATTGAAAAAATAATTTATTTTAATATTTAGGTAATGAAAAAAGTAAAAAGATACATGGATTCTCTTCTTCAATATTAACATTGATAGATCCTAATTGACTCAAGATTAAATTAAAGTCATTAAAGTGTGCTACAAATAAGTCTCAATATTTTATTTTTAATGAATATAATTTCCTTTTATGGTATTTTTTTTTTTAGTGAGACTCTTTGTCGGATAAAATATTTCTATTACCTTCCATAATTAAAATGTGGTAGTTTCACTAAAATACTCAATTGTATAGAATAAAAAAGACATAACCTTAAACTTACCTCATGCTTTCTTGTCTCAAGCCTTACCTAATCTTCATCTAATATATGTATGGGTTTGTTTTCATTTACCATAGCTTTCCACTAGAATCCATTTCTTCTAAGAGATTCTTCATTTTCAACTTCTAAAATTCATAGCTCAATTCATTGAACTTATCAATCTCCATATGGGATGTATTGGCCATGATCTCTATCACCAAAATTTGAACTACACAAAAAGCACAAAAGCTCAAATTATAAGAAAAAACTCAACATTCCAAAAGAAGTGCCCCTCTTTTTAATCAAGCCAACTTAGCTTTGATAACAAATGTTGATAATTTGAGTAAAAATAAAGAAAAAAATTATTCCTTAGTACTCACAAATTCATGTAACAATGATAAAACATGTATGAAGATCTAGAAATGATATTGAAGTAATAAAACTTGCAATAACACAAAAAAATATAGACAAGGAAAAAATATTTCAAGTAAAAAATCTCTACCATGAAAGACTACAATATTGTATTAATATTAAATTAGAGTGCATAAACATAACTTTTCCCTTTTGTGTAGAAGAATTTTAGCAAGATAACAACACAATAGGTATAAAATCATACAATACACTATCCCATTGCCTCAATAAATAGGCATATGTAATCTAATAAATAATAAATGGTTTCCAATATAAAGGACTCAAACCATGAGCCAATTAGTCAACATACAAAAGAGACCTCATGATGTGTGTCTAAGAGTTACAAGCATCTTTCTAGAAGCTTCAAGACCTATACCATGAATTTGTTAATCCAAATTCACTAAAGAATAAACACATGCCATTATAGAATAAAATAACAACTACTTCAGCCCAAAAAAACCAAATTCTAACACATTTCCATAGATGCTTTCTTACAACTTTTACAATGTCATAAGTGTTTCTTCTATATATTACAATGTCATAAATTGTCATAGATTTCTTTCCACTTCATATCAAGTGTCTAATGAGGAATTACAATACTTCCTCCCATATTATGCTCCTTACACACATATTCCAAGTCTCTATAGAAAATAAAAAGTAAATATAAGCATCCCCAACCTCATTTGGACATCCAAGTTGGTCACCTCCATGATCCTTGGAGATGTACACATAATTAACTAACTACAAATAAATAAATTACAATAGTTTAAAAGGACTCTAGAAGGTGAATCACCCTTAGTCCTAACAATACAACCCTTTGAAGAAAATCATAAACACAAGGATCAAATACCCATATATTTAATATATAAAAGGGTAGTCAAAGGTCTCACATATGTGGATATTGTGAACTAGAAAAAGGTGAATAGGGAGGTAAATAAAGTTTTATAGAAACACCAAGGTGTAGAGAGGAAAGTATGGAGTTGAAAAACTAAAGTTTGTATAACACCCATATTGGAACTAGGGAAGGTGATGATATAGAGCATTATAAAGAAATGGGATTGAATAACATTCTCTCCTAGACTTAAACAAGTGGATATTCAGTCATGGTATGCTTTCTAGAACATTTAGGAATTATCTACCCCTTGTGCAATGTTTTTTCATAGTTGTTTATGAATCTAATAGAAAAATATTAGAGGAGAGGTCCATGGTATTCAAAATTTGCAACTTTGTTATCGGAGTTATGGTTTCAAATATTCAATCTATTTTAGGATTATTCCAATCTAGGGTAGACTTCCAAACCTTCATCAGTTGTATTTGAATTTTAGAAATAATGGTGATGCTAAATAGGGAAGTTCATATATATATATATACATATATATACATATATATGTATATATACATATATATATACATACATATATACATATATATATACATACATATATACATATATATACATACATATATATATATATATATATACATACATATATATATATATATACATACATATATATATATATATATATATATATATATATATATATATATATACATACATATATATATACATACATATATATATATATATACATACATACATATATATATATATATATAGTGGGCATATATATATATATACATACATATATACACATATATAAGTATATATATACATATATATATATATGTATATATACATATATATATATATATATATATATATATATATATATATATATATATATATATATATATATATATATATATATATATATATATATATATATATATATATATATATATATATATATATATATATATATATATATATCTAGATACCCACAAATATAGTGATAGGTATAGCAAGGATGCTTGTTGAAATAGATTTTCCCAATGGTCTTCCAAAAGAACTAGGTTTGAAAGTTGGTAAGGATATCTAGAAGGAGCCTTTAGATTATTAAATGTATCATTTGTATTGCTATAACTATCTTGAATAGGTCATGAGGCAAAGGAATGTGTGAAACCCAAAATTCCTCAAGGAAAGATACTTGGAGGAAGAATGTCACCCTTGCACCATTTGGTTGGGTTCTCATTAGCCTCTATCTAGAAATTTCTAATGAGTTTGGGATAAGAATAATGAAGAATGATCGAGCATGCATTCTTAAGTTGATATAAATTGTAAAGATGAAGCACCACTTCAAATTATAGGAAGGGAATGAATGGAGAGGAAATATTAAACTTACAACCTTTATTTTACCGATTTATATGGTTCCTCGAAGTTGCCTAGAACCAAATATCTTGATTCTTTTATGTCTAAAGAAGATTTTACATCAAAAGTAGGGAAATTTAGTGATAATATGATTGAATATTATGAGATTCACTCTCTAAAAAATAATAATTGATGGTAGTTAAAAACCATAAAGCTAAATTGAAAAAGAACGCATATTTGAAAATGGTTTTGAGATCACATTTGAAACAAAAATCAAGTGTTAGATAGATTTACTTGGTGGGTAACCATTGGAATTTCGGAGGTAGGAATTTTTGTGGTGTACATAGAGTAACACTTTTGTTTGAAGATATTTTTTTAATCTCAAGGAAAGCTGTGTTTTTTGTAGTTAGTATTTATATCACTTCTATTTTGTGTTTCAAAGCAATTGTCACCATGCTTTCTATTTTAAGGATGGAGGGCCCTAAAACCCATACCACTTAATCTAAAAAATATTGATTAGACAATGTTTGATTATTATTATTATCACAGATAAAGGTAAATCTGGGTAATTTGACAATAATCATAGCTAAAATCTTAGAAAATTAAATGAACAACCAAAACGTATATTTGCAATATAACTTTCTCATCTCGACACTTAACTTAAGCAAATAAACTAATTAACTTATTTTTTTTGTAGGAATGATTTTATTTTCATTATATCATGGTATTTATAATAATCAATATTTACTAATCTTGCAATCAACTAACTATTTATGCATGTGTTCTTTTTATGTATTCTCATGATAATTGTATTTGAAGTCTTGTTATGTTGTTTAGTTATTTATCATTTGTATCATATTTTAGATTAATCCTTCTCTATTTCTTTTCTTTTTTTATATCCTCTTTCGAATCCTCATATTGATATACAATAATAATAACCAATATTAGAAAAACCCACAATTTCTAATATATTGCAATGAATATTAAATTAAACTTAAATTTTCCCCACTAACCTTATATCCCATTTAAGGTTATGGTGAAGGTAACATTCCATGTAACCCTTATATCATGGACTAGTTTCACAAAACCCATGAATTCATACTTTTGCTTTATACATGTGCATGCGAGGGGAGTATTTTAGACCTCAAAAATGATAAAGTATGAAGAAAAAATCTATGAAGGAGATCCCAACACCTGTCCACATTGGACAAATTTGATGATATGAAAGTATTAATGGGCATGTGAGCTACACAAAGTTCTCCAATGTGCAAATCATATTACAATTGTTTAGTCCATGATGTCTTCTAGGCAATTAGCATGAAACAAAGAAACAAGTGTTATTAAAGTGGTGGTGCACATGGAGTACAAATGTGACATTTGTAAGCATGAAAAATTCATAATGATGAGAAGGGTATATAAAATTGTTATCATGTAAGTGGACAAAACGAACATCATTGGCAGGGCTTGGATATTAGTAATTATGTAATTAAAGTTGAGTTGCTTTAATCATCCATATGCAATGAACGAAAGGTTATTGAACTAATTTGTTGATTATAATTATAATTATAAATAAAGGTGTGTGTTAACTCTATACAAGTTTGTCTTTTATCGAGATTAATTGGCAGAAAGAACAACATTAATTCACTGCCCAATGTAAGAGCGAACATGGGAGACAACACAAAGCCATCGTACATTTCGTCTAGTCTAATCACACCATGTGCTTAATTATATACTTATTTAGTCCATCAATACCAGAAAGTTGTAATGATTTTACATAAATAAGAATCAATATTAAATTATCACATTCTTAGATCTTCTATGTTGGAATAATCAATGTATTGTTTAATAACTGCATTTTATTCAAGGCCAAGGTCTTTGTGAACGAAACTTTTGACCATCTTATTATAGGCTTTTTGGGTTTTGTTTACAGTGACAGCTTCCATTGTTATTTCCCAGCTCCCTCTATAGTTATAATGGTGAAATTCACAAACCCATCTGAATTTTCATTTTATTTTTTTTCTATTTTGGACTGTTAAAAGTTGTTATCTTGGTTAATTTTGTAAGTTTGGTGGTTGTTTTGTTTCTGTTAATAGTCGTGGGTGTTTTGCATATTTTTTCAATTGTGTATAATTATGCGTTCTTCGCTATTGTACAACGCTTAGATCTCTGCTATTTGCAATCTCCATGATTGTTTCTTATGTTGTAACTTTTGCTTTGATCAATACAAGAGAAAAAAATCTCATATTGTTTTAGGTCCATTTTAATATGATGCTTTAATGCAATTATTTGAAAGTGACACTCTTAAAAGCATAGTGCCTTTATTCACTAAAAAATGAGCAAAGCAATTTGTAACTCTACTTGTGGAGTGTTTTTGGTTGCCTTTTCCTATGTAATATTTTATTCTCTATTTTATAAGAAATACACCTGCCCAAAAAAAGGTTACAAAATATGTCTAGAGAGAAACTAGTTACAAGAAATACATTAGAACAACAATATTAAATATATTTAATAAAAATAACATGAAACATAATTGTAGCAAGTAAACACAATTACAATAGTTACATCAATATGAGACTATAATAGAAGCAATAAGCAATGAAGATAAACAAGCACCACAATAAACTATTGCGATTGTAGATCTACAACTAGAGACATCAACAACATCAAAAAGGTTACAACAACAATTATGTCTAACGAAGCTTCATAGGAGTTTGAGACATGAACAACCCGTTGACATTGCTTCAAATCATTTTATTAACAATGCATTGATTAACTTGAAGTTAGTTGATCTAAAGCTTGATATGTTCCAACTTATAGTCACTTCTCTTGTTGTACTTTAATATTGTCTATAATTGAGAAAGTAACAAAGCAATATGGAAGAAAATATTACAATAAAACCTTGAAATTCCAATTTTTGAATGAACATAACAATTAGAAAAGATGCTTGAACATATGACTTTTTATAAGTGAAATACTAATATGTCTAACAAAGTATGCAATCACATTATTATTCAAATATAATCCTAATAAAGCCTCTTTTCAATTCAAATGATGACCAAATAAAGCAAGTAAATCTATAAAAATAATATATCAATATTTTTTAACAAACATGCATCCCAAAATAAATGTTTAATAGTTTCATCTATATGATAAGAAGAAAAATTAATTAGTTGAACAACTATGCATTTTAATGTCATGTCCAGAAGAAATTTGCAATGTAAAAATTTCCAAGAAAGCATTTGAGCATGTGCATTGACTTTAGACTTCCAATTTTTGCACTCAACTTCACCCATATTTAGGAGTAGTTTTTCACTTTTATTTGATATTGAGGTAGGGTGCTAGAGAGATTTTGGAAATAAAAAGAATATATATTTTTTAAGGGGAAGGATGAGAAATGATAGGAAGACACCCAATGTCAGTTTTTAAAGAAACTACAAGGAATAGGAGTGCATAATTTAATTATTAAATTGGGAGGGATAAGAGATTGTACAAGTTAAGAAATTGTGTGTAGTTGTTATTCAAATCAAAGTTGACCAACCAAGAAGACCATTGCAAGGGAAAAAAGCATCATATATCATTGAATTATTTGACATATTTCTTGAACAAATAATAAGTTTTCCTAGGGAACATTATGGTCATAGACTTTAATTGGTATTGCATATATATATCCCTAGATGGAGGAGGGCACAAAGTTAAAACCATGTTGTAATGAAGACTCTCTCCAAGTTAAAAATTGAATTTTTTTTTATCATTCTTTACAAATAGAATGAATAGAAAAATTAGCTTTGATCTAAAAATAAGGAGCAAGCCAAATCTTGTTGAACCAAATAACACTATACCATTTATCTTTAATAGTAGCAATAACTACCCTGTATCCCGATAAAATTTTATATGAGTTCACCACCCTTAAAATCTATAGTGATCCACTTAGCAACTAACTATGTTCCTTGAGTTTAAGGATCTATAATTCAAAGTTTACCTTTCATATTTAGGCTAAATGCAAAGAGACCAAGAAATGACTTTACAACCATCAACACCATATCATTTAGGATAAAAGAATTATCAAAATTAACTTGCATAAGTCTTCATACCCTTTTTGAGATGACATCTAATAAGAAGAGAAGTATATGCGTAGCAAAAATAAATTTCTTTTGCTACCTAAACTTTTCCAATTGTCAATAATAGAAATTTGTTAATCCAATTAAATAATTTTTTTTTTATTCAAGTAATTTTTTCAAATCTTAACAAGGGATGATCCCAAACCAAATAGAATGAAAATATATCAAGTTATTTCACCATGTTTGATTTGTTTTCAATCTTTGGGAATCCATTACGAAGTGGACCCAACTTGAGATTGTAAGAACTCAATTTTGTGATGAGCCAAGCAATATCCTAAAATACATCAATATAAACTAAAAATGTCTAAAGTGTTGTTCAACTCTTTTTCTAAGTTTTGAAAGAGAATTAGGCTACCATTGATAAAGTGTGAGTTAGTCACAACAATATTTTATTAGATGGATATACTAGATATATGTAGTAATTATCTAACCTTTTGTAACAAATATCCCAATATATTAATAGTAAGCATATATAGAAAGGGCTATAGAAGGCATCATTGTCTAATGGAGCATTGTAAGGGGAAATAAACCAATAAAGAGTTATTAACCACAATGTGGTTATTGACATTTTTAAAAATTATTTGGACATGAAAATAAATTTGAGGCCCAAAACCTAGTCATTGCGTCATTTTGATGATGAAATTATGCATTTTTTTCATAATATTTATCAATATCTAATTTGACCAACAATTGTTTTTGACCCAACTATTGACTCCATTCACTAGTTTCCCATGCTAGAGATAGATTGTTAAGAATATATTTTCCTCTAAGAAAATGTGTTTATTTAGGTCTTACCATCACTATCTTCTCTTAATGCTAGAAAATAATAATTATAATAAATATTCTTAAAATAATTTTGAGGAAAAATATTTTTAATAATTTAATTAGAATAATTTTTTGAATGAGATAGGTGTATAAGTGATGGAGAAAGTGAAGGCAGAGAGACTAGGAAAACTTTTTATGGAATAAGAGTTAGAGGAATTTTTAAGGAAGTTTTTTTTAGATAAAAGACATTAAGTCTAGAATATTATTAATAATAGAAAAGTACTAAAGTTACATGAAATCAACATATTTAGGGAAGTTATTATTAGTGGGTTTCCTTCTTTTGGAGAGGATGCTATCATTAAACATGAAAAAAAGAAAAAAAGAGAGGAATAGCTTTGAGAGAACAATATCAACTATATGTTAATATTTTATAGGTCTTCCTTTTATTTTATAGGAAGAATGGTAATAGTTTACCTTCTATATTGTTGTGCTTATCTAACTTAGTGTTCATTCATGCTTCTTGTACTCTCCTATAAATATGGCACCTAAGATATCATTACTGGTCATACATCTCCTATAGTTGTGAATCATACAAAGTTACCCTAGTTCCATGGGTCCCCAAAATGATGGTGTGGTCAATATTTGGGATAATTGTGTCATTTTCCTTATCTAAAGTTTAGAATCAATGTTTATCATATAGGTATCCATGGACCTTATATATAAATTAAAAAGTATAATCCCTACAAAATTATGAACAAAATTCTAGTAGAATAGACACTACATTTTCTATTTCAACACTTCTTCCATTCCAAACACTTATAATAGTAGGGGTATGTTACATTGGTGGTTGTCGTTGCACCAAAAGATTGACCTATTAATGCCCGATACAACTGCCATATTTATACAAGATCCACGGGAGGTAGTTAAGCCATGTCACGAACCCGAGCAGTGCGTTGCACAACACAAGGAGACCAAGAGTGAATTCTTGCAACAATTCCCCCCAGCACAAGCGAGGGGTTCGAACCCGTGAGCTTGACTTTGATACCAATTATTATATTGGTGGTTGTCGTTGCACCAAAAGATTGACCTGTTAATGCCTGATACAACCACTAGATTTATACAAGATCCATGGGAGGTGGTTAAGCCATGTCATGAACCTGAGTGCTGCATTACATATCACAAGGAGAACACGAGCAAATTCTTGCAATAGGGTATATGTGTCTTTGCTTAAAAAACTATCAGAATTTCTTTGGTTGTAGGCTTCATCATGGGTTTTGGAAACCATTCAAACCTTTGATGAATCCTTCTTTAGTGTTCATCAACTCTAGATGGTGGTTTCAAAACCACATGTAAATGTTGGTACTCACCTTTGAAAATTTTATTGTCTAAGTTATGAAGTTGTTGGTGTATGCAACCTAAAATGGTCACCTAGACTTTGGGCCCCATTTATTTAATTTGTCAACATCAACTTTCTGAATCAATGATTGTCGCATTTTCAAATCAAATTTCTTAGTCAATTCATAACTATTTCAAATGTTTCAATTTTCCTAAGGTTTGAATGCTTCATTAATTTTATTTAATCAAAGAAATAAATCCCTTTTAATAAATAAAATAATGTTATTTAATTGAAGTTAATATTACTTAAATAAAATGATGCTATTTAATTAAATCTATTTTTAATTAAATAATTTTATTTTATTTTTTATTAATATTCATTTCTAAATTACATAATCTTATTTTATTTTATTAAAAGAGATATTATCATCTTAAATTAAATTAAATAAATGAAATATCCTCTCAAGAATATCCTGTGATGAAAAAAAAGGGAAACAAATAAGTTAAAAGGGAAATTAACTAAAAAGAATTCCAATCAAGATTTGTTTCTATTTTTCTATTTATCCCACATTGCTTCCGAATTAGCTCTTCTGTGATCCCCACAATAGTGGCTTACACT